>VDFB02271358.1:1162912599-1163443543 GCA_007258455.2 Sequoia sempervirens
ATACATACAAGCATAATACATATGTACATAAAATCTTACATCCATACAATATACATGCACTAATACATATAGGCATACATACATACATATATACAAGGATATATACATACATACATACACGACACACCAACATACATGTACATACAAACATTCAATAGAGTGGCATTTATCATTAACGAAGACATAACACGAACACATTATGTCTTGCTTGGCATGTATCCTAGATAAGCAAAAAATGTCAAAACTAGGACATAATGCGAGCACGTTGTATTTTTCTTTGGGAATCCCCGAGCCTTAGCATTGGTATTTGCCTTGGAATTCTAACCCAAAGGCTTGGAGGGCATTCCCAATGACCAAAGACGTGTTTTTGCAAATTCTACAATTTTTTCACATAATTGGGTTTGTGCTCATTGTCAGGATTGCATCTAGTTCAATATCAACAAAATCAAACATGTGTAATGTTAGGTTCTCTCAACTATCCAATGATGTAATTTTTTTCACCTTTTAACAATGTTAAGTCTTTCATCCATAATTTCTTTTGTTTGTGTGTCTCTTTTTCGCCAAAAAGCAATGTTTGGTGTTTTTTTCGTTATAAATTAACCATTCATCAAAATTTCAAATAAATTACATTTTTAGAAACTAGACTCCATTCTACAAATTTTTAAAAAAAATCAATTACCTTCAAAAATTTTAGGGACTGGCCAAAATTCTACTTTAGGAAGTGCCCGGCTTAGAAAATTAGTAAAAAATCAAATATTCATTAAAAATTATTAGAAAATTATTGCATCAACTAGATCTTTATTTAGCTGACTTTTGACCATAGCGATTTTAAAAATACTACAAAAATTTCACTATGCTTTGGGTCGTACAAAAGTTGCTATGTTATATTTTCTGCAAAAATAGCAATCAATTTGTGTATGTCCCTCTTTGAACCCCTTAATCTCAACCATTTTCAAAATAAATTAGTAGTTTAGAAAGTAGACTCGGAGCACTTCGATCCTTTTTTTTGTTCCATCTTGAAATTTTGAGTGTAACTATCCTCAATTTCACATCCAAGGTCAATATTTCTTGATTTCAGAAAAAAAATGGCCACTTAAGCCCCCTTTTTGGGAACCATCTTGGTGCACTTACCCAATTGATTTTAAAATTAAAAACACAACATTACCTCCACTTGTGTAATATGCCTCTCAGACGTAACTATCAACGTAATTATTTTTATTTTACTTTAATTTATCTTTTTAACATTCAAAATAAAAATAATGTATAAATATATATTATAAAAAAAAATCTTTATAATTATAATGATACTATTGGAATGAGAAAAAAATGATGAAAATAAGTGCCTCAAGAAGGATAACTCTCCATGTATTTTATATAAATAATAATACTAGCATACATATATTAAATATTAATATATATAAAATATGCTGAGAGTTGTCTTTTCTCAAGGTGCCTATTTTCATCAACTTATTCAAAACAACAGTAAACTGCCCATATGCTATCACTGTTTCAATCAATCAAATAATATATGAGCAAAATAAATCAGGTGGAAAGACTCAATAGTGAAATAAAGCTAGAAAAGACTCAATAGCACATTAGAGGTTAAACACAAAGATGCTTAGTAGTTGTCTTATGAGTTCCCCATGAAATTTGAATTGACTAATTTTAATTATAATTTGATTTTCAATACATATGTCTAATTTCTTTTTTAAACAAACGTGATACAATTGTCAATTAAGATAAGATCAAATATTTAATTTATGTATTTTCTTCACAAAAATACAAGATAAAGTAACCAAACCCTAGTTTTGATTCTAGAGCATATTAAGAAAATGTAACCTTGCCAAGTTCTAAACTAAATGAGCCCGAGCAAGTCGAACAAACTCAACTTGGGAGACTTTCCATCCTACTCAATAATAAAACAACCACAAATAAAAAGCAATAAGCCTTATGACTCCTTGAATCTTTGTTTTGTTTTACTGCAACAATAGATTATAACAATGCAATTGATTTCAACAAAAGTAAAGCCAAATTTGTGATAGCTAAATTGAAATGAATCCAAAAAATGTAAAGCCAAACTTGCCATCCAGCAGAATAAAGACAAACTTGCAATCACGAAGTTTTGAAATAGTTATGATTCAACAACCTCTTTTAATAAAGGTCTTCATGAATTCAAAGATAAGAACATCTAAAGAAAGCTGTGAATAAAACATATTTAAAACTACTTTAAAAACAAAGCAAAAAAACTAAAATCTATTGAAAAATAAACAAAAAAAATTACAAATAAATTAATTGAAATTTCTTATAATTATAAAAAATATATTTGTGTTACTACTATAAATAAATGTTCACACTAAAAACTTAAAAATTTATTACATGACACTAAGTATTTAGTTTTAATTTATTTTAATAAGGTCTTCATGAATTTGTGAATAAAACAACTTTAAAACTACTTAAAAAATAAACAAATAAATTACAAATAAATACATTGAAATTTGTTATAATTATAAAAAATATATTTTCGTAAAAACTTAAAAATTTATTAAATGACACTAAGTATTTAGTTTTAATTTATTTTTTTAATTAAATTGATTTTAAAATCTAAAAAAACAACATTACCACCATTTGCAATATGCCTCTCGAGTAACTCTTGGCATAATTATTTTTACCTTACTTTAATTTATCTTTTTAACATTCAAAATAAAAATAATGTATAAATATATATTATAAAATAAAAAACTCTTTATAATTATAATATGAATGATGAAATAAGTGCCTCAAGAAGGATAACTCTCAACGTATTTTGTATAAATAATAATGTTATATAAATACAATTTATTATAATAATTACTATAATTAAATTAATTATAATTATTAATATTAAATTTTAGTATTAATAATAATAAAAATGAAATCATTATAAAATTGATTATGATATAAAAAATAAGTATTTTAGAGTGAATATGATATCAAATCCATTTAAAACCATTTTTAAATCTCTTGAAAAAATGTCTACATACAATGAATGTAGTTATGCTAGCTACATGTCATTTGAACATCAAATTCAAACTAAAGAGTTTTTCCTTACATTGAATTTTATTTTTTGATGGATGTCATTGTAATACGCCTCTCAGGGTAAATTATATAAATACTAATTTATTATAATAATTACTATAATTAAATTAATTATAATTATTAATATTAAATTTTAGTATTAATAATATTAAAAATGAAATCATTATAAAATTGATTATGATATAAAAACTAAGTATTCTAGAGTGAATAAGATATCAAATCGATTTAAAACTGTTTTTAAATTTGCTTGAAAAAATGTCTACATACAATGAATGTAGTTAAAAAGTGCCTCAAGAAGGATAAATCTCCATGTATCTTATATAAATAATAATATTATATAAATACTAATTTATTATAATAATTACTAAAATTAAATTAATTATCATTATTAATATTAAATTTTAGTATTAATAATAATAAAAATGAAATCATTATAAAATTGATTATGATATAAAAAATAAGTATTTTAGTCTAATGTTTTTATCATTGTTTATTTCAATTCCCATATATAAGACTACACATTAAAATTAAGTGGAATTTCTCCCGAAACTTAGAACGAAATGTTTTTGTTAAGGGTAGCTTTGTAAGTATTTGATTTTATGTTTTATAAAGATTAACTTAAAATCATACAAACTTGTATATAGAAAAACGTAACATCAATGTCAACCATTTGTATTTAATTAGAACACACATACTTTCAATTTGTTATCCTCAAATAATTTAAATTAATGCACTTGTAATAATTGCTAAATAATATTTGTATAATTATGAAAATAATTATTATAAATTCAGTTGCAATAACATACTTTTTTCTTTAACACATTCTAATAAATAATAATGCTTATGTTTAATCAATAATTAGTAGCTTTTTTAACTCTTATTAAATAGTTACCTTAAAAATGCTTACATTTTCATTTACATTCATTTCAAAAGTTTAATATATATGATTTCATTATATTTTGCATCATTGTTTATTTCAATTCCCATCTATAAGGGTAGATATTAAAATTTAGTGGAATTCCTCCCCAAACTTATTGTTGATCATCAAAGCTTGTGCCTCTCCGACAGTCTTATGGAAAATTTAGCGAGTGGGGGACAAATTGCGTCTCACTGAATTTACCTCTGAGATTTTTATAGAAAGCTATCAGGTATCAACATTTGGCAAAATAAATCAGGCAGGGAGACTCAATAGTGAAATAAAGCTAGAAAAGACTCAATAGCACATTAGAGGTTAAACACAAAGATGCTTAGTTGTCTTATGAGTTCCTTGTGAAATTTGAATTGACTGATTTTAATTATAATTTGATTTTCAATAAATATGTCCAATTTCTTCTTTAAACAAACATGATACAATTGTCAATTAAGATTAGATCAAATATTAAATTTATGCATTTTTTTCACAAAGATACAAGATAAGGTAACCAAACCCTTTCAAAACAATGGTAAACTGCCCATAAGCTATCACCGTTTCAATTAATCAAATAATATATGAGCAAAATAAATCAGGTAGAAAGACTCAATAAGCCAGAAAAGACTCAATAGCACATTAGAGATTAAACACAAAGATGCTTAGTTGTCTTATGAGTTCCCTATGAAATTTGAATTGATTGATTTTAATTATAATTTGATTTTCAATACATATGTTCAATTTCTTCTTTAGAAAAATGTGATACAATTGTCAATTAAGATAAGATCAAATATTAAATTTATGTATTTTCTTCACAAAGATGCAAGATAAGGTAACTGAACCCTAGTTTTGATTCTAGCGCATATTAAGAAAATGTAACCTTGCCACTTGTTCTAAACCAAATGAGCCCTAGCAAGTCCAACAGACTCAATACAATAATTATATAATAGAATATAAGATTAATATAATACAATAATATAATATAATATAGTATAATATTAATGCAATATAATATAATAATAATACAATATAACCTAATAATAATATAATACAATATTAATAATAATACAATAAGAATACCAATACAATAATGATATAATATATTATATAATAATAAATTAATTAGTTTATCATTAAACATATAATTATATAATATAACTAAATATAATATTATATAAAATTCCTATAAAATAATATAAAATGTCATTTAAAAAATACATGTGTTCAAAAAAATGGATAAACACATTCAAATGGTGTTTATAAAAACCAATAGTCAAATTTCATAAAGCATTTTTATGGTACTTTATAAAATACTAACATGATGTTATGGTATGCAACATGCATCCATATCGCGGTGCATTTACAAGGCTGGATAGCCATTGCCATTAGCATCAACCTAATCTTCATCTTCCTCTACCTCATCAACTACCTCATCATCGTGATCATCACCCTGATTATCTTATTGGAGTGAATGAACAATATAATGTCAAAACTATTATCCCCATTACAAAATCAATATTTGAAATCAATTTCTTAAACATCACCATTGACACATTGCAAGAAAAGAATAATGTGAAGTTGACATATATCATTACCAAACAAGTTGTGGTCTCAATGTTCACTCTAGTACTCAATTGAGGTGAAGTCCTCTTTCCAACCTTTACTACCTCCTATTTCAAAAATTCCCACTTTCGAGTCAACATTATAAGTATTTGTGTTAGTGAGAAAAATTAAACATTACAATGCATCTTGAAATTACTGGATCTTATCGGTACGTCTATCAAATGCATCCATAGCCAAGGAGGAGGACTATTATACATGCTATCAATTGTTTCAGTCCCCTCTACAATATTTTTAATAGTACAAACCATTTTTTCTTTAAAATGATGCATGATTTGGTCTAAAAACTTAAATAACTTACAAGTGTTACCAATAGTTAAAATTCTAAATTTTATTGCATTTACTTCTGTAAGCAAGCATTTTTTAAAGTCATATGAAAAAATTGAAATGCAAATTAAACTCATACCAACAATTTTAATTAATTTTGAAGATGAATTTTAATTAATCTTTAATTGAATCATGCTATAAATAATTACAGGTTGAAATACACATCATGTATTTCAAATTCCAACTTCAAATACAAAATATCTATGTTGATTTGTAGATGGTTGTTCATTCATTTACAAATGTTTATGTCACAATATTTGAAGGACAACTTAGAACAAGCAAGACAACCTCTAAAGGTTGAAATATACATTGTGTATTTCACCCTCATCTACTTAAAATTCAAGGTCATATTACACATGTGTATTTCAAAAGCTAGGTTTAAATAGAGGTTGTGAATTTCAAATTCCAGGTTGAAATATTCTCTCCCTGTATGTCCATCATGAACTCGTGTCCATATCCAAGTGAAGGCTCCTCGATCTTCCTGCTAAGACCTTCAAAGAGTAACTGTCTCAAGCAAATGTCTCTAGGCACAAGAGAACTCCAACCTCACCCACGTCTCCAAGTGTCCATGAGCACCTCCAACCGATCAATCCATGCCAAGCTCCCAAGCAAATGAACAATATACTCAATACCAAGAGAACTAACAAGATCAATGTCAAAGCTCCAACCGCAAAATTAAGAACCTATCATGACATCATGATCTAACCATCTCCTCCTAGGAGATCACATGCAATACTGTATAGATCTTGGTATCAAGAGTATATGTACCATGGCACAACTCTAAATCGGTATTAAGAGTAAACTATGACACAATACCAAACACACTCTATACCAAGAATCAACATCTCCAATCACATGAAGATAACCATCTCGTATCAGTGTACCTGTAAATGTAAAATAACTCTTTTGCAACAACAAGATCTAAGAGCTCCTCCAATACATCCACAAACACTAAAAAATAACAGGTAAAAGCACAAAGTTGTGTTACACTTTCAGCCAACTTATCAGCACAATTGAATTTAAGTATTTCTAACTAAAAATCAATTTTGGTCAAACATATGATCTAGTAAAATTTATTCTAGCTAAGTTAGATACTTCCACAACTTTTTCAACTAAAATTGTTTGCTAAAAATATATGGAGCACCACTAGTCCAATTTACCAAAAAAATAAAATTATTTGAAAAACATGAAGTTTCAATAACTCCTACTAATATAATTTTTTTTTTTTTTTAAATATAAAAATACCCTTTTGTAGATCCATAAGTGTAGTTTTCAAAAATATATTTATTTTAATAGTTTAATTATTATTTATATTTTATATTTTATTTTTACTAAAAGTAGGTTATCAACAAAATATTGGGTTGATTACAATGCGAATGAAAAATACTAAAACTTATTAAAAAAATATGGTGCACTAGATAAAAGAATCTATTTCAAGATGGTATAATTTTTTTTCCATTTTAGATAAATATTTAATATGAAAGTTGACATCCAATGGAATCAACTGTTTTTTGATTCACACACATTTTAACATTTATTTAAAAATATATATTTATCAAAATTGAAAAAAAAAAATCCATGCACTAAAGTTTCAAGTTATAAATACACACAAAAAATTTGAAAGAAAAAAAAATTACTATAAAAAGTTTGATGTCTTATGCAACTTCATTTTTTAACATTTTATCAGCAACTAAATTATAGTGTTAATTTATTAAAAACTAGTTTAAAATAAATTTTTAATTTTTTGAAAAAACACAAACATAAAATATACTAAAAAATACATATTTTACTAGTTTACATCATTTCAAAATTCAAAACATATATGCCACTTTTTAGTGATTCACGTTTAAAAGTCAGATCAGTGTTGGTCATTTCCTTTACAAAGTGTGATACAACATTGTGCTTTTACCCTAACATCCATCACCAATGATGAATCCACATCACTACCACCAACTCCCACTGAACCGTGATACTGAGCTACATATCACATCACGATAGCCATCTCCTCCATGAAAATAACTTAGATCCATACATGTAATTGAAATGTCAATCATACCAAGTAGAACCAAGATCTCCAAGTCAAGAAGATATAATCACCATCAGACCATCAAGAACCAATTCTACACCACCAAGTCATCACTGAAAAAAGCTCCCACTGAAAAGTGTAACCAATGAAATGCAACCAAGCTATCATGACATCTTAATAAAACCACATGCTACAAGTCCCAATCACTGACTAATCAGGTACTCTAATCATCCATCCTCTCATCCCAAAGCAACATACAAATGCACAAATGACCATAGAAAAGGTCAACTAATAAAATCTGCATTATCATTGAACTAATCTCATGGATATAGACAGTCCATAGCCAAGTCATCCCACTGCAACTAAATGGGTGGCCAACCCACACACTTGCATAACTCGAAGATCCAAGCAATAAAGCATGCAAACTCATCATCACATTAGTAACCTATAAACCAAGATATTAAATAAGATAATCTTGTACGTAACAAGACTCAAACACCAAATTAATCTCAAATATGAATTTTCAAACATGTCCACAAGTGATTAACCATAGTCAACGAACCAAATAAGCTTCTAGGAGATAATAACAACCTCCAACACCAAACCAAATCACCACCAAGAAATCACATACATGATCATGTCATGCCAACTATCAAATATACCTACATATCCATGACACCATAATCATAGCCAACATTGTACCTACACTCAACTATCACCCACATGAGACTCCAAGTCTCCACTTGTGTCAACCTGGATGTCCTCAAAATTGAAAATAACATGTGTACATATCACCATCAAATGCCAACTCTAAAAAACACTTGTAAACATGTACCAAGAATCACCAAATTGATAATTAGTTGTACCATCATAAATATCATATAAAAACATGTACTCCCTCAAGGTTTCACATCTTGACTCATTTTAATGCTCATGCAATCACACCCCAAATTTTTTGCTCCTACAAGTGATAAAACAAGTATAAATCTCATCCTACACCAAAAATTGAAAATTTGGCTGATCCATTGTGTATTACATTATGCATGCTCTCCAATGCCTATTCAAAATAAAAAATATGATTATGTATGTAAAATTTATGCTTAAAACCACAAAATGGAGAAAATCTAACTTCTAGGCTCCAAAAACTAATCAAGAGAAAAAAATAATGGAACTAAACCTATACCACTACACAATACTTGAAACCACCTTTCCACTGAGTATAAGAAGTCAAAAATCTGACATCTTGAGTGAAATTTATGCCTATTTGAAAAAACTCCTCCGATTTGGCTTATAGGGTGATAGGTCGGTGGCCCTCAGGCGGCGTGCCAGTGACGCTTTGGTGGCTGGAGAGAGGTACAATTAAAACCATATTTAAATTTGATTTAATTTTTAATATTACAAGTTTTTTAAATAATTAATTTTTTGGCAGTTTTATTTTCAAAGCCCCCAAGGGCTTGGCTAGGCCCTGCCGATCCCTACCAACTAGACGATAGCTGACAACAATTGGTAGGGTTGTCAACCCTGTCAGTAGTACTATCAATACCACTCAACAATGGTTGGTGAGTGGGGTGGGGGCTATGAGGACCCCTGTAGCCCCCCCCCCCCGCCTCCCCCAAACTTAAACTTTAAACTTTTTCAATTTAATTTAATAGCACAAGAATTTTAATTTTTGTAGCATATATATATATATATACATTTAAAAAAAAAAAATCTTGCAAAAAAATGACAACTGTACAACTAAATAGGGTAGATAGGATTTTTTTTGCATTTTTTGATAGTGGCCAAAATAGGGAAAATTTTATATAATCTTCGTTTCTCGACCATCCTGGATCCAATGGTGAGGTTTATTTTGTCTCAAGAGGTCATCCATGAATTTCCTCTACAAAACCCTCATATGAAAGTACAATCCAAGAAACCCTTTTGACCCAAAATCTGCATGCCTCATATTTGCAATAAACCCAACAAATCTACAAACCCCAAAAGCCCAAATGTGCATAATAAAACCTACAACATGTGTTTCATACCTTGTAATGTCTCAGATCTATCTTGCATAGCCATATATTCAACTTTGCACCAAATCTACTAAAGCAAGGATTATAAAAAAACTTGGGAGCTCACACCTTCCACAACCATTATAATTTTCATACCACTTGTTAGGAAATAAAGCATCATACCCACATTTCATTTCCTACGTAACCCCATGAGAGAAAAACATGCATGTAAGTAACCATAATACATAGATCAAATAGACAAGCCACAAGGTAACACAAGATATACCCTGGGAAAACCCTCAAAAGGGAAAAACCTAGCCTCTAAAAGCATCCATACTCCATCTATTAATCAACAAATAAGCAATACATGCACTTACAAGTGTTAACATGAATACTTTTGAAATATCAAGCCCCTCCAATGCATCCTCCATGTGTCCAAGCATGAATCCACACATCTCATGGGGTAAACCCACAAAAGTGGTTTACAATTCCAGTGAGGAAGGAAAATTTGCAAAAAATGACCCCATGCAAAAAAAATTGGTTTTTGGGGGTTCGTTCAATGAACTTTTGGTTCAAGCGAACCCAAAAGGGGGTTCGCTAGAACCCCCCTTCGAGCAAACCCATTCAATGTTGGGTCCCACATTTCCCAACAAAATAAGCAAAGAAAATGGTTGTGGAAAGGGGGTTCGCTCAAACCCCCCTTTTCCCCCCTTCTCCCCCTCTGATAACAAAAAACTCTAGAATTTTTCCCTTCAAAGCTTTGGTTGAGGATAAAAATGGAGAAGAATTCCTAGACCCAACTGGATGATGGTAGTCCTTGGAACAAGCTATCTAATGAATATAATTTTAATATGTTTTGGTTTTATTATGTATTTGTTTTTTAGTTTTATTAAACATAGGTTTTTCACCAAAAATCAAGCTCTTTGTTCTGCATATGTGGAAAAATAGCAGATTATCATTTTTTTTTGAAAAATATGGGTGCACTAGATATTGAAGTCCTTGATCCAACAATTTTTTTGGATACATACAAAAAAAGTTACGTTGTATACGGTCCACCTATGTCTGAATTGTAATTGGTTTGACTTTGAAACTTGATTAAGGAAAAAATATTCAATAAAACACTATGAAACCAATTGGAAGCACTAGATATCGTAGTTACAAAATAAATAGAATTTTATCCTTCATGGAAGAAAAGTTATGTTGTATATGGTGAGTGTCACTCCTTAAAAATGGTGTTTACTAAAAAAACTAGTTTTTGAAGGAGATGGAAAAAGAAGTGCAATCTGATTCCAAAATTTTTGAAAAAAATATATTTAGAATCTACAAACAAAATGTCACAAATCACTAGTTTGCATCATTTTCAAATTCCTCATGGTTTAGCCACTATATGTGCCTGAAAGCGAAGATTTAGTTAGAAAAAATTATTTCACTGTCTAGTTTGGCCAAAAATTGTAAATCGGTATTGTGGGATCACCCCATGCTATGCTTCACATATGCACTCCTTATAAAGACTCAATAATGATAGCTCACTCACCCAGCCAACCTTAACCAATAAATATGTGTTTTCTTCTATAGACTCAAGCTCACACAAATATAACCAAGTGGTAAGATAAAACCATGTACCACAAAATTGTGTGAATACAAAACTATTGACCCCTCATATAATATTGGGTACTAAGTTTTCACTTTATTTATCATTTCCTTAATATTAAATTATTATCTCATGTCTCTTACACATTAAATAATAATTCAATGTTATAATACAACATACAAGTGGTCCCCAAATAAGTACCTAGTGTGATTAACCACACCTCCTAGGTGCATCACAACTAAATAATTATTTAAATACAACATTATAATATAAAATTTTACTGAATGGTGTACAACACCATATTCCAACCCTCTTGTCTCTTTGGAAATGAATGAGAACCTTATGAGCCCTATTTCCTTTGATGAAATGGAGGGAATTGTTTTTTAGATGAACAAAGGGAAAGTTCCTAACCTTGATGGGTTTCTAATATAATTCTTTCAAGAATTTTGGGAAATTATAAAATTGGATTTATTAGAAGTGTTGCAAGAATCTTAGGGGAACAAACACATGTTAAGGGCTATGATCTCTACTTTTCTTACTCTTATTCCCAAATGTGAATGTGTTGATAGGTTGAGTTTGTTTAGAGCCATAGCTCTTTGTAATGTGATTTATAAGTTATATCTACGATAGTTGCGAAGAGGTTGAAGCAGTGATTAGAAAGCTTGTATCTAAAGAACATGGGGGTTTATGGATGGCAAAAAAATATTAGATGGTGTGGTAATTGTGGTTGAGACCATACATTCCATGGTGGCTTCAAAAGAAAAATCTATGTTTATCAAACTAGTTATGGATAAAGCCTATGACAGGGTCAAGTGTTCTTTTCTCTAAAAAGTGTTATGTTCTTTTGGTTTTGATGAAGAGTGGGTGAAGTGGGTGATGATTTGTGTCACACCACTTCTTTCTTTGTGTTGGTCAATGGTGAATCATCCACCTTGTTTAGGGCATCTATAGGTCTTTGACAAGGTGACCCTTTGTCGCCATACTTATTCATTCTATTGGCTAAAGGTTTGGGGAGGGTTATTAAGATTCATGTTAATCAAGGCTTCATCTAGGGTTGGAGTTGGCATAATGGATTGCCTCCACAGACATATTTACAGTTTGTCGATGATACCACTCTGATGGTTGTGGCTAAGATCAAAGAATCCACCAAATTTTGTAGGATGTTAGAGATATATCTCATAGCTTCAGGCCAATAGATCAATGAAGGTAAATCTTCCATTTTCTTCTTCAACATCCCCTTGCTTATTCAACAACGAATTTCTCATTTTCTTATATTTCAAATTGGTAATTTTCCTATGACCTATCTTGGCATACCTCTCTTTGTTGGTACCCTTCCCAGGGGATCTTGGCGAGGTATTCTAGATAATTTTTGTGCGAGAGTGAATTATTGGACCCATAGGTGGTTGTCCTTTACGAGACAAGTATTGCTTTTGAAGTCAATGGTGTAGATTCTTCCTAATTATAGGTGTATGCTTCAGGTGGATCTCCCTAGCTTTATTAAGGATTTGGATTCTCTTGCAAGGAATTTTTTATGGGCTAGTAGTTTGGCTTAGATTTAAAGTGGATTCTAGTGAAGTGGGAGATTGTTTGTAGGAAAAAATAGGAAGGAGGCATTGGGTTGTGACAGGCTAGCCTTAATGATCTGGCATTATTGGCTAAGTTATATTGGAGATGGTGCAATGAGAAAGATCATGTATGATCCAAGGTCATCTCTAAAAATTACCTGAAGGGGGTGGCAAAGGAAGAGGTTCCTTAGATATCTCTTTTGGGTAAAGGTCATGTTATTTGGGAAATGCTTAAAAAGGGAGCTAAGTTGATAAAGGGAGGTTTGTTCTGGATTTGTAATAGGGGTTCTAAAGCTCTCTTTTGGTATGATTCTTGGGATATTTATCCCCCAATTATGATCATGTATCCCAATCTGTAGGACCTTTTCCACAACTTCTTGGAGGCTAGTTGGTCATGGGTTACATATTTTAAATTTAATCAACTTTGTGGGCATGTGGGAGTGTCTAGATGGAAGGATCCAATTGAGTGGCCAACTAGGGGACCAAAAGTGGAATACACTATGATAAGAAATATTCTAGTTGGTGGAGAGTGTAACTCACTCAGAGAGCATGATATTTTGGCTTGGAGCCTAGATTCCAAGGGGGTTTATGTGGTGGCTAGTGGTTATCAGAGTTGAACCTTCAGAAATATGGGGGGAGGGAAGTTTTGTGGTGGAAAAATTTTCAAAATAAGTTTTCTTGGCCCAAGTGTAATTTATTTTTGTCGATTTTATCTTGGAATAGATGCCTTACTTAGGATAACCTTCAAAATCTAGGTTTTGAGGGACTGTCTGTATGTGTTCTATGTGGCAACAGTGAAGAGGATTTGTCCCATTTATTTTTCCAATGCTCTTTTTCTAGGGCTATTTGGCACCTTTGGTGGGGAATTGGAGACAGGCTTGTTTCCATTCTTCTTCATTGATTGAGTTTTGGAGAAGTCTAGGGAGGCCTCCTACACAAGCTTCATTCCTTTAGATAGTATTAAATATTGGCCCCTCTTTTATCCTTTGACAAAGAAGGCTTGAGAGGAAGCATAGGATCTTTTGGGGAAGTAAGTTGATGGTTCAACATGTTTGGTAGAGAGTTGTTGGCATGATTCAAGAGATTGTGGAAGCTAAATGTGAAGCATCTCCCTCCTTGGAGAAGAGAGATGAATAGATAGTGAAGAGCTTAGGTTTGCATGGTCTAGTGTCGGGTTCCCCTTTGTACTCAGAGGTGTCATAAATCCAAAAAGAAAACTCAAAGAGAAGGTCATTGGTCCCCTCCTTCAAGGGATGTTTTAAAGATTAATACTAATGGTTCTTCTAGAAGAAATCCTAGGAATGTTGGGATTGGTGGAGTTGGAAGGGATAGATCTAGTAAGGTTTTTTCTTCTTCTTCATTGTAAGGGACAACAAACTAATAACCTCATGTAAGGTTAGGCTATTTTATTTTCTATTGAAAAAGCTTGTGCCCTTGGTTGGCATAAGATAATTTGTAAATCAGACTCTCAAATCTTGGTTAATATGTTGAATGAGCAAAATGTGGATCCAGGGTTAGCTAGCATCTTGCCTCAATAGTTAGGAAGATTATTAGATTGAGTTCCATGTTATATTTTGTCTCCTTTATGCATATTCTATGGGAGTGGAATAGGGTTGCTGACTGTTTGGCCAAATGGGCTTCCAAAAGATTGGCTGATTATGGAGGACATGGCAATATGATGCTTTTCAGTTGGTTGTTCTTGATGGAGGTTTTTCCCACTCTATGGATGTTTGGTGGTTTTGGGACTTCTAGCTATTTCCTTAGGTGCCTGTTAAGGATTCTACTTGCTTTGTATAAGAATTTTTTTTGATGCAATAAATTCTTACCCTTTCATTCATAGGAAAAATAGCTATGAACCACATATTTTTTTCTTCACATGTGTATTCCTCCTCTTGTTGGATGCCCTCGAAAAGAGGTTATGAAAATAAACAAAATTATGTACCACTTTTTATGGTCTAATTGGAATGGTGATGTTGGTTTTAAATCCACTTCCTAGATTCATTGTATCCAACTTAAGCTAAAGTTCATTTAAGATTGTTAAAGCCTAAAACTCAAGGGGTTTGTTTGTCAGCTAAATGGATAACTGGAGTTGTTGTTGGTGAAGAGCCTTAGAAAAATTTAGTTTGTGACCAGTTTATATAGGATTCTGTCAAAGTAATTGACAATCTCTTTGTTGGTTAGACAAAACATTATTCGCTCCTTCATTTCATTTAAAACTTGTTCATTTCCTCTTATTTACATATGGAAGGTGTGACAATAGGTTTGTAAATATCTAAATTGGAAATGATCTTCCTTGCAACATGGTTTTAGTTTTGGGTCATCGTCTAGTTAGTGGAATAGAATGGTTCAATATCAAGGCCAACCTCTTGTTGTCTCCTTTTTGAGGAATGAATATTATCTATTCAATAAAGGGATTCAATAGAGGGACTTGTGGGATTTTAATTCTCTAGATTGGGAAACTTGACAAAACATTAAGAATATTTTTTGTCTAAATAGTAAGTTTCAAGGTTTTTTATTTTTGTGAAAGTATTGGTTCCTATGGACCTTGTTATGAAGCTTTACACTCCCCTACAGTGTAATTTTCTTAAATATTGGTGGTGGTCATCCAAGTTTTAGTTTGGTTATTTTTCTTTAAAAAGGGTCTATCTAAGTCTCCTACCTTCTTTGTCCCTAAATCCAAGGCTAAATTAGAAATGGAAATGTAAGTTCAAAGAAAAGATATGGAAAAGATTGAGTGCTCAATTTTGAAGATCTAAAGTTGAGGCCAATGCTCAAATTCTAGCTTGGAAAGCCTTACACTTCAAATTGCTTGTGGGTGACAGGTTGAGATGTAGGATGGTTCAGCCAATTAAATGCTCTTTTTGCCACCACAATGAAAGTTTGAAGCATATTTTTTGGGATTGTTCATGGGCTAAAAGAAAATTGAATATTATTTTTTATATTTCTTCCTACTATTTTTTTATCATGTTTTATGTTGAAAGAAGCTATTATAGGTTATGACCTTCAAAACATTGTTGTTGTGGACTCTATGAGACATATCATTTTGATTAATATATAGAAAAGTAGATGCTTGGTATTTTTTTCAAAGCATAATATTCATTAGGAAGCTAAAATGCTAAAGTTTTTCTTTGACATCATTTTCCAAATTGTTTCCTTATGTTCCCAATGGTAAGGGGACTCCAAAGAGAATGTGAAGATGAACAACCACCTTGATAAGATAAAGTTGTGAGTTCTACAAATACATGAAAAGATACTTTATGCTCTAAATAGTTACAATGTATGTTAAAGTTAAGAGTTTTAAAATTTTGTAATGAGTTTTCTAATTTGTATGGTGGCTTTGGGGTTCCTTTTCTTACACCAAGCTTGTTATAGATTGTATTGGGTTGTTGGTAGTACTTTAACTTATTTTATTTTCTTGGAAGCCTCTTGGTTTCCTAATGCTATGTAATTATTCTTGCATTGTTTTAATATAAAAAACTACTAAGATTTTCAGCTCGTCAAAATGGTTAATCATAGTAAAATTAAAACTACGTGATGTGAACATAAAAGTGAAGAAGGAGATCATATAGTGCACCAAAAAGGGAGGAGGATTGAACTGGATCCATATCAATATTGATCCTAATTACCATAGAGAATAATTTAATTAGATATATAACACCAAAAATAACTTTAATCAGATATCTAACACCAAAGACTAAAATCGATCTATAAATAATTATTTAAAGATCAAATCTTAAATCGATAATTAAAGCCAAATATATCTCTAAACAACTTTGAGAGGGAAATTATAAGTTACAATAACAAAAACAAAAAAAAAACTACTAAAAGACCTATTCTAGAGAAAAAGAAATTCTAGGGAACTTCATTTATTTGAAAAGGTCTTTTTTCAAAAAAAAAATTCAATAACAAAAAGTAAAGCTTCTTGACAAGGATAAAATACACAATCTCAATAGCAAGAAAATGTGATGCATAGTGACCTTTTTAAAAATTCTAAACCACACAAATGAAAATAGGCTATGTATGAAAACATACAAAACCCTATAATAAATAATAATAAAACACATTACAAGAAAACATAGTTTTTAAAGAGGCTCCCGATAAGAAACCTCACTAATGCCCAAACCAACAAAAGGTAAATATCACCACAATGTTTAACATTTGCTTTCATGAGACAATACTTTAGCTAAGATATGAAAAACTTCAAACTAATTGCTCCAAATCTCATTATAAAAGATTGGTTTTTATATGAGTTTAGCTTTCACTATATATTCATGGGATATAGAATTTTTTTTTTAAGAGAATGCTTAGTTGTATGGGAATTTATGTTAATCTACTACTAAATCTTGTAGTAGCCATAATATCAAATGATATCAAATATTCTCCATTAGAATTGGCTAATGTGGCTCAAATTCTTTATTAAGTTTATTGTATGAGATGTTGTACATGAACTCAAAACTCTTGGAAATGAACACCAAGATCTTTGTAATGAATTTACACCACACACATTTGAAAAATTGAGTCATTTTAATGAGTTCTATTAGAGCTAAAGTTTTACCCTAATCTCTATTGACCTTCATTTCCCCATTCACATTTTATCCTCATCAAAAGATCTATTACCTTTGGTTTTGCATTGTGTTTAACATGAAATGCAAAAAATTGTGTGACAAGATCCATAAAATCATTGGAATCACCTTTTTGATATATTATTTATTCCTCTAGATAATTCCTTTTTTTTCGTAAACAACACCTTCCCCTAGAAACAAACTTAATTTTTTGGTCTAACATTGAAAGATCTATATAAACTCAAATAATCACCAATAAACCAATATTCCCCTTACTACCATCTCGCAACAATAAGATGAATCCTGAGTGGGTTGGCGGTGCCTAACTCATAAAATAAAACATAAAACTGCCATACCACGAAGGAGTTAATTAACATGCACAGTCAAGCAGTATACACTACTACCCTGCAATAAGGAGGTTTAAGCAACAATGGTAGTGTAGTAAGCATTAAGTAGAAGAAGACACCACAAAATCACATAATGTAAATAATTAGTAGCACTTGACATAGCGATATGTATTCTGCTATCTCATGGCCATGAAGATTGAAGGCATAAAACTCAGTATCGCCATATCGCACCAAGTAAGATAAGTGATGGCGGTAGTATGGTAAGACTTGTGAAATATTTACAGATTGTGGTAATAAATATATGAGATCACATCAATCACCTTGATGCGCGTATCCAATGGTGCATAATCAAATTCAAGGTATAAGCCTATTGTGAAAGTATTTGGTAGAAGGTTGGTATTAATGTTGATATGATTGAATTTGAATGCCATTAAAAACAAGAGCTTTCCTTAATTGTTGCACTCATTTGCAAAATATTTCATGAAGGGAGCTAGGGATACTAGAGGAAGAGCATTGCAATTGTCAACACTAGGGTAAGTGTACAAGTAACTCATTGAAAAGCTCAATTGGTGTGAATTTATTCAAAAGCTTTATTATTTTGAAATTTTAGTGAAACAAATAGAATCATGCCGCCTAAAAGGAAACAATAAAAAACTAAGAAGGTAAAATTGAAATTAAGGATGAAGAACCCAAAACAAAAAAGGCCTCTCCATCAGTCCATTCTAGATATACTCCTAGGGTCCACTAAAGAAGGTTTCAAGAAACTCCTCATAGATACTGCACAAGGTTGTAGAGATGCCTCATTCCTAAAGCTGGATGGGATTTATTCTAGTATTTTTATAGTAAATGAGATGGAAAATTCCCAGTGTCAAACCCGTGGACGTTAGACTTGGCCAAACTGATTGTCCCAAATGTGTTTGTTGATGTGGAATTCATCAGAATAATAGCTAAACATTACCACCCTACTACTAAAATTGTGAAGTTGTTGAATGGTTTGGTGTTGGTTGAACTAAGTAGGACAACTATCATTGAGTGTTTCAACACAAACATGCCCTAACTAGGATAGACCTACAAAAGAGTGAGGAGTATACTAGGTTGAGAAGAACTTACAGAAGTGACGAGCTTCCCTTATACATGAAGAAATGTATTGGCAATAGAACAATCCCTATTTCCCCCTCCACTACCGAACCAATTACCATTACAAACTTTCAGTACTATTATATATATAAATATCTTTCCCTATGCCAAATATTGGGGATGGATGCTCAAGATAAGATACCAATAAGCCTAATGATGATGGCCATGAGAATCCAAACTCCCGAGACTAATATAGAAAATGACTTTGCTTCATAGCTTGAAAGGGAATTCAATGAAGAATTCCTATAGGTCATAGAAGATAGATCACCCATTACATTCATACATTATTCTCTTTTGTGTCATTTGATATTATACTAGAACCAAGACAGGTGGACCAAATGAATAGACTTGGCTAGAATTGGTGGACAAGGGAATCCAATACCTGTTCAGAGGTGGTGTTATATTTGAGATAACCGATGCACAAACTCAAGCTTTGTGATCTATTATATGATGATTTTGTGTACAAGATCCTAAGAGTTATTGGCCACATAATGCCAAGATTGCCCACTAAAATACTATAGCTATTGAGACTAGAGCAGGGTCATACACATAACTTTGGTGATTGGTTCTTCTTGTCTAAAGTCACAGTAATAAGAGTTTATGGATGCCCTCTCGCTCCACACATACTACCAAAGTTTGTTCCCCTTAGATTGGAATTTCTAGAGTTTATGTGGCAAATAATGTGGATGGAGAAGGATGTGATGCATAAATAGAAGAAGGGTGCATTTTTACCAAACCTTACTAAGTGCAAAGACTGGTTAGTAGGCTTTGACACATTGGAGGAGTTGCAATATTATTTGAAGATAAGTTATTCATTGGATTTAGGAAAGGAGAGAGTCTTTGATCTTGAGAATCATATGAATTATGTAAGAAAAAATCTCCTCACCAAGTAGACTATGAAGAAGATGTGATAAGAAACTATCTTACTCCTTAAGAAGTATATTATAGAAAGAAAAAATGGGGAAATATGAGGAAAATTGAGGAAGAAAGGAAATAAATGTACAAATATTTACCATGCTACTTTGTTGACGAGAAGGATCCTATCAAAAGAATAAATTTGATAATTGGGTATGTGCAGGACCATCATGGAAAAAAAGGCCCTTAAGTGGCAAAATTTTTAGAAAAATCAAAATTAAGCAACTTGACATAAAAATTTGAATAAGTTATCTATACTATTTCAAAAATATGTAAGAATAGAATCTATAGAAAATCTAATGTAGTTTCTAAACTACTAGGTTTATTTAAAAAAAGAAAGAATCTATTTGGTGAAAATTTGAAATTTCAATGTGGTAGTACTTAAATTTCAAGGAAAAAATAAGAAGTAGGTGTTTGTTTGACCACCCTAACCACAATAAAATGATAATATTTTTTTATAAGATTTTAGATATCAGTAGAGGACTCACGTCCTGAGTGATGCATATTTTTTGTAATTTTTTTCAAGTAAAAAATTAATTATGAATTTTTTATTACAATTTTTTTAAAAGTATAAAAACTCGTATGTCTGACCACCATAACTTGGTCAAAACTTCATGAAATTCATTTTTTTTTAATCCTATAGTATGCGAAGCATCGCATGTTTCAGATTAAAAAAATGTGATACTGTTTGAAATCTATAAATGTTTTTCAATCAGCCTATCAATCATGACTTTAGTCATAATTCAAATAGAACATGAATAATAACTATTTATTAAATTCAAAGTAAAACATAATTTATATTAGTGGAAAGCTAAGAATATCCTTTAAAAACCCTTTTTGTTTCATCAATTTTGGGTAAACAAAAGGCCGTCAGCCACATACCCTACACATACCCATCATATCGCCACTTTTTGGCCCATCATGATCCTGCACATACCCAATTGATAAATTTGAGGACTTGTATGATAAAGCTGTCATAGGAGGGGGAACACATCTTCAAGAACATAGTGGCATGATAATTGCATAGCACACTCTGGACACAACCTGAGAATCTCCCATGGAACAACCACCTCCTAAAAGACAAAAGACACGAGGGATTGAACCACTAGTCCCTTATGAAGAAAGTGAGGGGGTGGGAGACACTGAAGAAGTAGCTAGTGTGTTATAGTCATTGAAGGATGATGTTGAGGTCAACCAACCAGTCCATGAAACTAATTCCCATAAACCTAAAGAAAGGATGGATGTTGAAGAAAGGGAAAGTAAAGAAATGCATGAAGGTGAAAGAGAAGTTGCATCTCTATGCTTCATAGAAGATTATGATTTTATTAAAACTCCAAAATTTGGAGATTTTTGGACAAAGATGAAAGTAAAATAATTTGAGGAAAGAGTGGAGATAAATAAAATGGGGACTGAGGAATCCCAACATGATTAGGTGGTGGCACAAACCTTCAAAGAATTAAGAATTGATAATATTGACATTAGCCCATAGGAGGCTAGAGAAATGATTTTAAAGAGTAATGTTATCTCCTAGAAATGCACCCTATACAAAGTTATGAAACTAAGCTTTCTTGAAAAACATGGGATCATTTCAAGGCTGTGGGTCACCTAAAGTTGAAATGAACCTCCAGATAAGGCCAGCTTCCTATCGGTTATCACCTAAAACTATTGATCTTTCAAGGAAAAGGGAGAAAGATTTGCATGAAAATGAAGACTAAAACCTATGGTGATGTGCACCTAAACATTACTTGGATTTGAAACCAGATTTCATACACTTTTTTTTTAAATAGCATGAATTAATTATGCACAATTTGTTGTAGTTATTTAATGCATAAATATTTCACTAAAAGGTCATAATACAACTACTTGCAAAAGGAAGATAGCTTCACAATCAACAAATAACATGTATTAAGTAGACTGAATTAGTAACTTGCATGAACAAACTAGTTGCAAAAAGGTATAAACATGTGAGACAAAGTTATAAGGAAGTCTAAACAATCTCACTAACTTGATCAATCACTTATATACACTAAACAACAAGAACGAAAAGACAAGAAATTGATCACCATAAATAATAGAGGTCTCCACTGTATATCATATCCAAAATGAGTTACAAAAACTACAAGAATCTATGAAAGGACTGCAAGAGTCACTGTCTCCAAAAAACTGCATGAATAGAACTACCCCATAATGAGTTACAAATGATAATATATGATCAAGTCTAAGTAGCTTCACCAAAAGAGGCTCTAGAAGCTTCATGAACTCGGATGGCTTCAAAAAGCCAAAAATATAGCAACTAAATATTTATCAAAAGTAATCAATAAGGTTGAAATGGTTAATTTTGACCAAGTCCCTCATAAAGACAAGCCAAAATCACTCCAAGATGCTCTCCCAAGTTCATAAAACCCCAAAACAACTCCTAAATCTCCTCCATGTGTCCCTCAACTTATCAAAAAGCAATTAAAGCCTCTCTATATGCTCTCGTTATGTTGGAAAATAAGGCTCAACTCCTCAAGACTCTCTCTCAGTCATAAATACAAATATCTCTACATCTCTCAATGGTTTGGTCAAATGCACATATGCTCCTATTTCTTTTGCATTTAAAAGGTAATGCTTTAAATTAAATGATTTATAATTTATCATTTAAATTAAAACATTTTACTTGATATATAAAATAAATGCAAAAGAAACTAGTCTAACTCTCCATATATCTAATATAAATAAGTTATAAAGTCACAAGAGAGTGACTTGGAAAATATAAGAGAAGAAGACTTAAAAGATATAAAATCCTCCAAGGTACTTCAAAAGAAATAAGGTCACGGGTGAAATAACTCAACATTTGATTTTTTTTAAAATGAATGGAAAAAAATGCCATTATCCTATCCATCAATAGATTAGGGTTAGCAACCCTAAAAAAAAAAAATGCAAAGAACAAAACATCATTTTTTTCATTCTTTGGAACTTTTGAGAGAAGCTAGCCATAGCCAAAGGTTTCTGAAGCTCAATCTACAATTTTTGGAGCCTTCTTATAGCAAAATCTACAGCTACAGTGACATTCTCTTCACAATTTCTGATGAATAATGGCTTTTCATGCTCGAGTAAGCATTTTTTTATGTCATTTTAGTTCATTTTTAAAAGAAAAAGATTTTCAAATCAAGCCATTTTTGCAAAAAGAGAAGAATACATTCTTATACTCCGTACTTCCCTATTGTTCAATATATTTGTTTGAAGAAATTTTGATATAATTTCTTTGTATATTTCTGCAAAAATTATGGGTACCTTTTGCTTCTATGGCCACGGCCTCATGCATCTGTAGATCATTTTATTTTCTAGTGTGGCTCTTCAGGGCATTTTGGGTTTTCCTATATTCTGTTACTTCTATGCACATTTGTTTCTCCTTATTAGAATATCAAAAGGCCTTTATTTAAATGGTCGTGGCCACATGTTGCAGGTAAAGGAGTCCCTACACTCAAGCTTTGTTTGTGAACTTCATGGTTTATTATATGTTGAATTTTTGTATATATTAGGGCTTGTACTCTATGGCCTCAACCTTGAGGCTTTTCCCTGTTGTATTTAATCTCTCTTTCCTCTGTGGATCTTTTCCTCATTATGCTCTCTATGAATTTTGGAGATCTTTTGAGGCTGCTCAACCTCTCACGACTATCTCTCAAACATTGCAAAGATTCTTGTGTCTTGTCTATGCTTCCACATTTGGTAGCTCCGCTAAAGATTTTTAGCGGAAAGTTGTTCATTACACTGATTTACCAGTGTGGAAGGAAAAAAGTCTTTGTCCCCTCTATGCTATATATCCTTGCCCAACTTATATTAGGCCACTATCTTGAAAACCATGATTATATTTGATAATCTCCTTTTAAGGATTTAGGACTCTTTTATTATTTATCTAGGAACTGCATTTCTCTACTCTCTCTTGCAACCAGTCTTCTAATGTTTGATCTTCATCATCATGTTTCAAACTTGATTGATTTGAAGGCCCTATCACCATATCCTAATTTTGAATAGATAACTATATGTTTCTTTCAGGTAGATAATTGATCTCCCTCAATGAACAATACTAGTGATCACTGATATTACAACTGCAGGTAATACAAAACCAATGGACTTTGCTTTTTTCATGATCATTTCTAATTGGTAAAAAATGATCATTTTCCTATTTTTTGAGGAACTAGAAGACTTGTTCCCTCTATAGTATGCAACCCTTTTCAAAATTACTTGATTCAATCATACTTCCTTTCTGGAACTCCTATGAGAGTAAGACTCTACGACTATGATCAAATGCTTGTCACTGTCTTCTCATTCCTTGATACAACTTTCTTGAGCAGCCTGAAAAGATATCCAACACTGATTTTCTCACAAATGTTACTATCATCATGGACTTTAGACATTTAATTTTTTCTTGCCACTTGTTGATTGTTATCTTCCACATCTATGACTGTCATGACAATAGACTGCACTATTTGATCAAACTTCATGACCTCTGAATGGATATTTTTCTTTACATTTACAATAAAAGAGATATGATCTTTCAGTGAAATTTTGAAAAAATCAATCCTTCTAGATCTTTCCAAGCAAATCTCTAATAGAAAGTGGTGATCATGAATGAATATATGCCATCACTCTCTTTAAAACCCTAGATCATGCTTCTACCATTGCTATCCATCATGTATGTTGTATAGTCTACTTCATGTGACCTCACTGTCAAATAAGGCATATATTCATTGCTTAATGATGGTTAATAATGCATTTTCAATTACTCATTTGCAATAAAATTATTTCCATTCTCATTATTGTTATGGTACTTGTTGAAGATATAATACTCTGTTTAATGTCTACCATTGTGAACTCTTAACAGTGTTAAAATAAATTACAATTCTGGATTTATGACTTGAGCACCATGGATTTGTAACTTCATGATGTACTTTTGAATGATCTTGCTATTTTATGCTCTTTTCACTATTTCAATGAGCAAGTACCTGTCAATGGTCCACATTATAACTATAATCTACATTTCAAAGTTGTTGTTATAGATTTAAAACATGGTAATCTGCATTGGATGCACTGAAGTGTACTTAAAAAGTGCATAAATAATGAGTTGGGCTCAACCCTCATGGGAGCCACATTTATCCCCACTCATATTTAATCTGATAGATGATTGCACTTGTAACCTATAACTACACAAGAAGCAAACAAGTTAGAAAAAACATGTGCATTTCAGGTATATTTGATGGTTTCATGGATTTTCTAAGACACTTGAAATGCACACAAAACTTATTTAATGCGGATCAGGATCAATTTATGCATGCACAAGTAGATAATCATGTATGATGTGTAACCTTTCATTGCTTAGAGCACTAATCTAACACATTTCTTTGACTTAATGTAGGGAATAGGAGTCTCAAGGAGCTAGGAAGACCAGGACAACCCGAGCAACAACCAGACAAGAAGACTTGACAAAACCAGTCATTCTCAGGCAATGACTGGTTACCCTCCCTACATGAATATTCATTTCTCTTCATTTTCTTATTCATGTATATGTTGATTTTTATTTGCATTGAATAAGCAAGCAACAATTAAAATCATGGCTTGTGTGAGCTAAATGAATATTTATATTCAATAAAATAACTTTTCAGAAGAAATTTGCAAAATCTTCTTTTGTTTCATGCATCTGTATAAATGCGATGATTTGTGTTTCTAAAATATTTCAAGTTATTTCATTTGTATACATGAATGAAATGTAAGGGGAATAGAAAATGTACCATTTTCTTTTAACTATCAATGGGCTTTATTTGATTGAACCATGGGTGAAAATATGATAACAAGTAACATGCTCATTTTCCCTAGTTTGGAGTTAAAGAAGATGTTTTTACTTGACCAAGTACGGGCCCAAGAAGATCGTATGCTAGTTACATAATTCAATTATGATGGAGTGAGTGGTATATGATATAATCCAAGGATTGAGACAATAGCTATATGGATCAAGCATAAGAATACACAAAATCCAAGGCTATTGGATGTAGTAGAAGGAATGAAAGGGGTAGCCATGGTAAGAACATTACAAGACACAATCCCTTTGGAAGCCACCACTATGACTATGCATTTAGCCATGTTTACTCATGCTACTGTTAGAGGATTAGAGAATAGACTAAGAGAATATGAGAAAGAGAAAAAATTCTTAAATGATGAAGTCAATAAGTTGTTCATGGAGAATGTGAAATTAAAAGAGCAACTAAGAGGAGCAGGGACTTCACAGAGCAAAGAGATAGTGTTGTATTAGTCTCCAAGTGCTCCATTAGATGGTGTACATAATGTTTATGCTGAAAAAATAAAAAGTTTTTAGGGAGGAAGTGGAAAAACTGAAGAAGACCAGCCATGAAGCCCATGAAGGAGTAAAGAAGTAGATTTGTGAGGCTATAGAAAAAATTCTGGAACACAGGGTGTTTAGTTGATTATAGATAAATTAGAGAATGTATATGATTGTTGCAAGTCACTTATACAGGCCATTGATCAAATATGCTTAAATGTTCGATCCCCTATTCAAAAAATGACATCCTATACACCACACCTTGTTCAAACTATGCAAAGTTCTACAAAGGAGTACTGATGCTCCTGCAACATTAAAACCAACTAAAAAAATGGTCAAGATGATTATGGATGAATTTTAGTACATACAGAGAGAGGACAAAAGGATCAAGACATGATTAGATTATTTCCATACTCTGAAGCAATGGTATATACTGAAGATGGTAAAAGATGATGACCAGCTAAGGGACCTTGAGGAATGGACAAAGGAGTTTAGTTAGATTGTTCCTCAGTGTATTACTCACATACAGAAGGATGGTGACATTAGTCTCTACAGTCTTAACTTGATTCTGGATGGATTGGTTGCTTTCGATGTTGGGTATTTGAAATGTATTACTGATGCAAAGGTGTTGTTAGATAATCAATGTTGAGTTCATCTTGAAAATGTACCAAATATTTGAGAGTACAAGTGGTCATTGAATTTCACAATATATTAGTGGGAAGAGAAGTATCTAGCCTTTGAAGAGTAATTCATTGGGACAAAAACATTTGGACATTCTATCAAGAAGAGGAGAAGCTGTTAGATCTGGAGAGGTCACAGGTTCTCTACGTTGAATAACTAAGCATGTGTTATCATTTTTTTGTATCTTAATTGTTTCCTTATGTTTTATAAGTAATTAGTTGAACCATCAATTAAATTATGGTGTCTATGTGCTTCTCTTGCACTCTTAGGATCTTTCACCTAAAAGGAGAGAGATAGAACCCCAAAATTGAAGTGGTTCACTCAAATAAAGAATTGTATGATGTTATTAAGGCTAAATACAATGATGTGGATGCAACTAAGTACTGAAATTGATTGATTATTGATGCAAAAACTATGAAACATGCAATGTATGAAAACATAATAGTGTATGCAAGCATGAACTAAAACATGAATAAATTAATACAGAATTGAAAGGGACTAAACAGAGTGCACCTGGAGGTAGATTAAAGACTTGAGAAGATTCTAGAATGCTAGTAAAATCACTACAAATAACAAGTGGGACTCATTCGCCACTGATGGTCAATCAGTCTTACTACTAACAAAAACACCTGAAAACTGCTTTCTGACTGTCGGGAATTGGAATATGACAGAATCACCTTTTTCAACCTTTTAAGGTGGGACTCATTTGCCATTGATGGTGAATATGTCATCCCCCAAAAATCTATGAAATCAAAGGTCAATCCTGTTGCTCTAGATATGTACTTGTCTTCTTGTTGGGTTGAAAAAGTCAAATCTACAGAAAATAGATTGTAGGTTATCTCCAAGGTTGAAATAGGGTTTAGTTTCAACTTGAAACACTTTGTTGACTTGTTGACCACCTTTCAACACCTAATTGCTTGATAAATCTACATCCAAAAGTCTGCAAACACACATGCAAAAGGGGAAAAATGGTTAAGGGTTAGGGTATAGGGATTTTCCTTGGTCAAATCCCACTTTGGTAATCAAATCCTTAATGAAGAAATAAAATGAAATAAACAAGGAAATGATGAATAACAACATGCAAATGTTCTAAACTCACCACAACCTTGTTGAAGAAATTTGAAGATATGTCAATGACTGCTCCAAGATGCTTGGTTCAACAATGATATGATGCCTTAATGCTTGAATGAGTGAGTGAATGGATGATTTAATGCTTGGATGAATTAGGTGTAAAATGAGAAGAAAAACACTTATTTATACACACTTATGCCCTAATAACCTAATTTAATACAACATCACAGGTTGACATAAGGCATTTTTGAATAAAGACCCAAAAGAAAATTTGAATTATTTTGAATTGGAGCCAAGAGGGACTCATTCGCCATCCATGGTGAAAGGGTCCCACCTTGGGCAACTTGTAAGTGGGTGTCGAGAATTAAGTTGCATTTAATGTTGTTTGTTGGGTTTACAATAAAAAATACACTTAATTAAGTCTTATGAGAGTATAAAGGGGTCAAATAAAGCATAAGAGAGGTGTAAATAGTGATAACAAGCCTAGAAAAGCATGAAATCTTGTTACAAGACTTTATAACTCTTTAGAATATGACTTGATAAGTGATGAAAAGGTGATTTTCAAGTGAATTATAATGAAAAGAGTCTAGAAAAGTGTAAAAATGTGTTACAACACCTTCACAAGATGCCATCATTTGAATTTTAGGACCTAATGTGAATAATTTTTTCACATTACAACATTAAATCAAAGAAAAATAGACCAAGCATCATGAGAGAAAGACCTAAAAGAGCATGAAATTTTCAATGATCCATTTTTCTATGGTACATTAGTTAGGATTGAATTTGTGAAAAGACACACCTTTTTGTAAAAGGCCCAAAGCTTATTGATTCCTATATAAAAAGGGAAACCAAGGCCTTATTTTGATTATCATTACTGTAGACATCTAAATTTTACCACTTCCATATGGTCAAAGACGTCTCCTTAATCATCCCTTTGCTCATTTACTTCATCCTCTTTTTCGGTATTAATTAAATCATTCATTTAATTAATATTTCGTGTCCTACATAAATTTTCCAAAGTATTTAATTTAATAAATATTTTCCCCCTCTTTCTTCTCTAAATTAAATAAATATATCACTTTATTTAATTTAGTCATATTACCTCTTGGAATTTTAAATTTATTTTTTAATTCCTCACTTTCTTTCTCATTGTCACATCCTCCAACTTTTGCAAGTAGGTCTCTAATCCCTCTTAACCATCTTAATTAATTTATGGTTAAGATGTGCACACCCCTAATCATCATTAGGGTCCCATCCTCCATAATTTCTCACTTGCCTCTAATCTATCATTAATTTGTCTAATCAGGTACTTACACAACCTTAATCACTTAATTAGGTCAACCTAATCCCCATGTCATTTATGGAATGTGTCCTAAGTCAACCTTATTAAATACTTTCTCCTTTTGGAGAAGGCACTCCATTCTCCATGTGAATTTTTAATTCATATTTAATCTCTCAATGCATTTCAAGGAATTTTAAATTCCTTCTCTCATCCCCATGAGGATATTTGAGGAATTTTTAATTCCTCACATGTCCTCTCACCCACATGGGGACAAGAACCTCCTTTATGAGATCTTGTCCCAATCCCAAGGTACTATGTACTACCTCCATGTCATGTACTCTCCTTCCAACTCATGTACACATCATCCTTTTCAAGCCACTTCACATGCCACATGTCAAGATGTGAGGGCTTGTGAATTTTCAACTCACCATAGCCCTACATCTTGGCCTTGTTGGTTTAATCCCAACCATCCATGTCTCTAGAGAATTCAAAATTCTCTATAAATACCCCCTCTTTTCTCTCATTTTTTTGGGGGGGGGAGATCATTTATGCTAGCCAAACTCTTGCAAAATTTTCTCTTGAGCCATACTTAGCCAAATTCTTGCATTTGCATCCATTATCACCTATTTTCCATTCATCTTGCATTCATCTTGCATCTCTTGCCATCAAAGGAGCATACACTACATCAAAGATCGAAGGGCCAACCAAAGGATCGATTCGAGACAAGGTGAAACAACTTCATTTGTTATCTTTTCTTTGTTTTTGAATCCAACTAGGCCAATCTTGAGGTGTAGGGTGTTTATAGTTGTTATTTGCACTCTTTTGTTTGCTGCTCATTTTCTAACAAGTATTTTCGCCCGTTCACAATTACAATCATCATCAAAAGCATCATCATTTACTATCATTTTTACTATCATTATTATCATAACCGACATTTCAACAACATAGTAATATTGAATATATAATGAAGTCTTTTGTTACATCTTGTACAATCCTTTGAAGCAATATTAATGGAGAATAAGCATTAATCTGGTGTCCATTTTTCTTGGTGTTCAATTGTTTGTTGATTCTAATTCTTATAAGTTATCTTCATTGTCTCCAGAGTAGTCTTTTTTTATTATTTAGATCATTATATCAAGCACATATATGGTTTATCTGGACACATTTGTTGTCATAGTGTTATTAATTTAGTTGGTCTCTATGTGAAGAGAATTAAAATCCTTCTTAAGTGGTTGATGTTTATAGGTTTCCATAGAGAATGAAAATCATCTCAAGTTGGTTTCCTTCAAACAAGAGTTAAATTACTTCAAATAGTCACAGTAATCTAAAAATATATCATTCAAATTAGTAAGAAGAGCCTGATAACTGACAAACTTGCACATTTATACAAGTTATAAACAATTAAAAGCATAAAATAGTTAGAGTTAAGCCAAGAAAAGGATAAATAATTACCATACATATCTGACTCCATTTACCCAATAGAATTAGGCACTATTCATACCATTTCATCATGAAATCTTATAAAATATCATTCATACACTCACATTTCAAATTTTTGCACTAAGAGTAGGATTAACTATTAAGTTTGCATCTATCTCACATTTCATCCCATTGTGGATAGATCACCGAAGTCAGAGAGTACATACAACCCTTAAATTTTCTCCATTATTTAGGTTCACTTGCCTAGGTCTAGTAGAGCCTGAAGTGTAGGGAGTCATCAACCACATAGGTTAACTCCATTTGTTAGCCCAAAAACATTGTAAGTCTAATCATAGAGCCTGACATCCTCTTAGAATTTACAATCTATATTTTTGAGACCTAACAAGTTCCTTCACCAACTATGATTCAATCTTTTTTCAATGCTAGGCATAAAATAAGAATAAATGCAAGGTTCAAAATATTTTTAAAAATATATAATGAAAATTTTAAGATGATTGTAATAAATAAAAAGAGAGATTTTAGGTAAATGGTCAGAATTAATATTTTATATATATGAGATAAATTCTTAATTGGGACAATAGACATTGATAATGCAATGATCCTCCCTTTGTGTTATCTGCAATATACTCAAATTCTCCAATCTTCCCATTAAATTACTCTGTACTTACACTAAACCACATAAACCATCATTAAAGAAAATAGATTAACACTTGCAACTTTAGGAGGTGAAAGGGATGTGTTGATAAAAAATTCAAAGGAATGTCATTATCGTCTTCTCCTTGAACTTGACCATTATTAACCTCACCCTTAATTCCTCCAGGATTTTCCACAAGCCAAAGTCTTATGTTACTCCTAGAAAATTAGCACATGCAACTACAAAATAATTAGACCCCTATAAAGGTCATAACTAAAAAATAACATTCAATATCATTTTATAGTGTAATACACAAAATACCAAGTCATGCCAACATATGCAAATATTACTCACCCATAGAACTTAAAACAACTATACCTACATCTAGGAAATATGAAAATATCATTTAATATTTTGACTAGCCATTCCAAGCTGCAATTGCTTAGATTAATATCATACTTTTGACTACTAACATAACAAAAAAACAAACAAAGCTAACAAAAAAAGTCACACAAACTCACTTTTTAAAAAATAGCCTTCACATGGGCCCTTTAATTTCTCATCAGTTTTGCTAAACTTGGCACATAATGATCAATAGCATCTCAAAATGATTTAGAATTTAAAATAACTCACCTCACCACACTATCATAAATTTGTATATACATTATGAATCTTTGTTGACTTAAAATCCATTTTGAAAGTTCCTAAATATCTCAAGGAAGAAACATAACCATCTCGATAATTTAGAGGTCACTACTATACTATAAATTAAATATCCTTCAAACATGCCATTTGAATTATTCCTAATTTTGGTAAGTGGTGGAAGCAATAAGAACTCTAAAACAATATTAACTCTTACAACCACTTCAACTCAAGATTAACATTATTTTTCTTATATGTTCCCACAATTATTGACTTGTAAGGATAAGATGAACCTTTGAATTTATTTGTAAATGTATCAAGCAAGAGACTTGAAAAAATATAGAATAAAGTAATCAAATTCTAAAGAATTATTCTACCCAAACTACATATCAAGATCTATTGAAAAAAATGAGTCAAGTCTTGTGGTCCTATGGAGAGTACGTGCAATAATTCTATGTATAGTTCAATAACTACACTTGTATTTTACAAACACAATAAACAAATTAACTTATTTAAAGTTGTTGTAAACTCTAAATATCCCACCACTAGTTGGGGCTAAGATTACTATTCCTAAGCAATCATTAATCTACAATTTAAAAAAAGTATATTATTATAATTTTGAAATACAATAGATAGGATATAGATATATTTAAGATATCTATACTAATTATATATTATTTGACTTCCTTCCATAAATTAATCAAATTAAATTATGAGTGGGGCATACTATAAATTTTTTATACAAACAATTTATTTGTGCTAAGTAAGGAGAACACAAAGACTAGCAAGGAGTGATTATGGGCCCTTCTTTACTAAATTATATTCATCATTTTAAATTATATTTATTAAATAGTAAATATTTATTGCTATAAATAAGGAAACTTTATTTTCCACTCTTATTAATTGAGAAATTTATCATATAAAGCATAAATTCAAATCTTCATGTCATTTAAAACTAGTTTATAACCCCCAACATAATTTCAAAAATAAAAATAAAAATGATTTGAATATTTAGTGTTATTATGGTAGTATTGGGGCACATGCCTAGCTACATTCTTTGAGAGTTTTTACTTGTAATCTTAATCTTAGATCATGTATTAAAGTAAGATCAAGAAAGTGTTTTGTAGAGAGTAATCACGATAGGTTATGAGTCTTGCATTAGGAAGCTACTACTCCTACATGATTGTTGACCATGGACTTTGAGAGTAATATGAGCCTTGTTAAGAGAGAAACAATATTCAATAGAGCTATAATGATTTTAGACATAGTTTGGACTAGAGGGTTATGAGATTCTAATATCTATACAAGTAGAATTGATAAACTCATTGAGTTGTAAAAATACCACCTACTTGATCATTGTATTGTGGATTATCATAATTTCTAAAATATAAACCCAAGAGCCATCTCATAGTCAATGCCCTCTAGCTTACACTTTGTGATGGATACTAAAGGTTGGCCAATAAAATGACCTCTTTCCCACAATTGTGGTCCTATGGTTTACAATCTATGCTAGCTATCAATGGTATTTAACAACCATTGAAAACAAAACTTTTTCTCTAACATATTTTATATAGGATTGCATAAGATAATTTACCTAATGCTTGTTTACTACTCCAACACGCTTTTCTAAAATGTAAATAATTTTTTTGGGGCTCGTTTGGAGAGATTGAAGATGGATTAATAGGAATATTTCTTCTTTAATGCAACTAATATTTTGTACGACAAGTATGGACACAAGTTTCATATTTGTTATCAACTAAATAATGAGAGGGGCCAAAGACCTCAAGATTAATGGTTACATGGGTGCCAAAGTATAGAATACTAAAAAGTAAAAAACACTTTAAATGGAAAGTATTGAGTTAATTACTTCTCCATTAAAGCTCATTAGTCAAGACAAGAGTGAAGAAGTTAAGTATTAAAGCATTAGGTTTGTATTAAATGACATCAAGAAGAAACAATGTTGTGCACCTTTCTACATTGAAAAGTAGCTAAAACATATTAGGGTGCATAAAAAGCATATTATAGGAGACTATTTGTGTGCCTTGCAATGGAAAACAATACTAGGAGAAGAAATCTAGGTGATTGGAGACCACAAGAGATAAATGCCAAATTGTGCAATTTTTTGCTTTCAAAATCCTTGAATCAAATTTTTAGAGAGAATTCTTCTTTGCAATTAGAGAAAATTGATACTTTAAGGATAGACATGCCAAACAAAATCATGTCTAGAATTGCTTCTAAAAGAATATTGAATAAGTGCAAATTGATGCAAAAGTAGATACTAGCTCTATCTCTCTATAGAAATATGATCTCTTAATTGTAGCACCCTTAGTTTATTGAAGCAACATTGACACACAATTTCAAAAAATAATGTAATAATAGCAAATACATATTGACCTACCTAATTGTGACATTGAGTCTTAAGTAACCAACCATATGAGAGGATGTACACATCTGAAAAAACAAGTTGCTTGTTTCTTAAATTAAACACAATCTTATTAAAATTTTAGTCATTTTTTGTAATGTCAACCCCTTGCCTTGTGAAGTTTGGTCTTTAAAGTACAAAGGCCCAACACAATGGCACAAAATTGTGAAGAAATATGCTATATAATGTATAAAGTTTGAAAAAAAGAGTGTTATAAGTTTAACATATGAAGATGGTTTGATCTATACTATCCACTTTATGTGAAATAACTTTGACAACCATTACATTTACAACTTCAACAATGACTGGTATCCATGCAATACTAACTTAATACTTCAATGTCAAAAATTATCACAAAATAACTTTAAGAACAAGAAAAACAAAATAAACAAAAATTTAAAACCACATAAAATTCATTTCATAATTCAAAATATCTCTATTTGAAGAAACAAATAGAGATCTAACACTAGGTGTTACAATAATATCATGTATGAAAACAACCATAGATAAATCCACAAAACCAATGACTTTCATTTAACAAATAACAACAAAATTGTTTTAAAATGAAAAAAAAAACAAAAAAACCGGTCATTTACAGATTCCCAAATTAAAAAACTCACTAAAACCATGGCAAGTAATTCCACTTAGGAGTCATTTGTAAATGTTCCTGTATTATTCCGTTTAGGATTCATCAGTGTCACCATTGATTGGCACGCCTATTGACAAATGGTGCACGGGTTCTGTTTTATTTTAAAATGACATTAAATGTCATGTCTACATGTTTTGGGCAATTACAAACATTACAATATGCGTATTTGACTAACTTTCTAAATTCGCAGTCATTAAAAAGCATCAAACATGCTGTATATGCCCACCAATTTTGACATTTATCATTTATTGAATTGCATGATGACTCTTTGGCTATTGGAACACACCCCATTTTGATAACAAATTTTTAATATGAATTCCTCCATAGTGGGAAGTAGCGTCCGAAGCATCGGGGATTTTGTCTCAACTTTAGAATTGGAGGATTGCACGCAATAGCAATGTCCTGTCTGAGTAAAACGGTCAAAGGTGGAGTTGCTTTTATGCACATAGGTGGGTCCGACTCAAATAAACACATATTCAGTGGGTTACAGGTCAGTGGATCTGAATTTATTTGTTACACTGAGAGGCATTCTATAGTCATAATAGAGTAAAGAACCTCCGTCAACAAAAAGCAAAATCCATTTACAGTGATGTTCTCTTGCCTGTCTATTGTGTTGGCAGTTTTGTTCTATTGTCAGATGTTTGAACATTCATTGGAGGTAGTGAGAAGGCATGCGTAACTAAAAGTAATGGCATATTAATGGAAAAGTAATGGAAAATGGTTCCACTATCTTGCATGTGAACCATCGTAGATGACAGTGAATGGATTGATATTCCCATTTTCACTAAACTAGCAATTGCATCTTGGTGTGCAATGGGTACGTTGAAGAGGTGCAACATACTTGAGATATAATGGTAGATCATTTAGTAATTATGCATACACTTACACAAGGATTGAAACACAATTGAAAAAAACCTTTTAATTAGGAAGATTATTAGGCTCTATTATCTTTCATTAAAATTTCTTCCCACATAATTACATGGATCAAAATGAAAATTATTAACGAGAAAACTAGACCTTTTTAGTCTTGCATTATTAGTAGTTTAATACCACATAATCTCATTCCAAATTAACTGTAATATTAAGGTGTTAGGGTTAGAGATGGCAGATATCTAACAATTAAATGCAGATTTAATTAATAAACAGAGAAACTAAAACACACAGAATAAAATATAACACAGAGAATTTAACGTGGTTCACCCAATCTGGGCTACATCCACCAAACCGCAGCCATCCAATACTTTTATTATCCAGTGAAAAAACCCTATTACAATCTTGCGAATAATCGTGTTTTCATCATACTGTAATACCCATCTGAACCCCTTTTTAACAAGCTTAGAAGCTTCCATATTTTTAGTTCTACATAATCAGATTTTTCTTTTTTCATTGATTTTTCCCTTTTTTGGTGATGACACGAAAAAGTAGGAGGAAAATTTTTCTCAGGGGCTACCACCTCTGAACCCCCACCTGGGGTTCGACCCGGCCCAGGACCTCAGCAAGGATACATGTTGGGGTGTACAGTATACCATGGGCTATACAGTATAGCATGATCAGTCACCACATACCAATAATCTCCCACTAGGAGACTGATCAAACTCCACACTATCACAACCTCCCACTTGGAGACTGATCCTGGACAACACTGCAGCACTTACAACGCCCACTAGAAATAAGTACCTTGGACCTTGCTGCTCTGTTATACTTGAATTCAACCTTGAAGGCCAACCAAAGTTGAAGAGGAGCTCAACTTCTCCCTTGTCACTGCCTTTGTAAACATATCCGCTGGATTGACATCTGTATGTATCTTGTCCAGCTTGACCTGTCCATCCTCCAACACTGACCGAATGAAATGATATCTCAACTATATGTGTTTTTTTTAGAATGCAAGGAAAAATTCTTTGCAAGATGTATAGCACTTTGGTTGTCTCTAAACAAGTAATTTCCCCTGTTGTTTTCCCAACTCATCCATGAAAAGTTGCAGCCATATCATCTCCTTTGTCGCCTTTGTTGCAACAACATACTCTGCCTCTATGGTGGATAAAACAACCACCTTTTGCAATCAAGAAATCCAACTCATTGCTATCCCACCAACTATAAATACATAACCTGTGGTACTTCACCTGGTATCTATATCCCCTACCAAATTTGAGTCAATTAGCCTTTTAAATCAGTATTAGAGCCCCCAAAACATAAATATTATTGGATGTACCTCTCAAGTACCTGAGAATCCATTTTACTGCATTCCAATGCTCAACTCCGGGATGACTCAAATACCTGCTAACAACTCCTATGACATGTGCAATATCTAGTCTCGTGCATACCATGGCATACATTAAACTCCTACAGCTGAAGCATATGGTACCTTGGACATTTTTTCTTCCTCCTCTTGTGTCTTTGGACACATATCCTTAGTCAATTTAACATGACTAGGAAAAGGTGTGCTGACAACTTTTGCATTCTCCATATGAAATCTTTGCAACACCTTTTCAACATAATTAGCCTAAGATAAAAACAATTTTTTTTTCCGATCTCTACAAATTTTTCATACCAAGGATTTGCTTTGCTGCCCCCAAATCCTTCATAGCAAAATATTTTGCTAACTGTTGTTTTAGCTCACTTATGTGATCCATGTTAGACCCTGCTACAAGCATGTCATCAATATATAAGCATAAAATAATGTAGTTGTCATTATCCAACCTCTTAAAATAAACACAATGGTCAGAATTACACTTGTTGTAGCCTTGCTCACCATAAACTGTCAAATTTCAAATACGGTGCCGAGGTGCTTGCTTCAAGCCATATAAACTTTTCTTCAATCTACACACTAGTTTCTCCTTACCTTTGACCTCAAATCCTTGTGGCTATTCCATATATATTTCCTTTTCCAAATCACCACGGAGAAAGGCTGTTTTAACATCAAGCTATTCTAAATGCAAATCTTCAGCAGCCACAATACTTAAAACAATACGAATAGAAGTCATTTTAACAATTGGAGAAAAAATATCATCAAAATCAATACCCTTTTTTTGTGCAAATCCCTTTACAACTAATCTGGCTTTAAATATTTTCTTACATCCATCCTCCTCTTTCAGCCTATAAACCCATTTGTTTGGTAAAACCTTTTTACCTGCAGGTAACTTGGATAATTCCCAAGTCTGATTTTTCAGCAAAGAGTCCATTTCTTCTTCCATTCCATGCTCCCACTGAACCTTGGTATCCACTTGCATAGCTTCATCATAATATTTTGGTTCACTAGCATCAGTTAACAAAATAGTATACAAAGAGAGAGAGAATCCTTCTAGAGGTCTACTTAACCTTGAAGATCGTCTAACATGAGTGTGTGGTATTTGTTGTTGTTGTTGTTGCCCAGCATGAGGAACCACTGAAACATCATTGTTTGGAGTATCATCCAACACTACATAATCATTTTCTTTCTTCTCATGCTACAGCAACAGATCTTTGTACTACACTTTCTCATTGAATATGACATCCCTGCTTCTCACAATTTTTTGATTTTTAAAATCCCAAAGCCTATAACCAAATTCATCAATGCCATATCCAACAAATATACACTTCTTTGATTTTGCATCAAGCTTGGTTCTATTTTCAGAATCTACATGTGCAAATACTTCACAACCGAAGGTTTTGAGAAAAGAGTAACTCACCTTCTTACCTTTCCATGCTTCCTCTGGAATACCACAACCCAAAAGATTAGAGGGACCTCTATTAATTAAATAAACAACAGTGTTTACAGTCTCTGCCCACATTTTTAAAGGTAGCCCAGCATGCAATCTCATAGTCCGTGCACGCTCCATTATTGTTCTATTCATGCGCTCAGCCACTCCATTTTCCTGTGAAGTCCTTGGAACCATTTTCTGCCTATGAATACTATTAGAGGAACAATAATCTTCAAACTCTTTACTGTAATACTCACCACCATTATCAGATCTAAGACATTTTATCTTTTTACCCATCTCATTTTCAACCAAGCTTCTCCATTTTTTAAAAGTTTCAAATACATCAGATTTTTGCCTAAGAAAATAAATCCATACCTTCCTATTTGCATCATCGATGAATGTGACATAATATAGAGAGCCACCGAGAGAAGATACCTGAGCTAGTCCCCATACATCCGTATGCACAAGCTCCAATTTCTCATCTTTATTTTGCTTCCCATCCTTGAGAAAACTTACTCTCTTTTGTTTTCCATACACACAACTTTCACAGAAATCCATATTAATAGATTTTAGACCTAGTAAAACATTATTTGAATGAAGTACTTTCATATCTTTTGCACTCATATGCCCAAGTCTATTATGCCACAATGTTGATTCTAAGTCTATAACAACTGTATGATCTTCTACCTGCTAAACTGCAGCAACTGTTCCTAAACATTGACTTTTTTCTATAACAATTAAAGTAGAAGGAACAATATGACCTGTACAAAGATATAAGGTGCCTATTTTCACACCTTTTTCTACCACTAAGGCACCCTTTGTGACCTTCCAATTTTTATCACTAAATGTAACAACACAACCTTCATCATCTAGTTGCCCTGCTGAAATTAAATTTCTGCTTAACTTTGGAACATGCCTTACCTCATGTAGTAGCCAATGATTCCCATTCTACAACTTAATCTTGATTCTTCCCTTTCAACAATCTGACAGGGTTCGTTATCTCCTAAATAAACCAGCCCAAAATCCCCTTGGACATAATCAAGAAAATAACTTCTATGGGGGTAGCATGAAATGAAGCCCCGAATCTAACACCCAAGAATCATCAGCATTATCAAGGGAAAGAATCAAAGCATCCTCATCAGATTTATTACTTACCACATTTGCCTCTTTACTTCCTTCCTTTTTGTCTCCGTCTTTATTTTTTTGAGACCAACAATCTTTCTTCAAATGACCCGGCTTACCACAGTACCAACAATCCCTCTTGTCTCTAGATTGGGACCTTTTGTCCTTTGATTTTCCTCGTGACTTCCCACAATTTCCAAAATTGTTTCCTCTCTCCTTTGTTTCTACCCCTGCTTTTTGCATTCAAAACACTACCTGATGTGGATGTTCCACCGAGCTTTTCCTACAAATTTCCTCACTCAAAATAACACCAACAACATCATCAAATTTCAAAGTATTTGAACCAGAAACATAATTGCTAATAGCCATTACCAAGCTATTCCAGCTTTCAGGCAAAGAACACAGAATCAAAAGAGCCCTAACTTCATCAAAGTTTACTTTTACAGAATTTAATTGATTGGTGACCATATTAAACTCATTCAAATGATCAGTAACTGACCCACCTTCTACCATTTTCATATTAAATAAACGCTTCATAAGAAATACCTTATTCGAAGCAGAAGACTTTTCATATAACTTTTCTAGGGTTTCCATCAACTCTTTAGTTGTCTTTGATGTTGTAATATTGAATGCCACCGATTGTGTCATGCATAAACGAATACTACCAAGAGCCTTTCTATCCAAAATATCCTAGTCCTCATCAGACATTGTTGCGGGTTTCTTGGTTTTCCCTTCCAATGGCCGCCATAAATCTTTTTGATAGAGATAGTCCTCCATCTGCATCTTCCATAACTGATAGTTCTTCCCATTAAACTTCTCAACCTTCTTACCCTCGTCTGCCATTGCTCCCACTCAACCATGAGACTCCCACTTAGCCGCGAGACCTTCCTACAAACGATAATCAAAATACAAATCACTTTGATACCACTTATTAGAGTTAGAGATGGCAGATATCTAACAATTAAATGCAGATTTAATTAATAAACAAAGAAACTAAAACACACATAGAATAAAATATAACACAGAGAATTTAACGTGGTTCACCCAATCTAGGCTGCATCCACCAAACCGCAGCCATCCAATACTTTTATTATCCAGTGAAAAACCCCTATTACAATCTTGCGAATAATCGTGTTTTCATCATACTGTAATACCCATCCAAACCCCTTTTTAACAAGCTTAGAAGCTTCTAGATTTTTAGTTCTATAGAATTGGATTTTTCCTTTTTCATTGATTTTCCCCTTTTTCAGTGATGACGTGAAAAAGTAGAAGGAAATTTTTTCTTGGGGGCTGCCACCCCCGAACCCCCGCTTTTTTGGGGTTGCCGCCCTTGAACCCCCGCCCGGGGCCTGGCCTGACCCCGAACCCCAGCAAGGGTACATGTCGGGGTGTACAGTATACCATGGGCTATACAGTATAGCATGATCAGTCGCCACATACCAACATAAGGGTCATTTGTTCTTTATTCAATTAGCAGATCTTGTGTACTACTACCACAAGTAGTCCTTAATATTCCTCACCTCGCTAGCATTACATAAGAGGTATGATGAATGGCTAGATCTTTATACAAAAACCTTCTATATTGTATATCTAAAAATTATTATCAAATGATAATTCCCAAATAAATAGTCTTGATTCTTCACATCTTACAAGAACAACGCATGCAACAACCTATTCTTCCAATAAATTTTCCTTCTTAATAATTACATGAATTGAAAAGGCCATCTTATGCTTTGAATAGTTGAGTATGAGGTCATCTCAGGAAAATTTATACTATATGAAGGCTTATTTTGTTTGATTAAGTAAGATCTATGACCGCCAATGGGATGAGCTTAAGTAGTAACTAAAATGGGATTTCATAATTTACTGCCAAGAAAATATGTAAAATTGAGTAATATACTGTATAAATATGGTGTACCTCAATAATTCATGCCAGGCACAAGTCCTATGTCATTTTGACATAATAAATGGTCCCTAGTTGTGGCATTTGGGCCAAAAGCACCATGGATAGGAAATTTTCCAAATCAAAAGAAAAAAGATCAATGGGGATTGCAAAGCTTAGAAGTTGACACCCACAAATATATGATTATGTAAGAATATATTACACCAGTTCTTGGTAGAGAACACTTTAATGAATCCAATGATGGCACCAACAAGTTGAAAAATTGATCCCTTCAATTTGTTGACCCAACATTCTAAGAGTTGTCCTTTTGGGGCCTCTTTTGCAATCCATCCCACAACTAGAACCTCTAACCTATACCAAACTAATTTAATAATTAAAAAAATGAATATTTTGAAAAGAAACATAATTAGATGGTTGAAAAATCTTTCTAATTCAAAAAAAAATAAGATGTACTGGTATTATAGAAGCTAATTTAAAGGGAAAAAATAGTTTTTAATTTTAGAAGCTCTTCCAATAACTAGAGTAAAATTTTGTAACCAAGTTATTTAGAAGAGTATTGGCAAGCTACTTATTGCTAGAGAAAAATATTTCTAGTAACTTTAAGTAAGCCTTGTTTAGAAGCAGACAAATATTTTATGAAAAATATGGCAGTTTGAGACTCTAACTTTAAATCATGAATTTATGAACTCCATTACATAGAATTTTATTGAAAAAGGAAAGCACTGTGCAACTAATATAAAAAACTTATCTTACTTATGAAGAAAAAATCAAACAAGTGAATATTAAACTACACACTAGAATCTAATTTTGTGGAAAATGAGCAGTAGTGAGAAAAAGTACCTACAGTGTGTCGTTATAGCATCACACATGCTCTCCACTTCCCACATCATTCATGGCCTTCAGATTAACACCACATTGATACCCAGAGAGCTTTTGGTGAGTTTTTGTAACATTTCAAACAAAGTAGCCTTTTTTTGTTTGCATAGAAAGTGTATTTGGCCATAATCCCCTTATCCATAGTTTGAGGTTGGGTATCTTGCTTGAATGAAATTCAAAATTTTCAATACAATTTCAAAGACTTGAATATGCTCTGAATCAGAAAACACTTGGAGTCAATGGTAGCACACATAGGCATGGGGTGTTATCCTCTAGAGAAGCTTACAACATTGGAAGATTCTTATAGTGAACATTTTTTCTAGATAAGCATCTAAAGTAGGACACATAGGCAACCACCACCATAATGAAATATGGTAGTGAATTTTGACAGATGTAAAAATGTGATTTGAAAATTATAGGGCAAGTGATCATAATCAAGTGATTGGGAGATAAATCATGCTGCAAAGGATTCTTGTGGTAGAAAAAAGGGAAGTAGGAGAAATGTCTGGAGTTGAATTTTAAGTGCAGCTCAACTTGTGCAATGTGGTTGGCCACATATGAAATTGTAATGACGGGAATAATGCATGGTGGATGTTTTTGGTTGAAATTGAGTTCATTACATCTAGGGAAAAAGAAAAAAATTTAAGATTCATTTGGGAAGTTGAAACAATTCTCTTTTTCTCTCTATGCATGGAAGACATTGCATTTCCTCTTAGTTGAATCATATATTCATTATCTAATATAAATACACCCATGGAGGTACAAACTAGTAATTCTTATGCTGCAAAATACTCTTAATATTTCCTCATCGTGCCCTAGACTATAACTAAAGGCAACAAAATTTATAAAAAATAACAGGTGTTCAAGGCTCAAAAACACAAGCAATACTGCAATGCAGAGAGTTTAAACAAGGGACCTCATTGTGTATAAGATTACTCATTAAACAGACATTAATCTAGTTTTGAATGGAAGTCCAGCAGATAGTAGACTAAAAAATAAATTGAAGCAAAGGAATGAATTCAATAAACACAAGAAATACTGCAATGTAAATGTAAGCTTTGTTGAAAATGAAAGCAATATTTTACAGAAGGGATAGTATGGCCACTACATCGCAAGATTTTGCTACACTCTCCACCTTGGCCAGTGCTTGTCCATTGTGATGAAGCAGATCTGATGGAAGAAGTGGAACTGCCAACACCTACATAAAAAATAAAAAATAATAATAACACTAGAAATCACGATCAACCAAGATAAAGAAACATTAAGTAGTCAATGAATAAATTTTAAATTATTATTTTATAAAAAAAAATATTAAATTTAGAAAGATTATAAAACAATTTCAATTTGAGCAATTTACAATGATTAACAAAGTTCCTTTATCCTTCATGCTTCGATGGATGTCCATATTGTTCCAAAGCTCCCAATTTAGCGTGGGCAGAGAGGATGCTAGCAATTAAGGTTGCAGAATTTGGCTTTAAACCTGACAAATGCATTTGCTTGGAAATTTTTAAATCCTTCTCAACAAATCCATTTTGTGGATAACCTACAATCATTACAGTTCATGAAACCACATCACTTTGAGGCACCTTGTTAAATAGTTCATGTTGTTTGTCTATGCTTCCACATTTTGCATGCATGTCTACCAGCACAGTTGCAACTACATCATCTGACAAAATTCCTCTATGCTTTATGCTTTGATGTATGTACATACCTTGTTCCAAAGCTCCCATTCGGCATAGACTATGAGGATGCTAGAAAAGGTTTAGAATTTGGCTTTACACCTGACAATTGCAATTGCTTGAAAGTTAGTAAATCCTTTTCAACTAATCCATTTCTGAATATCTTGCAATCAAGGCATTTCATGAGAATACATTTCTTTGAGGCATTCTGTCAAATAGTTTGCGTGTCTTTCCTATGCTTCCATATTTTGCATACAAGTCAAACAGAGCAGTTGCAACTGCAACATCTGATAAAATCTCCACGGCTAAAGCATACATTCCAAAATTAAATAGCAACCAAAACAACCTAAAATCGGTGTGAATTTGGATTTAATGAGCGACTTGTAAGTTTAGTTCTAGCTTATATAAGAAACAAAAAAAAAGGTAAAAGGTTCATTTCTAGCTGATAAAATGGCTGGGAATGGGAATCTTAAAAGTGTGAGAGCCTACAGAAGTTCCAGTTAAGTCACTCCACTGGTCACCGACATTTCCTCAAATGTGATAACCTTTCTTCTCAAGCAATCTCCTCTTCTCTGACTTGTGCTCCACTATTGTCATAACCTGATCGCTCTCGCCCCTGCAATATAAACACAGTGCCATTAAACAATGAAATAATTCGCTTTCCCAAGTGGAACAGATTGGCTATAAGGTATAACAACACACCTAATGATTATGCTTGCCCATTGTTTGTAACCGGCTTTCTTAAGGTTCTTCATTGTGAGCTCGCAATACTCTTGGTCTCCTTTGGTGAGGAAAAATATTTTGAAGCCTTTCACCAACAAATCATTGTAGAGCTGCAAAGGGTACGACAACATAGGGGCCATTCCTTGCTCTACCCGTGAGTTGAACAAAATAGAATTGTAAACCTTTCCCCTGCAAAAAGACATGCAAAATGTGTGACTCAAACTGTTGTGCAGTCAAATACAAATGAATAAAAAATGAAGAACTTCCATAACCATATTGGTGGTTCTGTACTAGGGCAGATTGGATAAGGTCATTTCATTTGTGGCAAAAACTCAAGCAGGTTTTCCGTCGCTTTGCAACTCCAAATCACTGACAACTACTTTGACATCACCTGAAAGATGAAAATGGAACATAAATGCTCTTTTTTTTAATGTTCGCGCATGGTCTGTTCATGTTGCAGTGGTCACTCGCAACTTGCAAATGTTGCGGTTGCAGAGCGATCAACGGTGGAATTTTTTTTAATCATCTCCTAGCCATGTTGAAAGAGGTGAACCGTCGATTTATAAAGTTTGGTTGCTCTCTTTCAAATTGGATACACCTTCTCCCAGCAATGTTAAAAGAGGTGAACCTAAATAAGGTGATTGAGTAACGTGTGAAATTAAAGTGCATTGATATTAAACCATGGTCATACATTGATTGATGACGAAGCATCCGGGTGGACATGCAATCCGCATCACCCAAAAAAAAGAAATGATTAAATTTTGTTTTTTTTTCTTTCGTTTCTCATTTGTTTGGTTTTGACTGCTGCTGGTGGTTCCATTTCTATTCTTGGCTTGTCCTTGATGTGGCATTTACTCTTGTTGGCACACTACTCCCATTCTTCCACCTCTGAGTGGTTTTTCTTTTCTGACTGTCATTTCTTTCTTTCATTGTTTCTTGTTGGAGTCTGCATGAAATGGAGTGCCTTTATCAAACTTTACTCTATGCGTTATCTTCTTTCCTTCCTGGGAGCGGCAGTTACAATCCACTATGTTGGCACAAGTTTGAATAAAAAAAAAATAATTGAATCCACAAGAAGATGAAGAGGAGAGGAGGTTGTTTTTGCGGGTTGGTTCGGGTCTGGAGAAGCTGATCTGCAGCAAAGGCATTTGAAGAGAGAGGGAGACATGATCTCCTCTTAAGCATAGGAACAAAGAGGTTGGGGAAAAGCGAAGTCTGTGATGAAACTTCGACTATTGTTGATCATTTTAACTATTTCAAGCATGCAGAAGAGTATACTTCTAAGAAGAAGTGTATCCCAATTGAATAATGAATAAAAGTTGATTTTTCTTAACATTTTGTTATCGTTGTGTCCAAGTGAATGATTTTTCCATTCTTAAAATTCTTTGTTTAATTCATTCTAAATTAGTGAGGTGTGATTACTGGCTACAACCTTTCTCTATCTGATAAGACACAAGGGGGTTGGACTGCATCAAGTGGTATCAGAGCCACACTCATTGAGCTAAGGAGGAGACCTATAGGCATCATGGCCCAAAGAGGATGGGGTCGAAGAAGAAGAAGAACCAGAGGTGAGGAGACTGAGCTTGCAAAGGTAGTTAGAGGTCTTATTGCACAAATGGGCATCATGGAAATGGCTCAAAGAAGAGGAGTCCATGTGGAAGACATTAGTGACAATGAAGAAGAACAATTCATTGAGGGAGGTGAAGAGGTACAACAACCTAGATTGGATCTCGGAGAGGAAAGATTCATCAAAGCCATCACCAAGGTGAGTTCTAAGCCTTGGGTTGATCTTCCAACTTACAAAGGGGGATTGAACATTGAAGAATTGTTGGATTGGATCAGCGAAATGGATAAATATTTTGAGTTTGAGAACATTGAAGAGGAGCAGAAAGTTAAGTTTTCCCGCACCAAGTTGAAGGGCCACGCATCTTTATGGTGGGATCATGTGCAAATGGATAGACAATGAAGAGGGAAAGACAAAATCTGATCATGGGATTAGATGGTAACAAAGCTTAAATCCAAATTCTTGCCGCAAAACTACGAAATCAATTTGTTCAAAAAGTTGTAAAATTTAAAGCAAAAGGAGGGTAGTGTGGAGGAATACACTGAGGAATTTTACTGGCTAAGCATAAGAGCTGGCCATGTTGAAGAGGATGTTGAGCAAGTTTCTCGATATTTGAATGGATTGCGCATGTCCATCCAGGATGAGATAAGCATGGTTAATGTGCATAGTGTGGAAGAAGCATATCAGTTTGCTTTGAAGGAATAAGAGAAGCTCAATAGGAAGCAACAAAGTAACTCTTGGGGTAGAGGCAGATTTTCACATGGAAGAGGACAGTCAAGTAGTGGTAGAGGTTCCACAAGCAAATAAGAGGAAACAGGCACTTCAAGTGCAAGTATGCAAGAAGGAAGGGGAAGAGGAGATTTTCCTAGAGGAAAATAAGGCTATTCCCATGGAAGGGGATCATTTGGAAGAGGTACAAGGAGGAGTTTCGGTGGTACTTGTTACCAATATGGTGAAATGGGACATTGAGCATTTGAATGTCCACAAATCCAATATGATGGAGGAAAAGGAAAGGAGGCAAGAGTGCATGTAGTAGAAGCTGAAAATGAAATGGAGGATCCACCAAGGTATGGAGAAGACCTTGAGGATGGAGAATCACTGATGTTGCGAAGAGGTTTGTTGAATCCCGAAAAGGAGAAGCTAGAACCAATCCAAAGGCAAAATTTGTTTCGAACAAGATGCAAGGTGAGTGGTAAATGCTGCAAAGTCATCGTGGATAATGGTAGTACTGATAATATTGTGTCTGAAGAAATGGTGAGTAAGCTGAAAATGAAAAGAACTAAACATCCTAGCTCGTATAGAGTCTTGTGGTTATAGAAGGAGCATCAGTTGTTGGTAAATGAACAATGTTTGGTGAGTTTTCAGATTGGGAATTATAAAGATGAAGTCATGTGTGACATAATGCCAATGGATGCATGTCATATTCTTTTGGGCAGACCGTGGAAATTTGATAGAAAAGCTGTTCATAATGGCCAGTTGAACACATACACGATCAAGAAAGATGAAGATTGGCAAATGTGTACTGATTCAAGAGCAATAAATAAGATAACCATCAAATACTGGTTTCCATTGCCGTGAATGGATGATCTTATGGATTGCTTGGCTGGAGCTAGATACTTCACTAAGATCGATTTGAAAAGTGGATATCATCAAATAAGGATAAGAGAAGGAGATGAATGGAAGACTGCATTCAAGACCAAAGATGGACTATACGAATGGTTGGTGATGCCGTTTGGATTGACCAATGCTCCGAGCACATTCATGAGATTGATGAATGAAGTTTTGAAGCCATTTCTTGGTATGTTTGTGATAGTATATCTTGATGATATCTTGATATTTAGTAAGACTAAAGAAGAACATTTGCAACATGTTAGAGCTGTCCTACAAAGGCTAAAAGAAGAAAAATTGATGGTGAACTTGAAAAAGTGTAGTTTTATGAAAGAAGAGTTGGTGTATTTAGGCTTTGTTATTTCTAGCAATGGTCTAAAAATGGACCCGGAAAAAGTGAAGGCCATAGTAGATTGGCCTTCCCTAAGGAGTAAGTTTGAAGCAAGGATTTTTCATGGTTTGGCAAGCTTCTATAGGAAGTTTATTAGAAATTTCAGCGGGATATGTACACCAATCACCGAGACAATGAGGGGAGATAAAAGAGAATTTTTTTGGACAACAACAACTGAAAAGGGTTTCAACATCTTGAAAGAGAAGGTGATAAAGAAGCCTGTATTGGCACTTCCTAATTTTGAAAAAGTGTTTCAAGTTGATTGTGATGCAAGTGGGACAACAATAAGGGGAGTTATAAGTCAAGAAGGAAGACCCATAGCTTACGTCAGCGAGAAGCTCAACGAGGCAAAAAGAAAATACTTTGTGTATGATCAAGAGTTCTATGCAATTGTGCAAGCACTCAAGAAGTGGAGGCATCACTTGTTACCAAAGGAGTTCATGTTGTACACCGATCACTGTGCATTGCAATTCATCAATAACCAGGGTAAGTTGAGCCAATGACATATGAAATGGGTTGAGTTTCTTCAAAATTTCTCTTTTGTTTTGAAACATAGAAGTGGCAAATCAAATAAAGTTGTGGATGCATTAAGTAGAAGGTGTTTGTTATTGAATGAGTTAAGAGTTAGTGTTGTTGGTTTTGATCACATGGAGGAGATGTATGAAGAAGATGCAGATTTTAAGGAAGCATGGGCAGCATGTAAGAATCTAGTGGGGATTGATAGAACTCCATGGTTGGAGTATTTCATACAAGAGAATTTATTGTTCAAGGGAAAGAGATTATGCATACCTTGAGGTTCGATGAGGGAGAACTTATTGAAGTAGAAACATAGTGGAGGATTGAGTGGACATTTTGGAGTCGACAAGACACTAGCATAGCTAAGTGAAAGTTACTATTGGTCGGGAATGAATGCAGATGTAAAAATAATGGTGCAAGTTTGTCGAATATGTCAACATTCCAAGGGAGTAAAAAAAACACTGGGTTATACCAGCCATTACCGATACCAGAGAGACCATGGGAATGCATCAGCATGGATTTTGTTTTGGGGTTGCCATGAAAACAAAGAGGTAAAGACTCTATTTTTGTTGTAGTGGATAGATTTTCAAAAATGGCTCATTTTATACCATGTCAAAAGTGTAGTGATGCTTCCCATATAGCTTCATTTTTCTTTAAAGAGATAGTTCAGTTGCATGGCTTGCCAAAAAGTATTATTTCAGATCGGGATGCAAAATTTGTTGGACATTTTGGTGTATTTTGTGGAAGAAGATGGGAACATAGTTAGGATTTAGTTCAACATGCCATCCTCAAACTGATGGTCAAACATAAGTTGTGAACCGAATTTTGGGTAATCTTCTGAGATGCTTGGTCGGAGATAAAACAACTCAGTGGGACTTAATTTTGGCACAAGCAGAATTTTCATACAAACTCCACTAATCAAAGTGTGGGAAAGAGTCCATTCCAAGTTGTGTATGGATATAGCCCAAGGGTAGTTGATGAATTGAGGGATAGTGTTGATTTGAGTAGAAAAAGTGTTGTAGCAGAAGACTTTGCAGAGTATATTCATGATTTGCACAAAGAAGTAAAATAGGGAGGGAGATGGTTCCTCCACCTCAGGGAGTCTTAAAAATCAACACGGATGGCTCTTCTCAAGGAAACCCTAGGGTGATCCCACAATACTTGTTTACAATTTTTGGCCAAATTGGATACTGAACTAATTTTTTCTAACTAAATCTTCACTTTCAGGCACCTATAGCGGCTAAACCATGAGAAATTTGAAGATGATGCAAACTAATGATTTGTGAAATTTTTTTTGTAGATTCTAAATATAATTTTTTCAAAATATTTGGAATCAGATTGCACTTATTTTTCCATCTCCTTCAAAAATTAGTTTTTTCAGTAAACACCATTTTTAAAGAGTGACGCTCACTGTATAACACATAAATTTTTTTTCATAAAAGATAATTTTCTTTTCTTTTCTTTCGAATTTAGATTTGTAACTACAATATATAGTGCTTCCAATTGGTTTCATATTGTTTTATTGAATATTTTTCCCTTAATCAAGTTTTGAAGTCAAACTAATTACAATTCAGACATAGGCAGACTGTATAACACAACTTTTTTTTGTATGTATCAAAATTCAATTTTTATTTTTTTGTTGGATTAAGGACTTTAATATATGGTTCACTCATATTTTTCAAATTTTTTTTTGATAATATTCTATTTTTCCACATGTGTAGAACAAAGATCTTGATTTCCAATGAAAACCTACATTGACAAGAAATAAAAAATAAATATAATAATAAAATTAAATTTATTTAAAATTATACTTTTTGGGAAGCTTATAATATGGACTACATACTTACAAAAAGTAAATTTTAAATGAATTCATTTGATCCCCCAGAAGGTAAATCAAAAGTGATTTTTTATCATCATTTTGATAGGTGTAAAGGAGACTCTATTATAGGTATGGTTTAAAACTAGTGGGGTTATATCCAAGGGGGTTTGATGTAAGATAGTTTGATCAAACCATATTCAATTGGAATGCTTTAAATAAATTTTTTTAAGGCTTAAATCATTATATTTTCTAAAAATATGTGATTTCAACAAAAATCAAAATCTCCTAGAAATTGTAAACCAGCTTTGTGGAATCACCCCCTAGTCATGTTGGAATTGGTGGTGTTGGTCAGGATAGCTTTGGAGATGTTCAATTTATATTCTCTATTTATAAGGGTCTTCATACTAATAATTTAATGGACTTGACTCAGACAATTTTATCAGTTGTGGAGCGTGGAAGTCAATTGGGGTGGTGAAGGATCATGTATGTGAGTCTAATTCCCAGGTTGTCATGAACTTGTTGAATAGGAGACATTTAGATGACGTTAGCTAGCATTTAGCTTTGATTGTTGATCAGATTCTCAACCTCTGTGCTTCTTTGTAGTTTTTTACTTTCACTCATATTCCTAGAGAATGGAATGGTGTTGTTGATTGTTTGGCTAAATGGGCTTTTGACTTTATTCATGATTGAAATTTGGTGGACCGGGGTCAGCTACCCCCGGATCTGTCTCAACAGTTGGATCACTTGGTGGAGCTTGATAGGGCTATATAATGCCCTTGCTTTGTATTTCTTCTTATTTTAATACAAAAATTACCCCTCATTTATGTTATAAATTAATGGAATAAATATATGAATAATATTAATCTCTTTGATTGTTTTTATGTTCTTTTTTCAAAAATTTCATATAAATATAATTATTTTTAACTTCTTACTTTTGTGTAGAGCTATCTCTTTTGTTATATCATGAACTTTTCACTTTTCAATTTATATTTGCTATAACAAAAGACAATATGATGTTTAGGGTAATTTGATAATAAGCTATAACACTAAAAATATATGAAAAAAGATAAAGCATAAAATAAATATTTAAATTATTAGAGATAAAAAGAAGTTTCTAAAATTTAAAAAATTAAGTATAAAGAAATATTATAAATTTACTTTCTAAATTAATATACTTAAAATTAAAAAATATTCAAATCTTTTTGAAAGAAAATTTGTCTTGAGATTTATTTAAGTAATATTTTTCAATAAAAAATAATAACTATTTAGAGACAAGATATAAAAACAAGAGTTGCAGAGCAGCAAAGTTCCTGCCAAAATGTTCAAGAATAGTTCTATTCAAATTTGTTGTGTGCTAAGTTTTATATTTTGAAATTTGTCATATTTATTCTATTTGAAAATTACGAAAGTTGTATAGCCAGGACTAAAAACTCATGGTATTTTAAGGAAAACTATGTCTATTCATGAATAATTCTTGTAGCTACAAGGAGAAATGGGCAATAAGGATTACAAGTCTGTCAAATGCCTTTTTGATATTCAATGTAAGAAAAATTGAAGGTAATCCAAAAGTAAGAATATCTCCAGAGGCGCCGGAGTTGATTATGACTTGAGAATTCATGGGTTTGAACATGCCTCGTTGAAATTGCCCAAGTTTTCCAATGAGTTTATTATTGTTCTTGAAATTTGCAGACAGATGTCTATTAAACAAAAATTATCATGGTATGAAAAAGAAAGGCTACTCTTTCCCCATGACCTTGTCACATTTTACATGTGTAATGAATGAAAATGCAAAGGATGTCAAGAGAAATCTCTTCGGGTATAACTTCCATCCTCTTAATCCCAGACCATCCTTTGACAGTAAAAACTTTGTGAAAGAGAATTTATATGGTGGGAGTTTATATGAGCATCAACCTCATCTTGAGGATTGTTGGGAAGATTGCACAAAAAAGAGAGAAGTACAAAGGAGAGATTGGATGAGATTGAATCTCGACCAGATACATGTTTTCAATGTGCCACTAGAAGTTCTAGATGGTGTGGATGATAATTCATACCTCATTGATGAAGATTTTTTCTATGTTGCTACTAAACCACTACCATAGATTATGTTTTCTAAAAAATAAATCATGGATATAAAGGATCAATCTTCCTTCATTTTGAAGAAAATAGAAAAATGGCTCAAGGGAAAATTCCATGAATGCACCATGGCTTCCTTTTCTCAAAAAGAGTGCACAACAAAAGGACAAAGGACTCCTCGTGTCACAGGTAATCAAAGAACCTCTACCTCTATAAGAATAAACTGAGGTGAAGGATGATTAACAACAAGGAGGCAACAAAGAATATCCTGATAGAAGCCTAATATTGAAGAGCATTGGAGAAAGTGATACTCAATCAACATGGGAAAGACTAGATGTTTGCTAGGAATTAGATGCTTCATGGGAACCCAAAACCAATCATGCAACTTTCTCTATACCAGGTGTTGGAGATTTTTCTTGCACTCCTTCAACTCTAAGATATTCAAAACATTACCAAGGCTCCAAGGATCAATAAAGCCTAAATAAAGGGAAGCGACCTATATTCGAGTTGAAGGTGAGAAAAGCCAACTAACAGGATTCAACCTTGGGAAAAGATTAAATTCCTCTACACTTTGATCTTTTCCAAGCTCGGGTGGGTATATACCGAAAGATCTCAAAAGATTTAGAAACAACAAAACTACAAAGGAGATCTTAATTTAAGGCAATTCGGTTAATGAGATGTAGGAAACTTGTAATTACATACATACCTGTGCACCAGTCAATTTCATGTGGATATAGAATTTTGCAAGAAAAGGGAAGCGACATAGCCAGGGTTTGATTAATGGGAAAGCCCAACAAATGTTGTTGGCATTGGCTTGTTTGAACAAAAAATAATTTTAATGACTACAATTATTTATCACATTCCTGAAGAGCCTGTCTAATGCTTATGGGTATGATTTCCAAAACAACTTCTACATACTCCTCTACCATTTCCATTTCAACATCTATGTAGATCATTGTGTTTTCACCAGCCATGGCTATGCTATCAGACAACTACTGCACCAAAAAGATTTGGCAAACTCATTTGTAACTGAAAAAAATTCATTTATTTTGGAAAGTATATTAGAAAACCAAAAAGAAATAACAAATAATAGAAGCAATTCCCATTATAGGTGCTTTATTGGATAAAAAAGAGGCGTTACTATCCATGCAAAAAATGGTTACAAAACTATTTTATTCACATTATCACGTTTACGGACAAAGCTACCTTGATACCAAAAAAACAACAAATTTTCTTTATTGAAGTTTATGTTTATCTGTCATTCACGTTCTTTACATTAATTTTTTTTAAAAGGTGGCTACAAATATTTTTACGATGACGATTCATTAATAATTATTTAAACATAAAATGAGCACTAACAATAGCCAGCAAGGATGTCAATTTAAATGCAAAAGGTTTTTCTGGACACAGGTTTTTTCTTTCACTACTTTCACTGTGTTACCCTCTCGGTGTAAATAATTATTTAATAGGTTACTTTATTTTTTGACCTATATTTTTTAAATTTATTAGATTTTATCTTATTCATGTGTGCACATATACATATACTTTCCCATTCATTATGTCTATTTTTTTACTATATTTTTATATAAATATTAGATGAATCTCACGCTATAAATCTTGATCTTCAAAATATAAAAAATATTTTTAAATTTCAAAATGCCCACTTCAATTTATCACTTATGTTTTTTATGAGGAAAAACAGGTTTTGATGGGACTCGAAACCCATTACAAGTCGGTTTAAAGGGGATCTAATACCCAAACCAAGTGAATCAAGCTGCAACAAAAGTAAATCACAAACCAACCATGTAGCTCCACAATAGCAACACCAAAGACTGCATAAAGCTTTTGAAGGGACCAAGAACCCTTTAACAACTAGGATTACAATGGCCTGGAACCAAAAGGTTTTGAAGGGACCTTACACCCTTTACAAACAGGTTTTAATAGGGACCTTGACCCCTTAACAACCTGATTTATCCAAGCAACATCAATAGAAAACTTCCTAGCATCAGTATTCCAACAACAACCCTGAGCCAACATGCCAACAACCCCAATATCAACATTCCAATAGCATCCCTTCACCAACTTGATTCTTCCAAGAAAAAAACCACCCAACCACTGAATACTGTAACCCAACAACATTCCTACAACATCCTTCTGCCATCTTAAAAAAAGCCACAGAACATTGAAGATCATAAGACTTCATACAATGCCAACTAGTCTGAAGCATCGACCCAAGCTCCACCTGAGTAGGAGAGGGTTCCCCTCTATAGGAAAGGATGACAAGAATACCAAAGCCACAAAAAATTGACCTTCCCTATAGATCCCTCACACCCCTTTCCACCTCCATAGAAGAGAGCTCCACCTCAGAAGGAAAAGTCTCCATCTCCATAGAAGACCTCAGCTGAAGAAGCCGAAGAAAGCGGCAACATCCTAAGCCAAGAAAAACATGTCATCCCTTAGCAAAGTAGCAGACCATAGAAAAACCCAAAAGGGGGAAGAAACTCTCCAGAAAACAACTCTGAGAGCCAACATGAGCACCCACCAAAGGGGAAATAGAGAAAAATTGTCAAGGGGAAAGGAATCCACAACAACAAAAGAAACCAAAAGAGAGCACACAACTAGCTGAAGACACCACCAACAGAGACACAAAAGCCAAACAAACCCCTCAGAAAAAACCAGGAGGGGAACACAATAACTCCCAATAAGAGCCAATGAGCCAACAACACTGGGCACACCCCAGTCCAAGGATGAAAGAACAAAACCTCACCAAACAGTCTGACACCCATCGCAACTATCACTTATGTTATTTGAGTTAAAAATATATATAAATCATACTCCCTATTTCATTATTGAAAAAAATGATATATAATTTTTTATTAAATACATTTCAGCTTATTTTCATAATTATGTAGAAATATTATTTTTTATTTTTTCTATTTAATTAATCTTCTACCTTATTTTTTAAAAATTTATATTTAAAGATAAAAAAATATATATATTCTATAAAATATTCAATGACATACATCATTGAACCACTTATAAAATATCCTCTAAATAAATTATTAAACAACATATGAGAAAATTAAAATGCAACTTAAAATTATTCAATTATCAACTCCTGTAGTTTTGAGTAACTTAACCAACAAAATTTTCAAGAATTTTAAGAATTTAAATTTGTATACCTAGTTTCTATTCTTCAAATTCAAGTGGTTTAATCCTTAAACATAATGTATTGTTTTAAATGTACATCAAAATCTTAAAATGAATTCAATGAATACCTATTTATATAAGGAAAAATCACATTTAAAGTTCTTAATAATTATTTTTTGTAAAACAATGTTTTGTAATTATAAGTTAATTTTTGTTAAACATATCTTTATTGTATATGATGCATTTAACCTAAACAACTATTTTTTAATGCTTATTAGAATACAAATGTAAATAAGATTTAAAAATAAGTCTACTATATGCAATAATAAATAAACTTTGTTAAAGAAAATAATCATGCAAAAAAAAAAATTTAAGCTACAAAAGTTTTTCCAATCAACAACATGCATCATGTATTTATTACATATAATTTTAATAATTATAAATTTTAATATTTTTTAATTAAAATATAAATACTTAAAAATATAAAATTTAAACATATAACAATTTATAAATTATTTAAATTAAATCTAAAATAAATTAACATTAAATATATAATGATTTATTAAATACTTAAATTAAGTTAGAAATATTAACATTAACTTTAACAAAATCGCCCTTATTGTGGCATCCATAGAAATATATTCATGAATAATTTTGTAACTATTAAAAATTAACAATTTCTAACTTTAATTTTGAAATGTGCAAACATAAAAAATGTCTTTAAAATTTCTTAAAAAATGGATAAATATTGTTTTTGATTATGGGTTTGTGGCGTCCTAAAAAAACTACAACAAAAATGTTTATGGTTAGCATTGTTGAAAATCCTCTTATGGGTCCAAATTTTTTAAGAAAAATAATTTTCAGAATTTAAAAAGTTAAAAATCGTGCATTTAACTTTTAAAAACATAAAATATAATGTATGAAATTTGAAATATAATGTATGAAAAAAAATATGAATTTTGATTTCGTGCAAGCAAAACATTTAATCACTAACATTTATGGTTAGCATTGCTGGAAATCCCCTTATCGGTCCAAATTTTTTAAGAAAAATAATTTTCAGAATTTAAAAAGTTAAAAATCGTGCAAGCAAAACATTTAATCACTAGTTAAAGCACAGGTGCCTATAGTTGCTTCAACAACAACTAATAATATGTTAAATTACTATGCATGAAACAAACTTTCTAAAATTTAGAAAATTAAGTATGAAAGAAATTTCCTAAATTTACTATTGCATATAAAAGTTAGTTTCTAAATTAATATATTTAAAATTAAAAAATATTGAAAATCTTTAAAAATGAAAATATTATTTTGATGTCATTGGAAAATGGTTTTTTAAATAATAAAATAGAAGTAAAATCAAATGAAGAATGAAAAATAATTATTATTTTTAATTCTAAATTACTATATTTCAAATTATTAAATAAAAAAATATATCCTAAATTAGGGTTTGAGTTATGGTTTGAATTTAATTAGGGTTACAATTTAATTATGGTTAGGGTTAGAATTGGGTTCAATTAAGGTTAGGGTTACATGATAAAGCTAGTGGTAAAGTTTAGGGTTGGGGTTGGTTTCAGAGTTAGGACTCAATTAGGGTTAGGTTACAATTCAATTAAGGTTCAATGCAATCAGGGTTAGGGTTAGGGTTAATGCTAGGTTAGGGTAATGGTTCAACTAGGTTTAGGTTTTAATTAGGTCTAGGGTTAGGGTTAGGGTTCATTTAGTACTATAGTTATAAAGGGTTACAATTAGGATTAAGGTTAGTGTTATAATTAGAAATATGAATATAGTTAGAATTATAGTAAGGGTTAGAATTAGAATTAGGTTATAATTAGGGTTAGTGTTATAATTAGGATAAGGTTTGAGTTAGGGTTCAAATTAAGGTGAGGATTAGAATTCAATTAGGGTTAGGGTTCAATTAGGATTCTATGATAAATTTTGGTGTTAGAATTAGGGTGAAAGTTGAGATTAGGGTTAGAGTTAAAATAAATTTTAGGGTTAGGATTAGGGTTAGGGTTAAATTAGGGTTTGAGTTATGGTTTTGGTTTAATTAGGGTTATGATTAGGGTTAATGTTAGGGTTACAAGATAAAGCTAGGGGTAAAGTTTAGGGTTAGGGTTGGGGTTAGGGTTAGGACTCAAGTAGGGTTAAGTTTAAATTTCAATTAGGATTCAACATAATTAGAGCTAGGGTTAAGGTTAATGCTAGGTTAGGGTAATGTTTCAACTAAGGTTAGGTTTTAATTAGGGTTAGGTTAGGGCTCAATTAGTATTATAGTTAGAAAGAGTTACCATTAGAATTAGGGTTAGTGTTAGAATTAACAATATGAATTGATAAGTAGGAGGTATTTTCCACAGCGTGTCAAATTATGATATTGCTATCAGGATTCAATCGTGTAGTTTTACGCGTCAAACTCATTGACCCATGTTTCATGAGTAGTGATTCACAAGAACCCATTTCTCATGATAATGAATTATCCACTTAGCACTCATTGCATCTAGGTGATGCTCAAAGAGGTGAAGCACTGGGCCTTCCCAGGAGGTCACCCATCCCAGTATTGCTCCAACTCAAGTGTGCTTAACTGAGTTTTCCCCAAGGTTAAGCCCACTTAGCTTGTAACCTCATTTGCAAAACCTTCAGCAAGTGTTGTGCCTTATGAACCATTCATTATAGAGCCCCTTTAGCTTATCAATTGATAAGTATGAGGTATTTTCCACTTCGTGTCAAATTATGATATTCTATCAGAATTCAATCGTGTAGTTTTATGAGTTAAACTCATTGACCCATGTTTCATGAGTAGTGGTTCACAAGAACCCATCTCTCATGATAATTAATGATCCACTTAGCACTCATTGCATCTAGATGATGGTCATAGAGGTGAAGCACTGGGCCTTCCCGAGAGGTCACCCATCCTAGTATTGCTCCAGCTTGATGTTGAAAGCACGTTTAACCAAGGATTTTTCCCCAAGGTTAAGCTCACTTAGCTTGCAACCCCATTTTCAAAACCTTTAGCAAGTGTTGTGCCTTATGATCCATTCATTATAGAGCCCCTTTAGCTCATCAATTGATAAGTAGAAGGTATTTTCCATAGCGTGTCAAATTATGATATTGCTATTAGGATCCAACAAATATATAAAATCCCATGCCAAAAATGGGCAAGCCCCCACTAAACCATTACAACAGTTACAAATTAAATAAAAGGTAGCCACCACAAATATTTTCTTACAATAGAAAAATGAATTGAAACTCAAAGGAGGTGGGACATAATCATTAAAAGGGCAGTTACATCAGAAATGAAAGGGTGGAGGGTGAAATCTAAGGAACGACCATTGAGATAAAGACATCTATAAGAAGTATTTTACAATTGATTAAAGCAAAAAATAATTTTAAAATCCCCAATCTAACAGAGTAATCACTTCTGATCTATTCCACTCACATATTTTTGAAAACAAAAACATGATAAGCATTCCTCTGATAAAGTAGAATAGGAAATTGATAACTTTAACTAGGAGGAGTTTATACAAAATAAAGCCCTCAGTAGACCCTGATCATTCCAAACCAACGTTTGCATTAGAAGTTATTTCATCATTTAGTAGATTGTGTGAAATGCATATTATTCACTACTTACATTGGTTTGTACAACAAATTTCCTTGCAACTATATTTGTACATTATCCTTTGTTGTTCCATTTCCATTACCCATTCCCGCTTTAAAATAAATTGCACCAATTGTTTTTGTTGAGTTTGGTGAAGCCCAAATATTCTAATTATGACTGCAGTTTCTATCACACTCGAAATGGGTGTCTTTTTGCAATATTCACTAATTTAGAAGTTATATGTTTTGATGGATTTTTCCATTTTGGAGATGAGACTGAATTATAAAGTTGTTGCTGCTTAAATATTGGATTGTATTGGGAATTAATAAAAAGATATTCTCTACTTTGAGAGTGGATGCAGGAAATTTCTGAACCACTATAAAATTTGTGTCTCGTGTCTTGTTCTTTAATTTTTCTATTTTCTATTTTTTTTCTTTGCTCGTTTTAATATCAAAAATTGCTACCAAAGCCTGAAGCTTGGTGCTAGAAATTGATGAATAATTTCCAGAGCTATGGAGAAGTATTGAGAAAAGATAGAAGATGATTGGGTGTTAGATCTTGGAGCTGAATGCTTTTATATTGTGAAGAGACAAGATGAAGTGCGAGATGAAGTGGGAGCTATTCATTAGATGTTTTTGAATGAATTAAATGATGAGGTTGATTTTATTATTGAAGAATTTATTGTCAATTTAGATTTAGCAGAGAGTAGTGTTGTGCATGTGGACGATTCTATGAAAGTCTATTGTTGCTTATTCATTTGTGATAAATGCTCTTCTAGAGGATGAGACCCTATTGGAAGCATGAGCCATGATTTGGATCCTAACATAGGAGTGAGTGATGTCGTGCAAGTGAAAGTTGAAATGAAACACCATGTTCATTGGTGGGATGAATGGAAAAATGAGGAGGTTTTGGCTGAAGAGAATATGACATTTTCCTTCCGAGATGAGGAGGATGCCTCCCAAAGAGAGGAGGATGCAGTCCAAAACTAGGCGGATGCAGAAGAACCTGAGGAAGCAGCTGAAAATCTAGAGGAAGAAATGGTTTATCATAATCCATTGTTCGAGCCTGAGGAAGAAATGGTTTATGATAATCAGTTATTTGAGTCCCAGATAGATGATATAGAGGCAACCGAGGAAATGATGAATTTTCCCACCACACCAAGGGAGCACACTACATAAGAGGAGTCCTAGTATGGAAGGAGTTGAAGGTGAGATATTGCCAGAGACACAGAAGAAAGTGAAGGGGATGATTTATTGATGCAGATGGCAGCAGTTGAAAATAAGTGGGATGAGTTAATCTCAAGTGAGACGAAGGCTACAATAGAAGAGAAGGATTTGTAATGGTGGTGTATGAAAAGGATTTTGGATTGGGGCCATGGTGGAAGTCAAAATTTGATTCTGGTTATGGGGGAGGAAATGGAAAGTTTAAAATCCATGGAGATTTTTAAATCCGATGTGTTTTGGAGGAGACTCATCCGAAGAGTTCTTGAACAAAATTTGGCGAAGCTAAAATCTTCGTTGTGGCTGATCTAAATGCATGCATTGGGGGATATTGATGAGCATATATCTCAAGCAATATTTGGTCTTCAAGTGGGAGATTGTTGGGTTTGGTGAAGCCTAAATATTCTAATTATGACTACAGTTTCTCTCACACTCGAAACGAATGTCTTTTTGCATGTGTTCGCTAATTTAGAAGTTAACCGTTTTGACGGATTTTTCCATTTTGGAGATGAGACTAAATTATAAATTTTTTGTTGCTTGAATATTGTATTGTATTGAGAATTAATAAAAAGATATTCCCTGTTTTGAGAGTGGATGTAGGAAATTGCCAAACCACTATAAAATTTGTGTCTTGTATCTTGTTCTTTAATTTTTCTATTTTCTATTATGTTTCTTTGCTCATTTTAATATCAACAGTTTTATCGTGCACAACCAAGGCAATAAGAATAATTAGGAGGGGATAGCTGATGGAGGTAAGAATCCAGTTGATTACTAGTTCTACTAGTGAGGAAGTATGATGTGCATTAGCTTGCCAAGCAACAACTACTCCTGCACTCTGCACACCTTTGTAGAATCCATTGTACCTACTTAGAGTTTGGGAGTCACCAGCAAGAGATCCAATCGTCCAATAGACTAAATTTTGGAAGGTGGCATCTAGAAGTCCATAGCAGAAATAAAGGAGAAATGGACTTGGATAAGCGGCCCTGGAGTCCATGAAATCTAGATTAGGTTTAATCCCATTGTATTTTAGCTCATTGACAAGCCCACCACCCCAAATGGTAGTCCCTAGCAATGCAACTATACCCACACCTGTATATCCTCTTATCTTCCTGCTATGAGAACTATAGTAAAGAATGTACCCTATTCCCATAGATCCCAACATGTGAGCAACCCAATAAAACACATTGTTCAATCCCTTTGTTCGTATTGTGAAAATCCGACCCTTAACATTATTGAATTGGTAGGTGTAAAAGAAATTACTAGTTGTAGAAGTAGGAACTAGTAGCAACATCTTCCAATTCATAAACAGCTTGAGAATCTCCAATGACTTTGTTCTGGGACTAGAATACTTCATCTTGGACTACCTATTTCCACCATTCCTAACAACTTTATGAGGTGGAAGCAGGGCTAATGTCAGAAAAGTACCAACAGACATGAAGCACATGAATCCAATGTATGTTCCATCATTCATATTCCCTACTTGGTCGTGATAATTTGCTAGAAAAGGGATGAAACCTCCAATCACACCTCCAAGATTTAAAATACTCCAAAACAAGGATATGTATCTTCCCTTCTTGTCTTTGCTAGAGTACGAGGTCATGATGGCACCTTGACCTGTCCAAAGTAGGCCTACTCCAATACCTAGAAGTGCCCCTACAATTATAGCAAATAATTCATGATGGTAATGATTGTAATAGAGGAAAGATCCAACATAGAGCACATAGGTGGAGCATCTTGCAAACAGGGTCAGATGAGGCCCTATAGGTTGTAAACCCCCCCACCCAATATGCCAAACACTGCAAATGTTGTGTAAAGAGCAGTGTTGGCATTGTTGGCTATGTCTGGGTTCACCTATCCTCCACCTCTCATACCTATCAGAGTATTGAACATTCTCGGATAGCAGAAGCAAATCAGTCCAATTAGGGCCACCTGCATAACAAGGAAATTATAGAAAAAACATCTTCTAGGAACCTCTTTTTATGATTTTCCTTCACCAAACACACCCATGATTATAGACAAACAAGGAATCATTAGCCTCAACTTTTATATTCACATAAAACTAGGTTCTCTAAGTAGGCTTCCTGTAGGAATGAGGATATTTTCAGAAAAAGGAAATAAAAAAAACTTTCAAATTATTTCAAGAATGAAAATTCCAAACCTATCCACTTATAGATTATTGCATGACTTTTTTTCTAATCTAGTTCAGATAATCATGTGCATTAGTGGCAGAGTGGCCAGTGGAATTGATCAAACCACAAAATCTAAAAATTTAAAATTAAGTGCACATTGAATCTCCACATTATTGGAAAAATATTGAAATGAAGCAGGACACAAACCTATTGTAGAAAGCTCGAACCTGTCAAGCAACTACTCTCGTGACACATCCAACTCTATGATATTTGTGAGTAGAAGAGTCATAAGAAACCCATTTTAGGATTGAGTTTAAATTCCTAAAATATTGGGCTACTTCAAATTGCAAAATAGCTAAGAATTGTAATTTAGCCAAGTTTAGATTATTAAAAGAACCAAGGATCTCTAAGTTATCTTATATCCCATAAATTGCTAAAATGGTTGAGGATCATAGCAATCTGTGTGGGAAATAATTTCTCCATTGTGCGTACAAAGTTGTAGATATACATAGATGATATCCTGATCAGGTGGAGATTCCAACCTAACTTCAAGGATTCTCTTGAAATAAAAGTTTGGAAGTAAACAACCAGTGAACTAGATTTTTAAGCTTTTCTAAATTACATTATCTCAAATTTCAACCATCCCCATTTTCATCCTTGCGGGTTAAGATGAAACTATTTAAACTGAAAACAACATTCATGTTTATGGATTTTAAGACACTTTGTTGGGCCACTGTAGAAAATATATTTACATTTCTTGTAAATCTCCCTCTCAAGAATTAAGTTCATAAAATAAATGGATTAACATTACTAGTGTGAGAGACAATAGAGATTCAGTCAATATAGTTTGAGAATGTAGTTAATGTCACCTGCTTGGAGATCTTATCAGGGACCCGCGAGTGGAGCCAGCTAACTACTAGACAAAAAGCACCTATGTACATACAAAAACACATGAAAACATACATAATGACATACATGGTAAAATACATAACATGAAGAGACAATGTAGTGCGAGGCCTGCTAGACAGATGATAGAAGTGACATAACCGACAATGGAAGGACATGGCATGGGAAGTGAGGAGATGTCCTATCACCGAATTATGCAAACATTTTTTTTCCTTGTGCGAGAAGCTAACCATTAAGCAAGAGAAGGGTGGTGATGTGATTAAGACATGTGGTTTAAATTGTAATGAGTATTGTTCTTTGAAGACACTTGGAAAACACGTTGTGCTTTGGGTTTTCTCATTCTACAGGTTGAAATTGAAACGTTGGAGAGCAAGGGCGTACCACAGGCATGGGAGAGGAGCAACCGACTTGAGGTGAGGTCTTTCTAACCAACTATATACAATGTTGAATTTTTTTATGTATTGTTTCATGCATTTATGTATTGTTTCGTGTGTTGCTGTTAAAATCGTAGGAATGTATTGAAATTCGGATTTATAGCTGCGATGTTGTTGTTAAAACCGCAGGAATATTAGAAATTTGTGTTCTTGCTATTTGTAATGCACACGTACATATACAGGCTTGAAAACTACGAGGGTTTGGGTATGTTGTGATGTGGGTTGTGGTTTTATAAACACCCTATGTTTTCCATTTCATTCCATTGCACATCTTTCAAATTGAAAGCATTACTTCACATTGCATAACTAATAAGTAGATGCTCATAGATAGATGACAAAGTTTAAATTACAATATAGGTTTTTTACATAGTCAACATAAAAGCAGTTATGTAGTTAGTTCACATTGCATAGGTAATAAGTATATCCACAACTATAGGGAGCTCCACCTACACAACCAAGTACTATTATGAAATATATTAATTTCTTCATTCTAGAGTGATAATTGCAGCTTCCAATTGTATTTTTTTTGTCATGGCATTCCATGAGAGCAAATTTGTTTGAGGTATTTTTTGAAACAGATCACTACCTTGTGTATGAAATCATAATAGTAAGCAACAACATAGATAAGGCAGTGAACTATTTGGAAAAATGGCTAAAAGAAATGTGGTCTCATGGTCAATGGAATGCCATGCTAAGCCATAGACAAGGAAATGAACTATTTCTATGTGGGGCTGGTTATCTATGGCTTGCCACTATGTTTTGGATGACATTCTCATCTCGCGTTTTTTTTACAAAATAATTGTAGATTGTTAGAGTGATAATTGCAAATATATATAATGATAATTAGAGTGATATTTGCAGATCGAGACCCCCTAACCAAATTTTGTTAGAAAGTGGAAAAAAAAAGTATTTAACAAGCAATGTAGTTTTTCATGTAGATATATATTGTCATCTTTAGTAGAGGTATCAAAAATATATTGTGAAACTATACCCACAACTATAGGGAACTCCACCTATGCAACCAAATACTATTGTCATAGATATTAATTCATTCATACTAGAGTGATAATTGCATTTGTTTGTCATGGAATTACAAGAGACCACATTTGTTTGAGGAATTTTTTCAAAAATTTGACTGCCTTGTCTATGAAAGCATATTAGTAAGCATAATAGTAAGCAACAACAGAGACAAGGTAGTGAACAGTTTGAAAATTGCCTCAAAGAAATGTGGTTTCATGGTGATTGGAATGTCGTGACAAGCCATAGATAAAGCAATGGACTATTTGTAAGTATGATTGATTATATATGGTTTGCCATTGTGTTTCTGTAGACACATACTAGCCTCACACTATGTTTTCCAACTTGCAATTATAGAATGCATGTATATGGTTGTTGGAAAACATTTTGTGTTTACTATCAAAGCATAATAGTAGATCTGGATTGTCATGGCATTCCAACACCACGGTGATTGGAATGACATGACAAGCCATAGACAAGGAAATGAACTATTTCTATGTATGATTTCTTATCTATGGCATGCCATTGTGTTTTGGTAGACATGTACTCACTGCATACTATTTTTTCCAACTTGCAATCACATTATGCATGTATATGATTGTTGGAAAACATCGTGTGTTTACTATGAAAGCATAATAGTAGATTTGGATTGTCATGGAATTCCAAAACCATGGTGATTGGGATGATATGACAAGCCATAGGCAAGGAAATGAACTATTTTTATGTATGATTGCTTATCTATGGCACGCCATTGTGTTTTGGGAGACATATACTCACCTCACATTGTGTTTTCCAACTTCCAATTAGTCTGCATGTATATTGTTGTTGGAAAACATTGTGTTTTTACTATCAAAGCATAATAGTAGATCTATATTGTCATGACATTCCAACACCATGGTGATTGGAATGACATGACAAGCCATAGACAAGGAAATGAGTTGTTTGTATGTATGATTTCTTATCTATGGCATGCCATTATGTTTTGGCAGACTTATACTCACCTCACATTGTGTTTTCCAACTTGAAATTACACTATCCATTATCTTATATGTATTTTACCATTTACTTTAGAGTGTTGTATATATTTATGGTCTATGGTTTCATTAAAGCTAACAATGAGAATCCATTGCACATTGTGTTGTGTAAGCTTCCATGCATCATAGCATAATTATTGTTAGAATTATATTCTCTGTTGTGTACTTCAATGTTTTTGTTCTATTGCATTTTTATTCTTTTTTGGGGGATGTAGACTAGAAGGTAACACATAGTGATCAGATAAGATTGAAAGACCATTTTCATTATTTGTTTTATTTTATTTTTTATCGGTGATCACTTTTGATTGGAGCTTTGAACCAATGAGGCTACAATTTATGGGGGACCTCATCCCCATGTTTGTATGGTATTAACACTAGTCCATTTCTTTTCTCCACTTCCTCTCCTCTATTCTTCTTCTCTCCTAGCTCCTTTGTCTTCTCTCATCCTCTGTTAGTCCTCCTTCCTTCCTTCCTTCCTCCCTCATCTCTTCCACTTCCTTCATTACCTCTTCTTCTCTCCTCTTTGTCTCTTCTTCATCTTCTTCTTCCTTCCACCTTCTTGCACCACCGCATGACCCTTTTTCCTCTACCTCGTAGTTTGATTCCTTTGTTCTCCCTTCTCTCTATATCTCCTTCATCCCGTACTCTATTCCCTTTGTTCTCCCTTCTCTTTGTATCTCCTTCTTCACCCCTACTCTGTTTCCTTCGTTCTCCCTTCACTTTGTATCTCCTTTTTTCTGCCCCATACTCCATCTCCTCCCTGCCACCTCTATGTATCTCCTTCTCCACCCCACACTCTGTCTCTTCTCTACCACCTGGCACCTATCACCCTTAACTCTCTGTGTTCTTGTCCACCCACCGGCATGTACCTCCCCACAAATTTGTGGTGTATTCACCATTCGTCCACTCCTATCACTAGGTTAGCATAGCCTGAACTTTTTGACCACCCTCCTTTCCTCTTTTAGTCGCCAACGAATCCTCCTTCATGCGATGGGGGAGAGCCTTGAACCTATGATGCCTTATCATCAGGGCCCGTGACTTAACCATCAAGCTGTGGGGTGAACCCCTTCATTTTTTATTTTATTGCTTACATTAGAATGACAAAATTAGTATTAATATTAGTTTTTTGTGATAACTCTAGAACTTTATGGGCTGAGGATTGGGAAGCATTCCATATCCTCCTAGGTAAGATTCAAAGATTGTGTTCAGTATTTTGATTCATTTCTTGCATTAGAATGAAATGATTAGTCTTTTGAAATAAATTTGTCACTTTATGGGGTTAGTTTACATTGTTTTTTCTTGATATTGTTATTTCCTTTCTATGCCATGCATGCAAAATGATCACAGGAACTAGTCTTAGGTGCATTTATAAACTAATTTAAATAATTTTTTTCCCTCTCTTTTCCAAAAAATGCACCATTTGTTGCATATTTCCTTTTTTGACTGCTAGAAGAAATTTGTAAATCTAGAATACAAATATGCAAGTTAGACATTAGAGCTTATAATATACTTGCTTTGTTGTATCGATATGGAGTTTGAATTTAAAGACATGCTAAGCTCAAATTCTATAGGTATTTCTAATCTTCAACTTAATACACATATCCAATATGTCCATGCATGAGGGTATACACTAGAATAAATATTGACTATTTAATACTGCTACATGATACTGATTCCCAATTATGACCCTGTTTTACATGCCAACAAAAGTAGCTTTCCACATCCTGACTGAAGAAATCCCTAAAATATAAGTTCCATTTGTCTTTGTGACATATGATAACCTTGTTCTATATTTTTACATAGAAATTATTTTCTTGTGATATGGATGGTACAACAACGATGTAGAGTATAATTTTGGTTATATGATTGAGGACATCTTAGGAAATTCTCTAATGGAAGGTCAACTTGATATTAGGTTCGGGCTGTTGCAGTACTGACTTAATGGATTTATGTTGTATAATTCTCATAATACATATTATTGTGTTTTTTAATTCTATGTGTTTGATTCTAAAGTTACATAATTTTTGTTGGTGAAATTTGTCTATTTGAACAATTGCATAGCACAATTTTTTTTTTATTGAATCAAAGTTGATGAGAAAAATATAGAGAACCATGGCTATGAGAAAACAATAGCCATAACTAGTACAACTACATAGCAGCCATGTAATTAAGATACATATTAGCCCTCTAAGGAAGGGAAAAATGAAAATAGAAACGACAATAAATCTATCACGTACCAAATGGGATTGAAGAAAGAGAAAATTGTAAATTGAAACAATACCCAATTGAAGCATTCAACTGCATAGGTTCTGGTATCGGCTTTGATATCCAATTGATCAGCCACGTGGTTGATAGTATGATGTATGTCCTTGAAGCATTGATAATTGGATTTTTTTCAAAATACCTGAATACAATGAAGAATTATCCAAGCAGGTTTAGTCTAAGCCAACTTGTAGTTCTGAACAAGAATCATGGAGGCTTAGTGTATGACATCTCCAACCTAAGGCATAGCACAAATTTAATGGATTTTTTTTGTGACTAGTATCATAAGGGTATTATTTCAGGTCCTAAGAGGTTGAATTTTCTACGTTGTACACTATAACTTTTTGAACTTGCGATGGATCTACATTGCATTAGGACATTCATAGATGCCATGAATAGATCTTAGTCAACCTGATTGGATGATTGCATATTTTTCAACATAAGTTGGACAATACTATATAAAGGTCAATTTATTTAGACAAGGCAATGAACTATTTTTGGCTATGATTGCTTATCTATGGGTTGCCACTATGTTTTGGAAAAAATATACTCAGCTCACTCTATTTTTTCTAACTTGCAATTGTATTGTGCATGTATATGCTTGTTGGAAAACATCAAGTGTTTACTATCAAAGCATAATAGTAATATGGATTGTCATGGCATTGCAACACCATGGTGATTGGAATGCCATGACAAGCCATAGAAAAGGCAATGAATTGTTTCTATGTATGATTGCTTATCTATGGGTTGCCACTGTGTTTTGGTAGACATATAATCAACTCACACTATGTTTTCCAACTTGCAATCATATGGTGCATGTATATGCTTGTTGGAAAACTTCGGGTGTTTACTATCAAAGCATAATAGTAAATATGGATTTTCATGGCACTGTAACACCATGGTGATTGGAATGCCATGACAAGCCATAGATTAGGAAATGAACTATTTTTGTGTATGATTGCTTATCTAGGGGTTGCCACTGTGTTTTGGCAGACATATACTCACCTCACACTGTGTTTTCCAACTTACAATCATATTGTACATGTATATACTTGTTGGAAAACATCGGGTGTTTACTATCAAAGCATAATAGTAAATATGGATTCTCATGGCATTGCAACACCATGGTGATTGGAATGCCAAGACAAGTCGTAGACTAGGAAATGAAATGTTTGTGTATGATTTCTTATCTATGGGTTGCCACCATTGTGTTTTGGAAGACATATACTCACCTCAAACTATGTTTTCCAACTTGGAATCCTATTGTACATGTATATGCTTGTTGGAAAACATCAGGTGTTTACTATCTAAGCACAATAGTAAATATGGATTGTCATGGCATTGCAACACCATGGTGATTGGAATGCCATGACAAGATGTAGACTAGGAATTGAACTATTTCTGTGTATGATAACTTATCGATGGGTTTCCACTGTGTTTTGGCAGACATATAATTAGCTCACATTGTATTTTCCAACTTGCAATTGAATTGTGCATGTATATGCTTGTTGGAAAATATCGGGTGTTTACTATCAAAACATAATAGTAAATATGGATTCTCATGGCATTGCAAAACCATGGTGATTGGAATGCCATGACAATCCATATTCTAGGAAATTAACTATTTCTATTGTTTGTCTATGGCTTGTCATGGCATTCCAAGATGATGGTGCTGGAATGTAATGATAATCCATATTTACAATTATGCTTTGATACATTTTTTCAACAATCCATATTTACTATTTAGCCATGGTGTTCAAAGCCATGAGAATCCATATTGAGTATTATGATTTGATAAATTTTTTGCAAGCATGCGTATCTTGTTCAAAAGAACCTATTTTAGGCTTTTAGCCATAGCAGCAAGGTAGTGAATAGTTTGATAGAATGCTTTGGTAGACATGTATGAAAAATGTTGTAACATAGTGAACTATTTCATATAATGCCTCAAAGAAATGTGGTCCCATGATAAAGGACTGCCATGACAATCCATATTGCTACTGCCACTATGGATTGTCATGGCAGTCCTTTACCATATGACCACATTTCTTTGAGGAATTATATGAAACAGTTCACTATGCTACCACATTTTTCATACATGTCTACCAAATCATTCTATCAAACTATTCTCTACATTGCTACTATGGCTAAAAGCCTAAAACAAGTTCTTTTTAACAAGCTACACATGCTTGTAAAAAATATATCAAAGCATAATAGTAAGCAACAACATAGACAAGGAAGTGAAGTGTTTGATAAAATTCCTGAAAGAAATATGGTCATGTGGCAATGGAATTCCATGAAAATCCATATTGTTGCCTTGCTGCTATATGGATTGTCATGGCATCCCATCATCATGAGACCATATTTATTTGAGGCATTTTATGAAACAATTCACTACCTTGTCTATGCTACCACATTTTTCATACATGTCTACCAAAGAATTTAATCAAATAGTTGAGTGCCTTGTTGCTATGGCTCAAAGCCTCTAACAGGTGATTTTGAACAAGCTACGCATGCTTGCAAAAAATCTATCAAAGCATAATAGTAAATCATTGAACATAGTAAACCTATCAATGATAACCCGAAAAATCCAATCACATGAACTCAATCAGGTATCCTTAAAAGGAAGTTTAATTACACTCAAGCATAATGAGCCTTTGCAGATGAGAGTAAACTTGTTATAAAATTTGCATAATGAACTTCATACTGTTTGAGAACAAACTTGCAAGCAATGAAAGAATGCAAAACAACTTCAAAGAAACTTAATGGGCTTCAAAACATCTAATTGATCTGTACAACCTTTCATTGTGACCATATACCTTTGATGCAGAATATTATGCATTTGACATTGGTTTATATCCTTGTAGAAGCATGAATATCTCATCAAAAAACACCAATCATGTCTTTATGCCAAAAACCTATCCATGGAATACCTTAGAGTCACAACATAAAAATGTATTAGCCATCAAGAATAAAATGTGAATGATGAATGTGCAATGAGTAATTGTTCAATACCTCTGAATTTTTCATGAAACAACTCTATCAAAAAATTTCAACAACTATCAATACCTTTTGCACCAACACCATGTGAACAAGTAATGAGTGAACAACAAGTACTTTGACATGAATATCAACAACCACTTTGGTTTTCCATCACCAAATGAATGAATAATCTCTTGGAAACCAATTCATGAGAACACAATGTAGCAACTCACTTTGCATGTAGTTGGCATCAAACACATTTTGACATCAATGACAAACAACATTAGCGTAGACATGTCTAAAAAATGTTGAAGTATATATAAGGCATGTGGTATGTTTCAAGTATACAAGTAGAACACAACATTGTAGCTCATAGGTTTTTCAATCAAAATAACTAAGAACACTTTCGTAACACTTTTCAAGCAAGAAGATACATATATTATAATTCTATATGAACATATGAACACTTGAAATCTGTAAACACCAACTGTAAACCTCGATTGTGTCTAAGAGCTAGAAGATAATGCATGCATGAAATGAAACAAACTCATATTGAACATGGACTCTTGATATGGTTGTTTGCCTTAGTCTTTGATTGCATGACCTTGATATTTCCTTCATAGTGTTCTTCGTATGGTATGGTGTGAATCTTGTTATGATAGATGAAGGTATGTTTGAGTTGTAGATAGATAATGATATGTGAGATTTAGAAATATGAATGACTTGGGTGGGTGCAATGGAGAAGGGATTGTGACACTTGATTAGATGCAAGAAAAGCATATAAATAACTTATGAAAAGTATTTGATTTGAGAGGAAAGGATATGAAAGGCTGGATATGCAAATGAATGGAATGGAAATGCTAACAATTCATCATTTTTGAGTTTTATATAGAAAATGATATGCAAGATTTAGAAATATGAATGACCTAGGTGAATCCAAAGAAGAAAGGAATGCAATGCATTGATGTGATGCAAGGAAAGTGTATAAATGGCTTATGAAATGTATTCAATATGGGAGGAAAGGATATGGAAATGAATGGAATGGAAAGGATAGGAAGTGATCATTTGTTTCATCATAGATTGGAACATTTTCCCATTTGTTATTGGTTATGCTTTTTGTAATCATCATAGGGCCAACTGACTTGATACACACACATAAGAAAGACTCATGCCCCATTCCTCCCTCTCCTTCATACACAACAAGGTGTAGAGATCCTCGAGCTTCCTCAGAATGTGAAAAGAAAACAAAAGATATAAAAAGATAATGATATTGATGGAGACATTAGACAAGAGTTAAGATAAAGAACAAACTATCATGCATGCAATATGAAAATGATAAATATGCAAGATCATGATAATGAAAAAATTCAAATACTAATGCGTATGATAAGGACTAGTGCACAAAACATTTGTAGGATGGAAAACACAGTGGGTTGTGACTCAGTAAAGCCCAATGTTTTAGTATGCTAAAGAGTTTATGGTTTCTTTAAATGTGCTACTCATAACAATGATAACACAATGATAAATAAGAATTTAAATGGTAATGATAAACAAGATCTTATTCCTTAGTCAAGCTGAAAACTAGAGGACATATGGATGGATAGGGATCAATGATATGGGTTAATGATAGGACATGTAAGGATACACCCTATATGGAGGATGAAGATAGATGGATCTGTTGTCACCCAGAAATGTACCCTGATGCAAAGTTGTCAAACTAAGCTTTCTGGTGAAACATTGGATCACTCCAAGGTTGTGGGTCACCTGATGTTGGAGTGAACCTCCGGAGAAGGCCAGCTTCCTTTGGGTATCACCTAAACTATTGATCTTTGTGAGGTAAAGGGAGAAGAAATGCATACAAAATGAAACTATACTGAACGATTCCTATGGTGATACACCGAGTTGATATGAAATCAGAAGAATGAAAACAGAAAGCAACCACACTGAGAAAACTAGACTGCAGCTACTTTACTTACTCAGCTTGACCCTATTAGACTTATGCATCACTCTTGACAGGTTTGATCCACATACATATCTCAAGAAGGAAGAAACAGACTTCACAGCTTTGTGGTATGAATATAGATTGAGAAAACACTATTAAAGAAATGCATACATAAGCTAACATACATAAATGAGATTGGTAAGAGCATTAATACTTGTTTTCAAGGTGAACTCTGCATTGCATTCCAGATTCTGATTGAGTTACAGAAACATACATTAATTGAGAAAGGATTGACTAAAGAATCTCTAACTCCCTTGAATGCATCATTCGAACTCTCTACAAAAAGGAAAAAATGCCTTATATACATACTGTGATGGCCCCCCTAGGGCTTACAAAATATTGGGCCCAGAAAGATCAATCCTTAGATCTTTTGATTGAAATTAATGTTGAAGCCTGTGTGTCCCCACTATGTGTGTCGGTGAAGAGCCACCCTCATATAAGCCTTTTGATATTTTGTAGCTACCACATTCATTGATCCATCATGTCCTGTTTAGCTACTTCTGTTGCATCTTGAATGCCTTGAGCTTGCAACAGATACATGTCTCTTGTTATCCTGTTGACGTTCTTTACACCATCACAGTTTACCTTCAGATTTCTCTGATTGGTTGAGTAAATTCCACACAGCCTCTTTGGTCAGTCAGAACTCCCATGATTAGAATCGCATCTCGGTGAGACACTGGAAGTTTCTCACCGATGCGATTATGACCTCCTGAAGCTATCAGTGTAACATGGAGCTATCACTGAGAGCTTATGGCAAGTTCATTTCATTTACCTCGAGCTTGCTTTTCTCCTCCGGGCTCAAGCTCCTTTGGCAAAACACTATCGAGTCGGGAAGACATCTTAGCGAGGCTTGTCATTTTGTCGATGCTCTTCTTTTGCTGAGACCTTGGCCTGTCGGCCATAGCTCATGGCGACTTCATTTACCTTTGTTGAGAGCCTTCATTCTTGTCAGGGAGACATTTCCACTTCGGCATGACATCATATAGAATGCACCCTATTATTCAAAAAGACCTCAACCACCCTCGGGTTGCTGAGACATAATGTATCTCCCACCGATGAGTCTACCTATCCAAAGTGTGTCATTGTAGCTTCCATCCATTGGGGAGACCTCACATAGACTATGTTTTCTACATTGAAAGGTCTCAATGCATTCTGAGTCGCCGAGACAAGGCAATTGTTACACTGACAAGGATCCTTCATTATTTTCCATCGGCGAGACCGAAGGTCACTCGCCGAGACCTTATGGTGATTTCCCCAACCTACACCGATGAGCACATCCTTCCACCACCAATCGATGAGACAAAAGTGAACTCATGCCGAAAGAAAACAATTTTGCACACTGTCGGTAAGACCAAGAGAACTCGCTATGACCATATACCGACGCCGCAACTCATGCCGAAAGAACCATTATATACATAGTCAGAGAGACATGTTGAGATCGGTAAGATGCAACCCCGACAACTAAGACATATGCTGATAGAATCCTCCATGGTCACCAAAACAATAGAAACATCCTGCCGAATGAAGAATGCAGAAGACTTGTGATCTCCGTGACATTGGATGAGTCTTGCCGATAGGCAACACAGACTCATGCAATCAGAAAACATAACATGAGTTGGGGAAACAACCACGAACCTATGCCGATAGGAACCAAAAAATAGAAAATGCAAGGCCCAAGGGAACATATGATGCAACATAGTAAAATATGGGCAGAAAGTGTTCAAGAGGGCACTTATTTGGAAAAATATGAATGAAAACATATGTAAAACATTAGATTTTTATAGCTCCAACAAGATGCATGAAATAATCCTCAATGGAGAAAACCCATTTGGCCCTTATGAACACCTGCAACATAGATGCCCTAACTAATTGAGCATGAGGGTGAAACTTTAGGCAATAATTCTGGCAACCTTTGTGGGATGTTTGCCTGCTAAACATGAGAACCAGTGATTGGTCTTGTCCATTGGGCATGGAGTCGTTAGAAGGCTTAGAAAATAAACAAAATATTAGTCTTGCACATGGCTTCAACCTCATGAGATCCACAGTTCATAATAGGTTGCCCAAAAAATGAAACAAGGGAAAATGACAGAGAGAAATACCACGTTAAAACAACATTCAGGGAATGGAGCAAAACAACAAACAAACGAACCATAATGCAGAAGGACTTATGAAAACGTAAAAACCTAACTAAATATGTACAAAAGGGGAACCCCATCAGATTTGAAAGAAGGGCTTAAGGTGTATCCCATTGACTGGGATAGGAAGCACTTCCCCATCCGTTGTAGTCAACTGATAAGCATTGTGCTCCTTACAATCTCTGATTAGGAATGGACCAGTCCACATGTTATCGAACTTGGTGTGATGGCCTGGCTTACTTTTCAAAACATCCCATTTGAGCACAAGGTCTCCTACCTTGAAAACCTTTTTTGTAGCCTTCTTATCAAAAGTTCTTTTTGTTTGGAGCTGATGATACTCCAAAGCTTGCATTGCTATGCCCCTTGATTTCTCGAGCTCCATGAGCTCTGCATACCTTACAAACATGGGGTCCTGCTCCTCAAACATCTCCAACTAGCAAACAATATCAAGGGCCGGAAGCTCCACAAATAGTGGCAATCTTTCCTCTTTGCCATAGACCAACATATATGGCAAGTTACCAATAGACCTCTTAGGGGTCACTCTGTCTGCCCAAAGTGCATTCTTTAAACTAACATGCTAGGTCCTTTGATTATCCTCTATGGTTCTTTTAATAATTCTGATGAGGTTCTTATTCATGCTCTTAGCTAGGCCATTACCTTGGGGGTAATAATTTGAAGATGTGCTCAAATGAATGCCATGCTTAATGGCCCAGTCAGTTACCCTTAGACCCGTGAATGCGAGGGCATTATCAGATATGATGGAGTCAGGCACTCCAAACCTAGTGACTATATCCTCGTAGAAGCTCAAAACTAAAGACTCTTTTTCTTCTTTCAATGCAACCACTTTTGTCCACCTTGTAAAATAGTCAGTGGCTGTAAGTACCCATTTGTGACCAGCACTAGAAGGTGGATTTATTGGTCCAATAAAATCAATGCCCCATCTCATGAAGGGCTACTCTACTTGAATTGGATGCAGGGGCATAGCAGGAAGCTTCTCCCTTCCTAAAAATAGAGCACATTTGATACACTTTCTTGACCAGGCATACGCATCCTTGAACAAGCTGGGCCAGTAGTAACCAGCTCTCATGATTTTCCAATTAGTAGTTTTGGGAGCAAAGTGACCTCCTGCAGCCCCATCATGAAACTCATGAAGCACTTTTTCAATTTGATCACTGTGAATGCATCTTAATAGGACACCATTCAGATCTTTTTTAAAAAGAACATTGCCCATCAACACATATGGTATGGACTGCAGTCTAAAGTATCTTCTTTTGGCTCTATTCAGACCTAATGGGCATTGACCAGTTTTTAGAAATTGGGTCATATCTTGAACCCAATTAGTTATACCCATGGGAACATCATCTTGAGAATTTTGAGGCTCATTTGTATTGGTAAGCACAACATCCTTTTCTAGTTCACTTTCACTGCTCGACCCTGAAGCAAGCTATTCACAAAGACCTTTACCTCTAACTAGCTTGGTGATCTTAATATCTACATCATACTCCATGACCTTAGTGATCCACCCTGCTCTTTTTTCATTCAGATCCTTATTCAACAGAAATTCCTTCACACTTGAGTGTGCAACCAGAATATGAAACTTATTGTTTGAAAGCAAAGGTTTAAACTTCTTCAGACTTCTAATCACAGAGAGAACGTGCTTTTCAACAAATGTATACCTTTCTTCGTAATCAGCAAGTATTTGACTAAAGAAGGCTATGGGTTGTTCCAAATTGTCACTATTCTTCTGAACCAGCATTGCAGAGATTGAACCACTACTACCAAAAGCATATAAAAAGAAGTCTTTAGAGAAGTATGGGTTTACCAATGTCGGAGAAAATGCTAATGCCTCCTTAATTTCTCCAAAACTATGCTTTGCCTCCTTTGTCCAACTGAAGACTGCATTCTTCTTTAACATGGTTGTTAGAGGTTGTAGCAGGTTCACCACATTTGGGATGAACCTTCTTAGAAAGTTGATATGGCCCAGAAAGCTCTGTAGACCCTTCTTGTGATTTGGTAATGGCACCTCAAGTATGGCTCTGACTCTTTCAGGGTCAATAGTGATCCCCTGCTTTGACACTATGTGTCCTAATAGTTTCCCTTCATGGACAGCGAAGATACTCTTCTTTGGATTGAGAGAGATACCGAACTCTCTGCATTTTTCAAAAACTTGCCGAAGATGTGACACATGTTCATCAACATTCTTGGAATATACTATAATATCATCTAGGTAAATCAATATAATCTTGTTGATCAAACTTTGAAATGCCATGTCCATGGCCCTCTGAAATGTGGCACCAGCATTGGACAAACCAAAAGGCATCCTTTTGTATGCCATGGTTCCCCACTTAGTTGTGAAAGCTGTTTTAAACTAGTCTTCCTCTTTAACCAGCACCTGATTATACCCTGAAAAACCATCTAGTAAGGAAAATATTTCAGAGCCAGCAACTTCTTGTAAGATTTGTTCCATGGAGGGCAGCGGGTAGTGGTCTTTTAAAGATGCTAGGTTAAGATCCCTAAATTCTACACAAAGCCTTATTTTGCCACTTTTCTTTCTCACCGGTACAAGGTTAGAAACCCATGAAGTATGCTTGATAGGAAAGACAATACCCCCCTCAACTAGTTTAGTCAGCACTTTAATCATTAGGGGCTCAAGTTTAGGATTCAAGGGCCTTTGTTTCTGTCTTACTAGCTTAGCATCAGGCTCTAACTCAATTGTATGTTGAGTAATGTGGGGATCAAACCCTCTCAAATTCGAATATTCCCAAGCAAAGACATCATGAAATTCTTGGCATAAAGCAACAAATGCTTGTTTATCTTCAAGTGAACAATTTTTTCCTATCTTAAGGAGCTTACCATTGAAGATCTCTAGCTCTTCATAGTGTTCTTGTTTGATCTGCAAGCTGGTTTTACCCTTTTTGAGCTGATCATCAGTATTGAAAATTGATTCTAAGGTAACAAGGCCTTTGGGTAACTTATTTGTCTTCAGCTGAATGACTTGATCATCATACAACTATTTGAGTTTTGCTTGATTCACCATGGAGAACTGGTCTTCTTCGAGCAGGAAAGAAAGGATCTTTTCATCACTGTCAAAGACTTGCCAGTGAATGTTGTTGTCAGGAATTGATGGTCTGACCACAACCTTCACATACTGCTGCACTTTCTCTTTTCTAATTGCATTTGGAATATCAAACTACGCCCCAATGGCTGCAAGTCTGTCAACATGTTTGTTCTGATTTCTTGGGATAGACACTAAATTAAAGGCATCAAATTCCTCAAGCATGTTCCACACTCTATTTCTATAAGACTTCAGTGTGTCATTTTTAGCCACATTCAAGCCCCTTACTTGATTAACAACTAATTCGTTGTCTCCATGCACTTTCAAGCAGGTTATTCCTCTCTTTCTTCCCCACTCGAGACCTTGAACTAGGCCTTCATATTCAGTAGTGTTATTGGAGCATGCAAAAGAAAAACAAAATGCAGAGTAGTACATATCACCTTATGGAGAAATCAACATTGCACATCCTCCTGCCCCATTCTTACTTCTAGAACCATCGAAGAACATCTCCCAAAGTCCATTTAGTGGCTGCAACAACTAATCTGCATCTTTCTTCAAGTTTGGAATTTCTGTGTCAGGCTCAAGAATGACATAGTTGCCCATACCAGCATCTTGAATGAGGTCCTCAGGACTGTCCAATACATTCTCAACTGCCCATTCATGCAGCAGCATGTCTAGAACAACTTCTGATTGGAGTTCTTGAGCAACAGCTAGTTCATTGTCAAAAAGAATGACACAATTTGTGTCTACAATAGTAGGAACAACATTAAAGGGACTTGGGTTATATGGCTCAATGTGATCCTTGGCCAACCGCTCAGATTTAATCATGACCTTGGTTCCATATCTTGTTCTAAATAACATATGTGACCAATTAGCTGATACATAACCACATATCTTGGTTGTAAAGTCCCTAGATAAACACAAGGAAAAGAAAGGTGGAAGGTCTATGACACATATATCTTGAGGAACTGAAAAGTTAGGACAAGCATGAAGGGTAAGGCTTAAATTCTTAATAATGCCCAGTGTATTAATGAAGGTACCATCCAATTGGATTACTCCTTTTTCTAAATGTTGATACTTTAGCCCAAGCTTGTCGACAATATGCTTTGGCATCACAGAGCTACTAGCTCCACTGTCTACCATACAGTTATGGACTAATTTATCACCAATAATTACTGACACATAAAAGGGGGGTGGTTTGACTTCTTTTCCTACCTCTTTGCTAGACTGTTTATCATCTGCCTGAGCATTATTTGTCAAAACAACCCTATCTTGACCTAATGGGGATTCAGACTCACCTGATAACTTAAGATTTGACAAGGTTGAACATAGAATATCCTTTTGACCAAGGATGACCAATGAATCCCACATAGACATTGTCACACTTGTCTTTTTCATACTATCAAGAATGTTAAAAGGTACAACTGGGTTTACTTTATTGTGTACCTTTACACCAGTGTGATCGGCTTATAAGCATGGCTACTCTTTAACTAGGAGTTGCTGATTTCCTTGCAAAACACTAGTCACTCGAGATGCAAATGGTTCTACAACTGATGCCTTTCCTTTGTAGGCTGCATGATCGAGCTCAAATGCTCTCTTCTTTTCTCTCGTATTGGCCGCAACAAGAGAACTGTCCACATTCAATCCACAAAACTCTTCACCCTGCCAGTTGAGTAGAGTAGCATCATTTGCAAACTGACCTTGGTGTTGTGGAAATGACTCATTAGGTGGATGCTTTTGTGAGCTTGAGGCATTATGTACCATAAGTGCCTGATTGATGAGTCCATTTGAGCAAGTGGCTTGATTGTGGGGCTGATTGCAAGGGTAGCACCATTCATAATCTGCTGCTAAATTATTTTGAGTAGGAACTAGGTCTTTGACTGCACTAACAGGTGCTAGAGCATAGGCCTGAAAAGGCCTTATGTTCACATTCTATCTTGGGCCCTGATAGTTGCCCTGATAAGCTTGTATATTACCTTGATAGGCTTGTTTCTGGCCTGGATTCTGCTGTTGATAAGGCCTAGAATAGGTTTGTTGTTTCTCTAAGTTCACCAACTTGTTACCAAAAGTTTGTAAGAGACTTTTGATCTCCTGTAACTCATTTGGAGAACTGGAAACAACATTTTCTTATGTTACAACAACTGGAACAGCAGCTGGCAGCATTGGTACAACTGGTAGAGGTGTAAAAGGAGGTATCTGCAAAGGAATGTTTGCATGAATCTCTAGGAATATTGGCATTGGTGGCCTGGGAGCTAACTTACCAGCTTGTATTAAGCTATTTTCAGCTCTGATAGCTATTTCAAAGGCGTCAGGTAAAGACACTCCTCCCATTGACTATATCATGACAGCTATATCGCTGTTTAGAGCTGTCAAAAAGTATAGGAATGCATACTCTGGAGGTGGCCTCACCATTGCAGGTATCCTATCCCAAGTCCTCTGAAATCTAAAGTTGAAATCATTCATCTACTCTTGTGGATCCCTCTTAATTGTAGTTAATTGCTCCAGTAGAGACAAGTTGTCAGACCTGTCTTGGAATTGCTTATGCAACTTATCTCCAAATTCATCCCATGTTGCAATTGAACTGACTGGTAGGCTCCTATACCACTATGTAGCTCTTCCTTTCAGTGAAGTAGCCAGTAATCTCACTACAACGTCCTCTTGGGTTATGTGGTGAACTCCACATAACGAAGCCACATCTCTCATGTGTTCAATTGGAGTAGTTTACTCTTCCCCTATAAAAATTGGCAAACTCTTCAAGGCTGCCATTAGAATATCATTGTGTTGTACCAGGTTCAAAGGACTCCCTCCGTTGAAAGTGACAAAGGGATGATTCCTCAGAGTGGCCATTGGAGGTATCTGAATTGGATTTAATTGTATAGAAAAATGAGATCCCACTAATGGAGGAGTAGACTGAGTTCTCCTAGAATAGATAACTGTTGTTCCTCTTTTTTTTGTTACTCTGCCTTTCCTTCTTGGTGGTGATAGCTGCAAATATTCGAAGGGACCTGAGTTGCCTCTATTCTGAACTTTTCTCATAAACTGAAGAAGGTGTTGATTTCTGGAGCTCTTTCCTCTTTATGGAGTCGCCAAGTATGCCAAAGGACTTCTATAAAGCCTGAAATTCACTGGTTGCATACTAAACTAGCAATTCAATCTAGTTCACTATCCCACCAAGCGTGCCAGAATCTATTGTCACCCAGAAATGCACCCTGATGTAAAGTTGTCAAACTGAGCTTTCTGGTGAAACATTGGATCATTCCAAGGCTGTGGGTCACCTAATGTTGGAGTGAACCTCCAGAGAAGGTCGGCTTCCTTTGGGTATCACCTAAACTATTGATCTTTGTGAGGTAAAGGGAGAAGAAATGCATACAAAATGAAACTATACTAAACGATTCCTATGGTGATACACTGAGTTGATAAGAAATCAGAAGAATGAAAATAGAAAGCAACCAAACTAAGAAAACTAGACTACAGCTACTTTACTTACTCAGCTTGACCCCATTAGACTTATGCATCACTCTTGATAGGTTTGATCCACATACATATCTCAAGAAGGAAGAAACAAACTTTATAGCTTTGTGGTATGAATATAGATTGAGAAAACACTGTTAAAGAAATGCATACATAAGCTAACATACATAAATGAGATTGGTAAGAGCATTAATACTTGTTTTCAAGGTGAACTCTGCATTGCATTTGAGATTCTGATTGAGTTACAGAAACATACATTAATTGAGAAAGGATTGACTAAATAATCACTAACTCCCTTGAATGCATCATTCGAACTCTCTACAGAAAGGAAAAAATGCCTTATATACATATTGTGATGGCCCCCCTAGGGATTACAAAATATCGGGCCCAAAAAGATTAATCCTCAGATCTTTTGATTGAAATTAATGTTGAAGCCTACGTGTCCCAATTGTGTGTCGGTGAAGAGCTACCCTCATAGAAGCCTTCTGATATTTCGCAGCTACCGCATTCATTGATCCATCATGTCCTGTTTAGCTACTTCTGTTGCATCTTGAATGCCTTGAGCTTGCAATAGATACATGTCTCTTGTTATCCTGTTGATGTTCTTTAGACCATCATGATTTACCTTCAGATTTCTCTGATTGGTTGAGTAAATTCCACGCAGCCTCTTTGGTCGATCAGAACTCCCATGATCAAAATCGCATCTCAGTGAGACACTGGAAGTGTCTCACTGATGTGATTATGACCTCCTGAAGCTATCGGCGTAACATGGAGCTATCGCTGAGAGCTTATGGGGAGTTCATTTCATTTACCCCGTGCTTGCTTTTCTCCTCTGGGCTCGAGCTCCTTTGGCAAGACACTATCGAGTCGGGAAGACATGTTAGCGAGGCTTGTCATTTTGTCGATGCTCTTCTTTCGCTGAGACCTTGGCCTGTCGGCCAGAGCTCATGGCGACTTCATTTACCTTTGCCGAGAGCCTTCATTCTTGTCGGGGAGACATTTCCACTTCGGCATGACATCATATAGAATGCACCTTGTTATTTAAAAAGACCTCAACCACCCTCGGGTCACTGAGACATAATGTATCTCCCACTAATGATTCTACCTATCCCAACTGTGTCGCTGTAGCTTCCATCCGTCAAGGAGACCTCACATAAACTGTGTTTGCTACATCGAAAGGTCTCAATGCATTATGAGTCACCGAGACAAGGCAATTGTTACGCCGACAAGGATCCTTCATTATTTTCCATCGGTGAGACCGAAGGTCACTCACCGAGACCTTACGACGATCGCCCCAACCAACACCAATGAGCACATCCTTCCACCACCAATCAATGAGACAAAAGTGAACTCATGCCGAAAGATAACCATTTTTCACACTGTTGGTAAGACCAAGAGAACTCGCTATGACCATATATCGACGCCGCAACTCATGCCGAAAGAACCATTATATACATAGTCGGGGAGACATGTTGATATCAGTAAGACGCAACCTCAACAACTAAGACATATGTCGATACAAGCCTCCACAGTCGCCAAAACAATAGAAACGTCCTGGCAAATGAAGAATGCATAATACCTGTGATCACCGTGACATCGGATGAGTCTTGCCGATAGGCAACACAGACTCATGCAAGCAGAAAACGTAACATGAGTCAGGGAAACAGCCACGGACCTATGCCGATAGGAACCAGAAAATAGAAAATGCAAGGCCCAAGGGAACATATGATGCAACATAGTAAAATATGGCCAGAAAGTGTTCAAGAGGGCACTTATTTGGAAAAATATGAATGAAAACATATGTAAAACATCAGATTTTTATAGGTCCAACAAGATGCATGAAATAATCCTCAATGGAGAAAACCCATTTGGCCCTTATGAACACCTGCAACATAGATGCCTTGCCTGATTGAGCTTGAGGGTGAAAATTTAGGCAACAAGATCAAGATATGGAATGCTATGGGTGGAGCGAACCAATGAAAAGGGAACCCAAAATGTTTTCTCTTATACAAAGGAGAAATAGAGGACCTATGGAGGACTCCAAAGATGGCATGTCAAAGTAATAACATGCCCCCATGGTAAGAGGTATGACAAGTTATAACGACATGACATGGATGTGGAAGATAAATGGACATGAAAGGAAACATGACATGGAAAACAAGTGATATGGAGGATGAAAGACACACATGGAATAAAGCATGCATTAGATTCAATTTCTTGCTATTTTTCCCTTATAATTTACGCAAGATCAAAGGAAGGTGGATGGATAAAGTGGATAGCATGGAATATAAATGAAGGAATATGATGGCTAAGTGGAAATAGGATAATCAATAATGTATTGTATGAATGGAAAAGTCATTCCCCCAAGTGTACAAGCAAGGGTATGTGTATGGATGTGAAAGCTAGTGGATATGAATGGATATGAATGACCATCGAAATGGAAGCTGATGAAGGTGTATGGATATGAATGGAGGACTCAATTGTCTCTTTGTGGAAGATAGTACCCCACTGACTAAATGTTTCTTATAGACCATGGCTAACATGTTCCCAGTTAAAGACATTGGTAGGAAAATTGGTAAAGATAATGGAATGGATAGGGGTAGGCAGAAGGGGGTTACGGATTCATGCAAAGGATTGGATTAAAGCTATGGAATGGGGGATGAAGCTTGGATGGAAGTATGGAATGGAGTTGTTATGAGGGAATGTGGGAAAGAACAACATTGGCACACACCTTGAAGGGTGGTGAAAGTTCAAGGATTGAGAGTGGGTTGCGATAATAAATTTGGGCATATAAGGACGGAAAATGGATTTGGAGGATGAATAATGGTGGAATGGATGATGGTGGAATAATGGAGTATTTTGGATTAGCAAGTAGGGATACCAATTTTGATTTTTTTATTTTGAATGCATGGATTTTTTTCTTTCTTTGGAACCCACATTGTTTTCAGTTTTCATTTTTCTTTATAGCCTTTTCATTTTTTCTTAATAGGAACCTTCCATTTTTTTGGAAGTGTTTTTCTTTTGATTTTGGACCATATTTTTCTTTTTGGCATGTATTTGTAGTGATACATGATGATATTTAGGTTTTAGTGGATTTTGAAGTGGAAGGTGTTGGAATGAATTAAAGGGTATGTGCCTTTTTTTTCTTGAAAGGGAACCGAGGGATATGCATTAGGAACATATGGGCCCATGATGGATGGAAGGGTTCATGGTTACAATCTAACAATAGATGGCAAAGATGATGGAGGAGGTGGATGTATTGATGTAAAGGGAGGCCTCTTGTGTTTGACAAAGCTACCAATGTCTTAAGAAGGAGGTATGCAGTCAAGGCCATAAGAAATTACATGTGTTTTAATATTAGGGTGTACAGGTAAATGGAACTCATGAAGGTGTGTGGTATTGTATGAGAAAATGACTTTTATAAAGGTGGATGAACCAAGCTTATATGTTTGTGGTTCATGAATGGGATCTTGTGAAAGTTTAGGATTATCATGAGATGTGAGGGAAATGCTTATACCTTGGGGGTCTTGAATTATTGAATGGATGGAAGGCTTTTTTTAATAAATTTATACACTATGATTATGGTATGGATTTGACATACTTTGATTATGAGATGGTATGGTGTCGTGACATGGAATGGAACAATGAGATCAACTAGGATCATGAGAGGGATTATTTTGATCTTCACATAAAAGGGGGATCTATGATGTCATGCTTTCGATCAATGAGGTCAAGTGTGTGACATGGTTTACTTTCTATAGGTGCTATGAAGGTGGAAAAACATGAAATGGATGAGCTAGATAAACATGGGATGAATGAGGTAAAAGTGGGTGGAACTAGAAGACTATGACTACCATTTTGTGAAATAGAATTTTGCATTGGGTATTGTATTCCTTACAGGGTGACTTTTGGTGTTCCTTTGGTGAAATAGGATGGATAGTTGTTGGTTTATGGTTTTTCTCACTTGATTAAGATTTAGATCTTGAATACGCCATCCCACTACGGAAGATCATACACACCTCCAAGCATATATAGATTCTATATTACTATGGTTTTCAAACATATTGTTGGATGTTTTATAAATGCACAAACACAAATAATCCATGTGACAGTAAAATGGCTTGCTACAATGAGCACTTTTTGTTCTATGCACTATAACAATGTATTTAAGTCCACCTTCATATTGCAGGTTGGAAAACATAGTGGATTGTAGTTTGTATATCACGCAGTGTTTTCCAACTTGCAATTATATGTAGACAGTATGGTTCTCGTGAAACTCTTGTGTTTTTTAGACCTTAATAATTTCATGAAACTCACCTAAACAATTTATTACAACTCTTTGGTGGACTAAAATTTTGGTTTCAAAATCGTGATATGATAGTAAATAAAAATGCTCTAAATAATTGCAGGTTGGAAAACATAGTGGGGGATGTGAGTAGATGCTTCTAAGAATCTTGCATTGCCTTTTTATGGGAAAAATTTTGACTATCCATTTAAACAAAATCCAAGCCCATAAAATTCACCTCCTCACCATTCACTTCAGCCAATAGGAAGATCACTTCCAACTGAAAAACATCCCCTTTGCAGCATTTGAATTGCTACAAACTCATGCACTATGAAATACAAATTACATAACTGGTTCAATTTCATCTCATATGAAACAAGAGATAGTGGTAGCCTTGTGTTTCCACTACTCAACAATTTGGCTGGTGATTGTTGAGTTATGGAGGAAATGGTATGGGTTTGGATTTTGTTTAAAGGGATAATCATTACTCCTATATGTAGATGTACTATTTCAAGTGGGATCTTTCTTGTCTATTTTGTATCCACTATAGAATTACACAAATTCCCTCCTCCACCAACCTCCAATGCAACTATTGTTGTGGCATATTAAACTTTTATCAATTGTGCAACACCTTTGAATTTTGACCTATCAATTGAACAACACCTTCGACATTTGATGTTTCTCAGTTGTACAACAAGACCTTTCACTTTTGACCTATCAATTATGCATCAACACCTTCCATTATTGTCTTTGTTTTATCAAATTCTTGTCTTTTAGATTACAGCTCTCTCCAAACAGCATTAAGCTCCTCTTCTTTTCACCATGACAACTTCTTCTTGTGTTTTAATTCCTTTTCTAAGTGGTTAATTATAGTGTTTAGTTTTTCTGCTCCATTTTGAGTATTTCCAACTATTGTTTTTGCATTGCGTTTACGATTAGAGTATGTAGGTGTTTCTTTTTGCAAGCTTGTTAGGGAACTTCTCTTCCTTTATGAATAATACTTTCATGCCTCCACCCAACTGATTCTCTTTTTCTGCACTTAGATCTAGTATAGCCTTTTCCTTATCATCCATTTCCAATTGTATTTTTTCCATGGAATTGCTAACTTCAAGAATGCTTGCCTTCATTTTTTTCAACTCCACTTAGAGCATCATGTATCTCTTTCTTTTATTGCACAAATTTATATGCAATAGAAAACCTTTCGAGTTAATCCACTTCTCCATTGCCATTTTCCCCTTGTACATACTGCACATGCTCCTTCCTCCACTTGTCACGAGTAGGAACAACCTCTTCATTCAATACATTATCTATCTTGTTTACTTTGGTCTACTTCTTTCCAAGTGTTTTTAGAGAAGATTCTTTTTTCATTACACTTTCCAATATGTCCTCATATTTTTTTTATTACTATCATGTCATAGAATTCTCATAACAAATATTTTTCGGATTATGTCAGATTTATTTCAGGCAAAGGGATAGAGTTTTGAATGTATTGAATACTTTCATGTACCTTTGCAACTGCTTTTTTCCCAACTTTGAGAGTGTATTCATGATTGCATAATCCATTTATTTCTGCTAACAAATTGTTTGCAACAAGAGTTTTAATGATTAAATAATTCAAATGTTTCTTTTAACAAGTTATTTGCAACAAGTGTATTTGTGATTATATAATTGATATGTTTCAGATAAGACTTTCATGTCTTAACTCAACTGATTCTCTTTTTCTACACTTACATCTAGTTTTACAACTGTGAGTGGGTTGCAGTTTTCATAACACCCTATGTTTTCCAATCTGTAGTTTTACAAAACAGGATTCATGTAAGTAAGAGCTTTTGTTTTCATAAATGTATTGTGATATTTACTTATTTTCTCAACAAGTGGTTGAATCAGTAGTTGAAAGTAAATAACATTTTTTTCTAGATGCCTACAATGTTATTTGTTATTGACTTTTTTCCCCTTTTTTTTGACAGTACAACTAAAAATGCTAAACTTAAGAATTCACATCGGGCAGGTTCCCTGTGACAATCAAGAAGAAAATGGTAGTCTATTCAGTATGGAGAGGTTGCATTGTGATTTCAAATTCAATTGCAAGACAATGGAAGATGTGATTTGCAAGGTCGGTAGATTTATGGAGCCCATCGAACCTGTACTCCCCTATTTTGAGGCCGATGTAGCTTGCGGGTTCCTATCAAACTCCATGGACCTATTGAGAAGCCATATTCTAGTTTAAATTCTATGTGAAAATTATGTTTGGAGATATGTGGTCAATCATGGACAACTTGATAAATCATTGGAAAGATATGATGTTGATGAGGGTCTCTACCTTGTTAGTGGTATCTTCCCACATTCATTTCTTCAATCATCCTCAGATATGAGGTGTGTTCAAACAAAATTTAGCAGTAGCCTACAACATCAAGGAAATCATTTTTTCAACCAAGCAATGTGGTTGCATGGTCATGTTGTTGAGCCACACATTGAAGAGGACATATGGGAGATGTATCTTTCCCTCCACACACTGCTTGACCACCTTGCACCAGTTTTGACAAATGATGAAAGGGTTATTTAGTGGCTTGGAATAGGATGCCCTTTCTTTTCCAATGAGGCCATAACTGTAAAGAAATAAAATGTAAAAAGTGAATCTAATTAGGACATGGAAAGGCTTGTTAAATGAAAAATGGAAACTAAAACTTCAACTTTCATTATGTATTACTCTTTTGAAACACTACAGTTGAATGAATGATATTTTGTATTGTTGTTTATTAGTGTTTATTATTGTATTCCTTATCACTCTTTATTACTATTTATTATTGTTTAATACATGAATATTGTTTTGTAATACTACAAATTGTAAAACACAGGGTGTTGTAAAAACAACCTACTCACAGTTGTATAACCAAATCTACTATTTTGAAACACTACTATTGAATGTAAAATATTTTTCATTCCATATGTTAGATGTTCTTCATATTGAAATGTCCATAAACATGCAAACTTCATTAACACATGTTTGTCCCTTTATCATTTGAAAGTATTCAATACATTCAAAACTCTATCCCTTTTCCTGAAAGAAATCTTACAGAATCCCAAAAAATATTTGTTTTGAGAATTGTATGAAATGGAAGTAATAAAAAAAATATGAGGACATATTGGAAAGTGTTTAATAAAAAAATGAATTTTCTCTAAAAACACTTAGAAAGAAGTGGACCAAAGTAAATGAGATAGATAATGTATTGACTGAAGAGGTTGTTCCTGCTCGTGATAAGTGGAGGAAGGAGCATGTGCAGTATGTGCAAGAGGCAAATGGAAATGCAGAAGGGGATTAACTCAAAAGGTTTTCTATTGAATATGAATTTGTGCAAGCAAAGAAAGAGAGAGATGATGCTATAAGTGGAGTTGAACAAATGAAGGAAAGCATTCTTGAAGTTAGCAATTCCATGGAAAAAATACAATTGGAAATGGATGATAAGGAAAAGGAAATACTAGATCTAAGTGCAAAAAAAGAGAATCAGTTGGGTGGAGGCATGAAAGTCTTATTCGAAAAGGAAGAGAAGTTTCCTAACAAGCTTGCAAAAAGAAACATCTGCATACTCTAATCGTAAATACACTGCAAAAACAATAGTTGGAAATGCTCAAAGTCGAGTAGAAAAACTGAACACTATAATTAACCACTTAGAAAAGGAATTAAAACATAAAAAGAAGTTGTCATGGTGAAAAGAAGAGGATCTTAATGCTATTCAGAGAGAGCTACAATCTAAAAGATAGGAATTTGATAAAACAAAGACAACAATGGAAGGTGTTGTTGCACAACTGATAGGTCAAAAGTGAAAGGTCTTGCTGCACAATTGATAAATTCCAAATGTCAAAGGTGTTGTTGCACAATTGATAGGTCAAAAGTCAAAGGTGTTGTTGCACAACTAATAAAAGTTTAAGATGCCACAAAAATAGCTACATTGGAGGTTGGTGGAGGAGGGAATTTGTGTAATGCGATAATCGATACAGAACAAAGAAGAAAGCTCCCACTTGAAATAGGACATCTACATACAAGAGTAACGATTATCACTTTAAACAAAATCCAAGCCCATACCATTTCCTCCACAACTCAATAATCACCAGCCAAATTGCTGAGCAATGGAAATGCAAGGCTACCACTATCTCTTGTTGCATATGAAGATGAAATTAAACCAGCTATGTAATTTTTATTTCCTAGTACATAAGTTTGCAGTAATTCAGATGCTACAAGGGGACATTTTTCAGCCAAGTTGCCTTCCTATTGGTCGAAGTGAACGGTGAGGAGGTGAATTGTATGGGCTTTTATTTTTCTTAAAGGGATAATCAACTTGTTTCCCATCAAAAGGAAATTCAAAATTCTTAGAAGCATCTACTGACATCCACTACTGTGTTTTCCAACCTGCAATTATTCAGTGTATTTTGATTTACAATCATATCACGATTTTGAAACCACTACCACATTACAAAAATTCCCTCCTCCACCAACCTCCAATGCAACTATTGATGTGCATCTAATACTTTTATAAGTTGTGCAACAACACCTCTGACTTTTTGACCTATCAAATTGCTTCGCAGGACCATTATAGGTAAGGTGAACATTTCCTACAACTATTTTCTGCATTTGCAGGACCATTATAGGTAAGTTGAACTATTTTGAACTTCAATACATTATTTTTTTATAGTGTGCATAACATAAAGTGGTCATTGAACAAGAATTCAGAAGTGAGTAGCAACCCTCTATGTTTTCCAGCGTGCGAGTATTACATGCATCTATTGTTGGAAACGTATGATGAAATTGAAATGGAATGTTTGTTAAAAGTAAGGGTTGTCATAAAATATGAAGGTGAACTTCAAAACATTGTTTTGTTATAAAAGAAAGTAGTCATTCAACAAGAATTGACAAGTGAGTCACAACCCAGTGTGTTTTCCATCATGCAACTATTATGTGCATTATGTGTTCGAAACATATGAACGAATATTGAAATGGAGTGTTTTACTGAAATTAAGGGTTGTTAAAAAATATGAAGGTGAAGTTGAAAACATTGTTTTGTTATAGTGTGCATAACAAAAAGTGGTCAGTGAACAAGAATTGAGAAGTGAGTCACAACCCAATGTGTTTTCCATCATGCAACTGTTATGTGTATTTTTGTGTTCGAAACATATGAACATATATTGAAATTGAGTGTTTTGCTGAAAGTAAGGGTTATAAAATATGAAGGTGAAGTTGAAAACAATTTTTTGTTATAGTGTGTATAAAAGAAAGTGGTGATTGAACAAGAATTGAAAAGTGAGTCACAACCCTGTGTGTTTCCATCATGCAACTGTTATGTGCATTTTGTGTTCAAAACATATGAACAAATATTGAAATGGAATGTTTGTTGAAAGTAAGGGTTGTCATAAAATAAGAAGGTGAACTTAAAAATATTATTTTGTTACAGTCTGCATAAAAGAAAGTGGTCATTCAACAAGAATTGAGAAGTGAGTCACAACCCAGTGTGTTTTCCATCCTGCAACTATTATGTGCATTTTGTGTTCAAAACATATGAACAAATATTGAAATGGAATATTTGCTGAAAGTAAGGGTTGCAATGAACTTCAATACATTGTTTAACAAGAATTGAGAAGTGAGTCACAACCCAGTGTGTTTTCCATTTCCCCCAACTTTTTTCTTCATTTTATATTCACAAAACATACTACGATATTGAAATGGAATGTTCATTGAAAGTAAGGGTTGTTATAAAATATGAAAGTGAATTTCAAAACATTGTTTTCTTACATTCTATATAAAAGAAACCACTCATTGAACAACAATTGAGAAGTGAGTCACAACCCTGTGTGTTTTCCATCATGCAACTGTTATGTGCATTTTGTGTTCCAAACATATAAATAGATATTGAAATGGAATGTTTGCTGAAAGTAAGGGTTGTCATAAAATAAGAAGGTGAACTTCAAAAAATTGTTTTGTTACAATTTTCATAAATGAAAGTGGTCATTCAACAAGAATTGAGAAGTGAGTCACAACCTAGTGTGTTTTCCATCCTGCAACTATTATGTGCATTTTGTGTTTGAAACATATGAATAGATATTGAAATGGAATATTTGATGAAAGTAAGGGTTGTAATAAACTTCAATACATTGTTTAACAAGAATTGAGAAGTGAGTCACAATCTAGTGTGTTTTCCATTTCCCCCAACTTTTTTCTACATTTTCTATTCACAAAACGTACGACGATATTGAAATGGAATGTTCGTTGAAAGTAAGGGTTGTTATAAAATATGAAGGTCAACTTCAAAACATTCTTTTCTTATAGTTTGCATAAAAAAACCACTCATTGAACAACAATTGAGAAGTGAGTCACAACCCATTGTGTTTTATATCATGCAACTATTATGTGCATTTTGTGTTCCAAACATATAACTGGATATTGAAATGGAATGTCTGCTAAAAGTAAGGGTTGTCATAAAATAAGAAGGTGAACTTAAAAACATTGTTTTGTTGCAGTTTGCATAAAAGAAAGCAGTCATTCAACAAGAATTGAGAAATGAGTCACAACCCAGTGTGTTTTCCATCCTACAACTATTATGTACATTTTGTGTTCGAAATGTATGTACAAATATTGAAATGGAATATTTTCTGAAAGTAAGGGTTATAATGAGCTTCAATACATTGTTTGACAAGAATTGAGAAGTGAGTCACAACCCAGTGTGTTTTCCATTTCCCCCAACTATTTTCTACATTTTCTATTCACAAAAAATATGATGATATTGAAATGGAATGTTCATTGAAAGTAAGGGTTGTTATAAAATATAAAGGTGAACTTCAAAACACTATTTTCTTACAGTTTGCATAACAAAAAGTGGTGATTGAACAAGAATTGGGAAGTGAGTTACAACCCATTGTGTTTTCCATTATGCAACTGTTATGTGCATTTTGTGTTCCAAACATATGAATAGATATTGAAATGGAATTTTTGCTAAAAGTAAGGGTTGTCATAAAATAAGAAGGTGAAATTCAAAACATTATTTTGTTAGAGTCTACATAAAAAAAAGCGGTCATTCAACAAGAATTGAGAAGTGAGTCACAACCTAGTGTGTTTTCCATCCTGCAACTATTATGTGCATTTTGTGTTCGAAACATATGAGCAGATATTGAAATGGAATATTTGCTAAAAGTAAGGGTTATAATGAACTTCAATACATTGTTTAACAAGAATTGAGAATTGAGTCACAAGCTAGTGTGTTTTCATTTCCCCCAACTTTTTTTTGCATTTTCTATTCACAAAACATATGATGATATTGAAATGGAATGCTCATTGAAAGTAAGGGTTGTTATAAAATATGAAGGTGAACTTCAAAACACTGTTTTCTTATAGTCTACATAACAGAAAGTGGTGATTGATCAAGAATTGAGAAGTGAGTCACAACCCATTGTGTTTTCCATCATGTAACTGTTATGTGCATTTTTTGTTCCAAACATATGAACAAATATTGAAATGGAATGTTTGCTCAAAGTAAGGGTTGTCATAAAATATGAAGGTGAACTTCAAAACATTGTTTTCTTATATTCTACATAAAAGAAAGCAATCATTCAACAAGAATTGAGAGGTGAGTCACAACCTAGTGTGTTTTCCATCATGCAACTATTATGTGCATTTTTTGTTCGAAACGTATGAAAAAATATTCAAATGGAGTCTTTTCCTGAAAGTAAGGGTTGTTAAAAAATATCAAGGTGATGTTGAATTTTTTTTTTTGGTTACAGTGCATAAAAGAAAGCGCTCATTGAACAATACTTGAGAAGTGAGTCACAATCCAGTGTGTTTTCCATCATGCAACTATTATGTGCATTTTTTTTTCGAAATGTATGAACAAATATTGAAATGGAATGTTTGCTAAAAGTAAGGGTTGTTATAAAATATGAAGTTAAACTTTAGTACATTTTTTTGTTACAATCTACATAATAGAAAGTGCTCATTGCATGTGCTTACATTTGTAAGTAATTTTGACATAAATAATAAGACTTGAGGTGGCATTTCCTACCATTATTTGATGGAATTTGACATTGGTTATAATTAAATTTTACATGGTAACAAAAAGTGTCATGAAATCTACAAGAACATAGACTTATATTTTTTTAATTAAGAGGGGTAAACACTTTTGACTTGGAGCTATGAACCAGTGAGGTCACAAATGGGGGACCTCATCCCCATATAAATTGTTAAAAACTACACCGCAAAGGGATTGGAGTCTTGATGGAAAGATTAATAATACAACTTAACAATTGCACCATGCCACTATTGGAAAAAGACCGTAGTCTTCAAACATACCAAAGCAATGTAAGTCCACACCATAATTGTTCAATAATAACACGATCAAAGATAATGTAATTCCACACCATAATTGTTCAATAATTACATGATGAAAGACCAAATGGAAAATGACTATTTTAAGCCTCTCTCATCCTCTCCTACAATGCCTTTTATGTGCAATTGAGGAGATGGTTAGATAAAATATTATAGGCTTCTTTGGGTCCTTGACATTGATGGTGGGGTGATTCCACTTGCATGGATCCTCATTGTTGTACATGTAACAAGAGGGTTTAGGGAAGCCTCTACTTTGACCATTGCACTTTCAACACCTTCAGCCTGTAAGAAACCCAACAATATAAATGAATACGTTCAACAATTAATGTATGGATATAAGGAAAAGGAAACATTGGATCTAAGTGCAGAGAAAGATAATCAGTAGGGGGAGAGATGAAAGTCTTATCTAAAAAATGCAGACAATTTTCATCACATTTATATATATGGAATGAAATCATTTATATGTACCTATGGAGGAGAAATACAATTGGAAATGGATGAGAAGGAAAAGGAAAAATTAGATAGACCAAGAAACGTTGCCAATAATCAAGGCCCGATTTTATTGCTTCTTTGACAAAAATTGAAGGAAATTGAGAAATTGAGCTAGTGTCAAGAATCAATAAAATCGGGCCTTGAGCTTATAGGTGACATTTCTTCACACCCTCCAATTCCTTGTTCATCCTTTCCCTATAATGTGAAGAATGTTAACATCACATCAAATTCCTATTCATGCAACGAATTCATTCAAAATATGAAAATAAACGTTCAAAAGCATATTTCAAAATTACCCTTTCTTCCACTTTCTTCCTCTAAAAGAACTAGGGATAGTGTGTTTTCTAATATATTATCAAAATCATCATATTCATAAAATAAATAAAATTTCCTAAATTAAATCACAAAGACACTCTAAATTCTGAGCAAAAAGCAACTACAACAACACATAAAATTATTCAAGATATTGAAAACTCTATCCAAGAAATGTCACAAATAAGGTCAAGGACCAATTTTTTTTGCTTCCTTGCCAGAAATTGAGAACTTGGAAACCCTTTGTCCTATTACATCAATGTATCAAGATAACAAGTTTCCTATTTCTCAAAGATTTTTTCCCAAGAAAATGATCTCCTCCCCAGGCACCCTTTCTTCTTGTTGCCTTGTCGAGGCACATTTTCCTATCCCAAATGGACACTAACTTGCTTGTGCCCACCACTTCCTTGCCCATCCTTGACCTATAATTCCAAGAATGTAAATGCCATATCAAATTCAAACACATGCAACCAATTCATTCAAAATATCAAAATACACATTAAAAAGAAAATTTCAATATAACCCTTTCTCCCACTTTCTTCCACTCTCCCCTTCCAAGTACACATTCATGGTTGCCTGTAATATGTAAAAAAGTTGCAAGTGTTACAGGATAGTTAAAGTTCCAAAATTTATTGCACCATCTATTGTAAGAAAGCATATAGTTTTTCAATCATAAGAAACAAAAATTTAAGGTAGACTTCCTTACTTTCTTGGTGCGTACGAAACAAAAAAATTTGACAAGAAAATAACTGACAAGGGATAATGTTTTCCAACATTGCAAATAATGTGAGAATTTTTTTTTCTTGCAATCAGATGAAGATAGAGAAATTCCATTTTTTCAGCATTTAATATGACTATTCATTTGAAAGTATCCATGATGAGAAAAATAGTCGACCTTAAACGATTTAAATGTCAACCTTTTTCTTTCATTTATAAGCAAGCTACCATAAACAATAAGACTTTAGATGGCATTTCCTACCAGTATATTTCATATTAACATAAATAGAATGCACATTATAAACACAACCAAATGATTATTTTCACAATTTGCATAACAAAAAGTGGTGATTGAACAAGAATTGAGAAGTGATTCACAACCCTGTGTGTTTTCCATCCTGCAACTAATATGTGCATTTTGTGTTCCAAAAATAGGAACATCTATTGAAATGGAATGTTTTTTCAAAGTAAGGGTTGTCATAAAATATGAAGGTGAACTTCAAAACATTGTTTTATTAAAGTTTGCATAACATAAAGTGCTCATTAAACAAGAATTCAAAAGTGAGTCACAACCCTATGTGTTTTCCATCCTGTAACTATTATGTGCATTTTTTGTTCCAAACGTATGATGATATTGAAATGGAATGTTTGTTGAAAGTAAGGGTTGCTGAATACATTCATACTATCAATATAATTTTTAATGAGGGATACATAAAAGTATCCAAAATCAACTGAGGTGTCACCAACCAATTGGGTTCTCAAAGTGTAAGTAACCAAAACATTTTCATTACATTCATATTATCTGTGTGATTGTAAGTTCAAAAACATTAGGTGTTGTGAACCATGCAACCCAAAAAATATTTTTAGACCCTTTACAAGTAACATCCCAATTGGTTACTCACCCCTCAGGTGAATTTGGATAGTCTTATATATCCCTGACTTGCAACTCCTTGTAGAATGAGAAAACTTAGAACACAGAGTGTAAATTCCAAGAACAGTACTCGTTACAATCTAAAACACATGTCTTAATCACATCAATGCCCTTCCCTCCCGCAGTGAACAAATAGCTTCTTGCACAAGGAAAAAAATTTCAATATAATTTGATGCGAGAGGACACCTCCTCACTTTCCTCGCCATGATGTTTACTCCCATCTTCCAGTTTCATCACTTTTATCATCTGTCTTGGTGGGCCCTACACTATGCCATCTCCTCATGTTATGTATGTTTTTATGCATTTTTGTATGTAAATAGTGTGTTTTCTTGGGAGATTAGCTGTGTCCATATAGGGTTTTACAACATTGTGTGGGTTGAAGGTTTCATAAATCATGCACTCACATCCCACTATGTTTTCTAACCTGTAATCATACAAAGTTTTAATCATTGTTGGAAAATACTGTGCATTTAAAAATGATGCCTTTCATTGCATTCCTATGGTCTAAATAACAAAATATTTTTCAGATGAATGTTCATATTGTTGTGTAAACTTCCAGGTTGCAAAACACTAGTTTTTTCAAATCTGCAACCCACACAATGTTTTAAAACCCTTTACAAGTGATAACCCAATCGGTTACAAACCCCTCACCTCAATTCCATTGGTTTTAAATCTCCCCCACCTACTCTCCAACCTTTTTCTTTCAACCTACAGAATGAGAAAACTGACAACACAGTGTTTTCCAATAACAATACTTCTTACATATTAATCATGACGTTTCCTTCCATTGCTGGTTTAGTCACTTCTATCATTTGTCAGGCGGAACCTACACTACATAGTCTCTTCATGTTATGTATGTTACCATGTATGTTTTTATGTATGTTTTCATGCACTTTTTGTGTGTAGATAGGTGCTTTTTGTCTAGGAGTCAGAGAAAGCTAACTCCTAGACAAAAAGAACCTATGTATGTAACATGATATCATACCCCCCATACCCTATTCCATGTGGTGGACAAAAAGCACCAAGGAAAAGGCTTGACGGATGACTAGCCACGTGTTGTCAAGTGGCGTCGTTGGAAAAGGATGTTGTTGGTGTAATTAAAAGTGTTGTACCTTGTCCTAGGTCATAATTACACCTTAGTTAAGTTTACTTAGGGACCACATAGAAGGTAGTTGGAGAATTTCCACTTTTGGTGGACTTATCATGTTTTTATCACATCCAACTTTTGTGGACACATCATGTGATTACATTTCCACCTTTTGTGGGTGATCCACCATTTGTGGTGATTATCACATTATCACTTTTCCACTTTAGGTGGAGTGATAGATTTTCATAGTTGTCTCATATCATAAGATTACGACACTTGTCATAATCTTATGCCCTTCTATGTTCTCACCTTGGCTATATAACTAAGGGGTCTCTCTCATTGTATACAACAACAATCATTGAAATTGAAATTGAATACAATTTATTCTTGTCATATCATATTTTCTCTCTCTTTTTGTGCTTTCCATTTGGCCTCTAGGTCTTGGTAGCCATAGCCAATTCTAACATGGTATCAGAGTAGATTGGGTGCCATTGGAGAGTCTTTTTCTAAAGAGAGATACCATATTTGGGGGAGGTTCCATTTTTGGCTCTCTATTGCAGGTTTATATTAGAGCTTGTTGGTGCAAATCTAAGCTCACCATTACATCTGGAAGGTTTGATAAAATCAATTTTTCCTTTGTTTCATCCAAATCAAACATACAAGGCCAAATCTAGGAGGGTTTGAAGTTGAAGAGTGGTTACCATATCCAGAAGGTAGCTGCAATTTTGGAGAATTTTGGGTCAAATACAACCCTTCCATCACAACCAGAAGGGCCAAAAACCCTAAGATTGATTACCAGTTTGTCCAAATCAGAGAAAGTCATCCGGTGAGGCAAAAAAAAAATTCTCAAAGAGTTGTACGACCCCTAAGTTGTCATTATGATGTTGGTACGATTTTGAAAAATAAATATTCTATTCTCTCTCTTTTGTGCTTTCCATTTGGTCCATAGAATGTTGTTCGGCGAGATTGGATCATCTTCAACATTCAATGTCGAGCTTCTACCATCATTGCAGGAGACTCAACATTGAGGAGGGGCTACCTTGTCTCTCTTCTACTTCTCTCTTATGGGGGGTCTTTTTCCTCACATGGGGTTTTTACCTTCTCATTCTTCATTGAGAGCATTTATGTTTTTTTATTTCATCTCTCATTTGGGGAGGAGTTTTGTCCCACTAGGTTTTCTCCTTTTCTCTATTTGTGAGAGATTGCATTGCATATGTACATGGGTACCTAACATGACCTAGTAGTTTTTGACCCATCTTTGCATATTAATTTTCCACTCCCTAAGTTGCACTTAAGGGGGGGTGTTGGTGTAATTAAAAGTGGTGTACCTTGTCCTAGGTCATAATTACACCTTAGTTAAGTTTACTTAGGGACCACATAGAAGATAGTTGGAGAATTTCCACTTTTGGTGGACTTATCATGTTTTTATCACATCCACCTTTTGTGGACACATCATGTGATTACATCTCCACCTTTTGTGGGTGATCCACCATTTGTGGTGATTATCACATTATCACTTTTCCACTTTAGGTGGAGTGATAGCTTTTCATAGTTGTCTCATGTCATAAGATTACGACACTTGTCATAATATTATGCCCTTCTATGTTCTCACCTTGGCTATATAACCAAGGGGTCTCTCTCATTATATACAACAACAAAAATCATATCATTGACATTGAATAAAATTTATTCTTGTCATATCATATTTTCTCTCTTTTTGTGCTTTCCATTTGGCCTCTAAGTCTTAGCAGCTATAGCCAATTCTAACATGGTATCAGAGTATATTGGGTGCCATTGGAGTCTTTTTCTAAAGAGAGATACCATATTTGGGGGAGGTTCCATTTTTGGCTCTTTCTTGTAGGTTCGTATTAGAGCTTGTTGGTGCAAATCTAAGCTCACCATTATGTTCAGAAGGTTCGAGAAAGTCAATTTTTCCTTTGTTTCATCCAAATCGGACATACAAGGCCAAATCTAGGAGGGTTTGAAGCTGAAGAGTGGTTGCCAGATCCAGAAGGTAGCTGCAATTTTGGAGCATTTTGGGTCAAATACAACCCTACCATCGTGTCCAGAAGGGCCAAAAACCCTAAGATCGATTGCCAATTCGTTCAAGTCAGAGCAATTCATCTGGTGAGGCAAAAAAAAATGCTTAAAGAGTCGTACGACCCTTAGGTTGTCATTATGACGCTGGTACGATTTTGAAAAATAAATATTCTATTCTCTCTCTTTTGTGCTTTCCATTTGGTCCATAGAATGTTGTTCAGCGAGATTGGATCATCTTCAGCATTCAATGTCAAGCTTCTACCATCATTGCAGGAGACTCAACATTGAGGGGGGGCTACCTTATCTCTCTTCTACTTCTCTCTTATGGGGGGGTCTTTTTCCTCACATGGGGTTTTTACCTCCTCATTCTTCATTGAGAGCATTTATGTTTTTTTATTTCATCTCTCTTTTGGGGAGGAGTTTTGTCCCACTGGGTTTTCTCCTTTTCTATGCTTGTGAGAGATTGCATTGCATATGTACATGGGTACCTTGGCCTAGTAGCTGGGAACCATCTTTGCATCTTTGTGTCATTTGCATATTAATTTTCCACTCCCTAAGTTGCACTTAAGGGGGGGTGTTGGTGTAATTAAAAGTGTTGTACCTTGTCCTAGGTCATAATTACACCTTAGTTAAGTTTACTTAGGGACCACATAGAAGGTAGTTGGAGAATTTCCACTTTTTGTGGACTTATCATGTTTTTATCACATCCACCTTTCGTGGACACATCATGTGATTACATCTCCACCTTTTGTGGGTGATCCACCATTTTTGGTGATTATCACATTACCACTTTTCCACTTTAGGTGGAGTGATAGCTTTTCATAGTTGTCTCATGTCATAAGATTACAACACTTGTCATAATATTATGCCCTTCTATGTTCTCACCTTGGCTATATAATGAAGGGGTCTCTCTCATTGTATACAACAACAAAAATCATAGCATTGACATTGAATACAGTTTATTCTTGTCATATCATATTTTATCTCTCTTTTTGTGCTTTCCATTTGGCCTCTAGGTCTTGGCAGCCATAGCCAATTCTAACAGATGTGCTACTAGGTGGGAAAGTCAAAAATCTAAACAAAAACACACTTAACATCACCATTTTCCACATTTTCTTTTTCCAGTTTGGTGGGTTGGAGGGAGGAGGCACGGGCAAGGAAAATGGAGTTGCAGGCGATCGAACTAGAGTAAAAACTTTTCATTTTTTTATGTACATAGGTTTGTTTTGTCTACATTTTTTCTAAGTTTAGAGAGCTAAAAGTTGCCATTTGTGACATTTCATTTTGCAGTTTGGTTGGGAGCAAAATCAATGCAATGGAGGTTGAACGAGAGAAACACATTCGACATGTGTGACGACTAGCTAACAGGTATGTATATCTGCCATTGTATATGCCATTTTTCCATTCTATAGGAACTATGAAGCACGACTATTAAATGGGTTTCTATGAAGCATTGAAGAGTGGTTAGATGGGTTTTGTGAAAAGTATTGAACGACAATTGGTTAAAGGAAAAGGGTTTTCATTGATGGAAAAATAAAATGTTTTGTTTGCATGTACGGTTTTCATATGAAATGCATAGTTGTTTTTGTGTATGTAGAATAAAAAAATTCAACTGGAAATTGTTTGCATTCACCACAGTAAGCATCTCATCTATAAAAATATCATAACTTCTTAATGCATAATAAATTTTGGAAGTTTAACTGACCCGTACACTTGCAATTCAAGCTATGACAGCTAGAATCACCTATATTTAGTGCAAAAGCTTCATGTATCCTAAATCATCCTTCTCAATCCCCCTACCATTGTTTTCTTCAATTTTGTTTCCTCAAATATATCAACCACCTAGAAGGAAGACAAGTGTTATTGATAGATTAAATTTGAAAATTAAAGACATTTGGTGCTACAAAGAATTATTTTTATTCCAAATTTCACCAATATACATTTTATATGTTGTGGTGAGTGAAAAATGCTATCTTGCACAGATAATAAACAAATATATTAAACTGTACATTGGGAATTTAATTTCTAATTTAACCTATCACTAACACTAGTTGTATATATCAACAATTATATCTGCCATTTTGTAGGAATTTTGAAGGACTGAACTTTCATTCGGATATATAAAAAACTCATCTCTCCTAACATATGAAAGAGGCCATAACCTACAATAATCAATAAGCGCATAGAAGACAAAACAAGAAGGATACCATGTACCACTATCAGAATTATGTTTGTATCATGTGTCTCTCAATGAACATCTAAATTATATATCAGTATTGTAACCATTTTTCAATAATATTGTAAACTAAACCATTACTTGTACAAACGACTAAAAAATACAGATAATTGCAAGAACAAAGGTTAACAAGTCAACAAAATCCTTGTTGATCACTTTGATTGACCAAAAAATAGCAGCTAATCTATTGAAAAAACACACCTATGTATATACAAAAATGAATAAAACCATACACAAAAACATACATAGAAGCATACATAACATGAAAGAAGGAAGAATATGATGTCAATGCATAAAAGAGAATCAGTTGGATGGAGACATGAGAGTCCTATGTGAAAAGGTAGAGAAATTTTGTAAACAACTTATTAAAAATAAAACATTTGCATTCTTTAATTAGAAATATACTCTCAAAGTTGAGAAGAGTATTTGGGTTGCAGGTTTCATAACACATATTATTTTCCAACATGTAAGTATATATGGACAACATTCTTCTAATGAAAACCTTAAAGTTTGTAGATAATAACAATGTACTAAAGTTCATTCACCTTCACAATTTATAGCAACTCTTACAGAAAAAATTGAAATTCAATTTTGTCATATCATTTAAAAATAAATGCACAATATAATTTGCAGATTTGAAAATCCAATATGGTTTGCCATTTATTTCATTTTGTACATTCAAAGTTACGCGGTTGAGAGCATGGAAAAGAATGTATTTAAAAGCTTTTATTAATTAAGTAGTAGGAATGTAATGAAATGCAATGTTTTATAAACACCCACTGTTTTCCAACCATTAAAACTTTGAATGCTTACACGTTGGAAAACACTGTGGGAGGTGAGTGCATGATTTATGAAACCTCCAACCCACACAATGTTGTAAACCCTCTACGGACACAACTAATCTCCTAAAAAAATTCACCTATGTAAATACAAAAATGCATAAAAACATACATAACAATGCACATGGAAACATATATAACATGAAGAGAAAACCTAGTGTGGGACCCGCCAAATAGATGACAGAAGCGACGAAACCAACATACTAAAGGAAATGTCATAGTGGGGAAAGCGAGGAGATGTCCCGTCACATTGAATTACATCAGAATTTTTTTTCCTTGTGCTACAAGCTATCCATTCACTGTGGGAGGGAAGGGCATTGATGTGATTAAGACATGCGTTTTAGATTGTAATAAGTACTATTCTTGGAAAACACTATGTTCTAGGTTTTCTCATTCAACAGGTTGAAAGAAAATCGTTGGAGAGCTAGGGGAATTGCAGGCGGGGCAGATGACCAAGCGAGTTGAGGTTAGGGGTTTCTAACCAACTGTATGTACATAGGTGCATCAGCTTAGTTTTCTCAGCTTACCAATTGGGCTGTTATGTCTAGAGGGTTTTACAACATTGTGTGGGTTGTAGATTTCTTAAAACTTAGTGTTTTCTAATCCCATTAGATTCTTACTATCTAATTCACAAAAGGCTCTCAAAAAAATCACAAAACTTACCAAATTGAGGTGAGGGGCGAGTAACCAATTGGGTTGTTACTTGTAAAGGGTTTTAAAACATTATGTGGGTTGCATATTTCAAAAAAACATTGTTTTGCAACCTAGAATTTTACAAAACAGTATGAATGCAATTTAGACAATACAAACAATGTGAGTATGAGTTTTCATTTTCAGAAAAAAAAAATTCTGACACGGGAATTGGAGGCAAAATGACATGTGTTTTCAGTTTGGAGAAAGAAGGGAGAAAACACTTTGTGTTTCATGTCTGCACATTGAAAGATGATGGTTGGAGTGCACATGTAGGAGTTGGAGGAAAAAACAATTGTTTTGAAACCTGGAATTTAAAAAAATGGTATGAATGTAATTTAGATAGTACACATGTAATGAAAGACACCTTATAACAAGACTTACGTAGAATAAAATTATGTTTCTATTTCTTGATATAATCCAAATATACATTCACAGTATGATTGCAGGTTGGAAAACACAGTGGGAGGTGAGGTGACAACATGATTTGCAAAACCTCCAACACACAAAATGTTGTAAAACCCTTTACACACTAAAGCCAAATACCTTACTGGCTATCTAGAAAATGGTGCATATCATCACACTCCTACGGTCTAAATAACACAAAGCTTTTCAATACATACATACTATTTTGGAAAATTCTAGGATGCAAAACATTGTGTCTTACAAAACCTGCAACCCACCTAATGTTTCAAAACCATTTAGACACCAGTATTTGAGGGACGTTTAGGCACATTTTATCTACTACTTTATGCAAACGCCTGCAACTCCATTTTCATTTTTCTCAGCCACGCATCTCTCCCCGGCCTACAACTCCATTTTCGTCACCCATGCCTCCTTCCTCCCCACCCACCAAATTGGAAAATGGTGATGTTAGGTGCATTTTGTCTATATTTTTTACTTTCCCGTTGAAGCCTTGCATCCTTTTCCGGCAACACCACCTAACGGAATGCGGCTACCCATCCATCAAGACTTTTCCTCAATGTTTTTTGTCCACTGCATCGTATGGGGTATGGGGGTACGATATCATGTTACATACATAGGTGATTTTTTTCTAGGGGTTAGCTTCTCCCCTAATGGAATAATATACCAATTTTAAAGGCTGATTCATATAATATACCAGTATTAGAGGGAACAACTGATAGGAGACAATGTGTTTTCCAACACTGCAAATAATGCGAGCATTCTATTTAAACACAACAATGGAAGGTGTGATTTTAAAGAAATTCATATTGTTTTGTAACATTCAATGTTACAAAATCATACGTGTTAAGAAGGAAGCAACCCATTGTGAGACAAACCTTTACATTTAAACAAAGAGATTCAAAGAACTAAAACCCAATGTTGTGTTTTCCAAATTGCAATTACTTTCTGCACTTTTTCTTTTCAATCATGGAAAATTTAAACACAACAATGCAAGGTGTGATTTTGAAGACATTCATACTATTTTGTAACATTCCATGTTGCAAAATTGTAGGTGTTAAGAATAAAAACAGTGTGTTTTCCAACACTGTAAATAATGCGGGCATTTTATTTAAACACAACAATGGAAGGTGTGATTTTGAAGATATTCATACTGTTTTGTAACATTCCATGTTGCAAAATCGTAGGTTTCAAGAAGCATGACAGTGTGTTTTCCAACACTGCAAATAATATAGGCATTTTATTTAAACACAACAATGGAAGGTGTGATTTTGAAGACATTCATACTATTTTGTAACATTCAATGTTGCAAAACGATACGTGTTAAGAAGAAAACAACCCACCATGAGACAACCCTTTACATTTAAACAAGGAGATTCAAATAATTGAAACCTAGCATTGTGTTTTCCAAATTACAATTAATTTTTGCACTTTTTCTTTTCAATCATGCCAAATTTAAAAACACAATGCAAGGTGTGATTTTGAAGACATTCATACTGTTTTGTAACATTCCATGTTGCAAAACTATAGGTGTTAAGAAGCAAGACAGCGTGTTGTCCAACACTACAAATAATGCGGGGATTTTATTTAAACACAACAATGGAAGGTGTGATTTTGAAGATATTCATACTATTTTGTAACATTCCATATTGCAAAACCATAGGTTTCAAGAAGCAAGATAGTATGTTTTCCAACACTAAAAATAATGTAGGAATTTTATTTAAACACAACAATGGAAGGTGTGATTTTGAAGACATTCATATCTTTTTGTAACATTCAATGTTGCAAAACCGTACGTGTTAAGAAGCAAGTAACCCACTGTGAGACAACCCTTTACATTTAAACAAGGAGATTCAAATAACTGAAACCCAACGTTGTGTTTTCCAAATTACATATATTTTGTGCACTTTTTCTTTTCAATCATGTGAAATTTAAACACAAAAATGGAAAGTGTGATTTTGAAGACATTTATACTGTTTTGTAACATTCCATGTTGTAAAACTGTAGGTGTGATCAAGAAGCAAGATAGTGTGTTTTCCAACACTACAAATAATGTAAGAATCTTATTTAAACACAACAATGGAAGGTGTGATTTTGAAGACATTCATACCATTTTGTAACATTCAATGTTGCAAAACTGTATGTGTTAAGAAGCAAGCAACCCACTATGAGACAACCCTTTACATATAAACAAGGAAATTCAAATAACTAATACCCAACATTGTGTTTTCCAAATTACAATTATTTTGTACACTTTCTCTTTTCAATCATGCAAAATTTAAACACAACAATGGAAGGTGCAATTTTGAAGACATTCATACTCTTTTGTAAAATTCCATGTTGTAAAACTGTGCATGTTAAGAAGAGAGAAACCTACTGTTAGAGAACCCTTTATATTTCAACTGAGAGGAGATAGTGTGTTTTCCAACACTACAAATAATGTGAGCATTTTATTTGTTCCAATCAGATGAAGAAAGTTAAATGCCATTTTGATTGTAGCAAACAGTTGTTCAAAATGAGAATGTCAATGGGAAAGTAAAATATTTTGTTTGCGTGTATGGTTTTGGGCTTGGGTTTCCATTCCAAATTCTCATTTTGAAAAGCCACTGGCTCATAATATTTTTTCAAATCTGCAACCCACATAATATTTTTTCAAAACCCATCTTCACAACACAAAAACCCCTTTATTTCTTCACACTCAAATTTCAAAACCCTCAAGTAAAAAAAAACTCTCAAACAACCATGTTGAAAACCCTACACGCAAAAAAAACATTTTATTTTCATTTCACATAAAACCCATTTAACAACAAACCCATCAAACCCTACACGCAAACAAAAAAAATTATTTTCATTTCATAGAAAACCCATTTAACAGTCGTGCTTCATAGTTCATTGCTTCACATAAACCTATTTAACAGTCGTGCTTCATAGTCCCTACAAAATGACAAATGGCATATAAAATTGGAGATACATACCTCGTTCGACCACTTGCAACTCCATTTTCCTCGGTCGTGCATCCCTCCCCAACCTGCAACTCCATTTTCCTTGGTCATGCATCCCTCCCCAGCCTACAACTCCATTTTCCTTGGTCGCACGTCGTCTGTCCCTTGCCTGTAACTCCATTTTCCTTGTCGCGCATCCCTCCCCATCTTGCAACTCCATTTTTGTCTCGTGCACCTTCTTCCTCCCCACCTACCAAACTAGAAAATGCAAATGTGGAAAATGGTGATGGTTAGGTGCATTTTTGTCTACCTTTTGACTTTCTCGTCCACCCGTGCATCCTTTTTTGGTGACACCACCTAACAACACGTGGCTAGCCATCCATCAATAATTTTCCTTGATGTTTTTTTTCCATCACGTGGCATGGGGTATGGAATGCCATATCAACATATAATATTTGTTCTATACATAGGTGCTTTTTGTTTAGGAGTTAGCTTTTTCCCCCGTGAGATGAGGAATCCCACAATTTTCCCTTGGGTTTATATACCATTGGGTTTATGGATGGATTCCAGCTAAAAATAACTACCCTTGTGACTGCATTTATTGTGGTGTCAGTCAATATCTCTCTAATTTGTCATAAATTCTTAACTACAATGTCTAACAGTCTATGTTAAACAATTTTTATTTATTCATATATAGAGGAGAGGATCCAATAGTTGTGCACCCTAACTTTGCACTTCTAATTATCCTACATGGAAATTACAAATCACTCCCAATCTTTTACAACAACTTACTTGGAAAGTCCCCTGCTTATAACGAAGTTTTTAGGGCCACATCATCAAATATGATACCTCATTAGCATGCTTTTTGTCAAGGTGTCCAAAAAGGCCCAAAAAAAAGTGAGACCAATACTTGTGCATTCACAACATGTTTTATTGAGCGTTGATGTGGAATCACATGATTCGTTGCTTTTTAAATCAAAGGAATACATTTTGTTTAATTATGGCTAGTCATCATCAACACTAACAACTTTAAAGTCGCAACTATTGGTCCAATATTGATAAAAATATTGGGCAGTATATAAACAACTACTATCACAACTATTGAAACATGCTCAGGTAGCGGGTCCTCTCCCCTATATATGGGTAGGATTTATCATGTTAGAGGGTTTAAATTTGATGGGTGTATGATTGTATTTAGTCATTTTTATGTTGAAAGCATTCATTATATGAATTTGATCGATTGATTTATGTGATCAGTGATGGAGAGACATGCAAGATGATTGCAACATCTTGAGCCATTAGATCATTTTTCACTTTTTAATTTTATTATATTGAATGCATCCACTATCAGAACCCAACCAATTGAATTATGTGATCCGTCATCCACATTTATTAAGAAATGTGCAATATAATTGCAATATTAAAAGTCGATGGATCATTTTTTTTCTTTTTTATTTTCTTATTATTATCAATTTTTTAAATTTGATCTTATCCACACTTTTTTATTTTATTATTATTATATTTTTATTATATTATTATTGTTATATTATATTATTATTATTATCTTATTATCTTATCTTATCGTCCCTTTTTTATTTTATAATTTTTTTTGCAAAGCGAAATTAGGTTGTATAGATTATATTGAAATAGAAATTTACATTAGATTTTTCTAAAAATGACTATATACAATCATAAATTTTTCTATACTATTTCTCCAAGGTAATACAGACTCAAGCTCATCCAAAAGGGCTATTAACTACGCTTTACATTGTTAGCCTAACTACCTATACTCTTAATTTGAATTCACCCCCCATGTGGCCCGCACATCCATCCATCCATTGTTGTTTCATTGAACTCTTATAGCCACTCCAAGTCATACATTGGCTCCAAATTGTTTACCCTCTTTAGGTATTGACATCTAGGGTTTGAGTGTGGAAATTCCCAAAGAATGGTGTTAGAAAAATATGTTTCAATCCCACAGGTTGAAACCTCTATCGGAGCCAAGTCGGTGTGACGTATTCTATGTCTGGCCGACAAGCAGATTTGTAGCCTGATGTTTTGTACAGGTTGTTGTGACCTTGCAAAAGTCTTGCCGAACGATTACACATTGGAGTCTTCAGTGTGACATGTGACTTCGCTATGAACTCCTAACGACATGTGTTTGTCTTGTCGATGCTCATCGGGGTAACATGAATGTATCAGTATGAAGTCCCAGTGACAATGGAAGGTCTCGCTGATGGGGTTACACTTGGGGTCTTCGCAGTGACTCAAAGACTTCGGTATGAAGTCTTGGCGACCGATGGAGAGTCTCATCGATAGTATGTGACACTCAGGGTGACTTGGGATGTTTGCTATGACCTCTCGGCAAAAGTGGTAGACCATTCAGTGGAAGCTTTGCCTTTCAGTATGACATCTCACTGACTCGTGGGGTCTTGCCAATAGTAGTATGGCTTCAAAGTAACATAAGAGATCTCGATGAAACCTCTTTGTGATAGTTGAATGTCTTAGCGATAGATGGGTGCCGATGGAATGCTAATGTTTTGGTATGACTTAGAACCCTGGTATGAAGTCCTGGCGAAATCGATGAGTCTCACCAATTGGTGGATGCACTTGAATTAACTTGAAGGCTCGGTGTGAGGTCCTGGCGAGAGCGGTATGCCCTGCTAACAAAATGACTCTTCGGTGTGACTTAGGATATCGATATGTGGTCTCACCGAAGAGCGATAGTCTTTCCGAAAGGAAAAATGAAGTCATTGTGACTTGTGAGCATTGGTATGAGTCTTGCCGATGAGAAATCTCTTGCCGATAGGAATGCAATGAATGTCAGTGGTTTCGATATGACTTGTGGCCTTTGCTATAATGTCTTGCCGACTGTTGGGACTTACGCCGATATCAATATGAAACTGTTGAGCATCGGGGAGACACTTCTTGTGTCTCACCAACATGCGAACTCAGTTGTATGTTCCTTTGACCGTTTGACTTTCCTATGTGGCGTCTCATGTACCAATCAGAGGAGCCGAATGGGAACCACTAGCAGTTGGACTGTTGTGGCCATTACTGAGAGGAAGGTCGATAGATAGGGGTGGCATGAATATAGTCTGGAGTAGCAATTGATTTCTGGTTCGATGGTTGGATGGGTCGACGGATTGTTGTGTGATTGTATGATCAGTGGATGAATTCTATTATGTGAAGACTGTAATGTGAATGTTCTATAACAAGGTTGTTCATGGTGAATGCTACTGAATTATGACATTAGAAAGATAAGTCTGATATTTGTATGTAATCTCTATTACTGTAATACAAAGTGATTTCTCTAGGTTTGGTGGGTTTTCCCACGTATATCTGGTGTTCATATGTGTTTGTCAAATACTCTATTTCTATTATTGCTTTCATGTGCATCTTAATTCAACTGTAATTGTAAAATTTAAAAGTATCTTTGTGTTCTTCCCTGAGGTTTTGATGTTAGGAGAGTTTTTTCCACACCTTAGCTTTCCTTATAAGTGGTATCAGAGCTTGGCCAGTTGTGTTATCCTTGTGGGTACGTTAGGTTTTTTGTGTCAATTCTGTTTAATGGGAGTCTTGAGGAGTTTGTTAATTCTAATTATAGATTGAGATGGCTAGCACGTTAGGAAATATTGAAATAGAGAAATTCAATGGCAACAATTTTGAGTTGTGGAAACTCAAAATGGAGGATCTTCTAGTTGATCGTGATCTATGGATTGTTGTGTCTAGAATGAAACCTACAACCATGAAGCAAGAAGATTGGGACCTTGTAGATAGAAAGTCTAAGGGGCTGATAAGGCTCTGTTTGGCATACTCTATTCTTCTTAATGTGCCTGAGGAGAAGACTACATCTTCCTTATGGAAGAGACTGGCGTCTATTTATCAGGGGAAGTCTTTGGTGAATAAACTATTCCAGAGGAAGAAGCTGTACTCTTTGAGAATGCAGGAAGGAGGGTCTATAGCTGATCATTTGAACACATTTAATATGTTGGTTGCTCAATTAACATTTGTTGGTGTAAAAATTGAAGAAGAGGATCGTTGTATGTGTCTATTGTGTTCTTTGCCAGACTCTTGGGATCATCTAGTGATGGCTATAGGGAATACAACATCTAGTTTCAAGATGGAAGATGTTGTTGCATCTTTGTTGTCAGAAGACATGAGAAGAAAATCTTCTAAGGTGGCAAAGGAGGCCCTTGCTGTTAGAGGAAGGTCAAAAGAGAGAGGTAAGAAGAAGGACAAGAAATCTAAATTGAAATCAAAAGGGAGATCAAAGTCTCCTAGCAAGAAGTCCAAGGTGAAGTGTTGGAACTGTGGGCAACCTAGTCATGTCCGAAAGGATTGTAAAGAGGAGAAGAAGAAGAAGAAGTATTCTTCTGACAATGATTCTTCTCATAGTGATGTAGATGCATTCATTGCAACCTTGGCTACACAGGCATTAGATGATGTCTGGCTGATTGATTCTAATCTTTCCACATGACATCTCATAGAGACTGGTTTATGAAGTATGAAGAATATGATGGTGGAAAGGTGTACTTGGCAAGTGATTCAACTTTGGAAATTGTTAGTTGTGGAAGAGTCAGAATTCAATTCCTTGATGGAAGAGTGAAGGGAATTAATGATGTAATGCATATACCAGGTCTGGCTCGAAACTTACTTTCTATTAGTAAGCTGAATGATATTGGAGTGTAAGTCACGTTCTCTAGAAATGGTTGCAAGATGACTAGAGGCTCAATGGTGCTAGCAAGGGGTGCTCGTATTGGTACTTTGTACAAGTTGGATGCACATGTCGTTCATTGCAACAGTGTCTCTGTAAAGTCACATAAGGCTACTCATGGAGGAAAAGAGGGAAATGTTCCTAATTGTATAAACTCTATGGAAGTTAAACTTCCAGCAAAAAAGACTATGCTCTGGCATCATAGGATAGGCCACATTGGAGAGAAAGGTTTAAAAACCTTGAAGAACAAAAACCGGGTTGAGGGGCTTGAAGATTGTAACCATTGTATATATGGAAAACAACACCGTGTTTCATTTTATTCCAATCCTCATAAATCTTCTAGTTTGCTAGATTATATTCATTTTGATGTATTTGGTCTAGTGAATATTCCTTCTTTGTCTAAGTCAAGGTACTATGTATCGTTCATTGATGATTATTCGAGAAGAACATTTGTTTATTTTTTGAAAAGTAAATTAGAAGTGTTCAGTCAATTTAAGGAATTTAAGAACCTTGTAGAAAATCAGACTGGAAGAAAAATTAAATGTTTAAGGACTAATAATGGCATTGAATTTTGTTCTGATGATTTTGAGAGGTATTGTAAAGACCATGGGATTAAAATACATAAGACTACACCTTATACTCCACAGCAAAATGGAGTTGCAGAAAGGTTCAATAGGATAGTGATGGAGAGAGCACGAAGTATGCTGAGTAGTGTTGGCTTGGAGGAGAAGTTATGGGTTGAGGCTATTGCTACTACATGTTACTTGATTAATCATTCTCCAAATTTTTATCTTGTTGAGAAAATACCTTTGGAAGCGTGGTCTGGGAAGAAGCCCTCTTTAAGACATATTCGTGTTTTTGGCTGTGAAGCATATGCTCATGTGTCATATGATAAAAGATCTAAATTGGAGAACAAGGCTATCAAATGTATTTTTATTGGCTATAGTGCTGGCATAAAAGGATACAAGCTTTGGAATCTTGATACAAAGAAGGTTTTATACAGCAAAAGTGTAATATTTCGTGAGCTGAAACCTTCTACCTTTGATCTACAGTCAGAGAAAAAGTCAGAAAACAATAAGGATGTAGCTGTAATTCCTCCTACACCAGAGAAAGAGGAATTCAAAATTCAAAATTTGCCTGAAACTGAGGAGAGCTCAAGTAGTTCTAAAAGTTTTGAAGAAGAAGAAGAACCTCAACCTCAGCAAGTGAGGAGGTCAGCTCGTAAAAGAAAGCAACCTGATAGGTATGGGTTTTCTTTGATAGATTCTACTTGTGCCTATGCTTTAATTTCTAGCACTGATGAGCCTAGGATTGTGAAAGAGGCATTTAGAATGTCTGATTCAGAGTCTTGGTTGGAAGCCATGAATGAAGAAATGGCATCATTAGAAAAGAATGAAACTTGGAGTTTGGTGCCCTTGCCTAAAGGAAGAAAAATTGTTGGCTGCAAATGGGTATTTAAAAAGAAGATTGGTCTAGATGGTAGTGTGGAAAATAATAAGGCAAGGTTGGTTGCAAAGGGTTATTCCCAGGTAGAGGGAATTGATTATGGGGAAATTTTTTCTCTTGTAGCTAAGCTGACATCTATCAGATTTATTTTGTCACTTGCAGCAGCGTATGACTTAGAGGTCGAACAGATGGATGTGAAGACAACATTTCTTCATGGTGATCTTGAAGAAGAGATTTACATGTCCCAGCCTAAGCACTTTGTGGATAAAGGTAAAGAGAAACTGGTTTGCAAGTTAAAAAGGTCTATGTATGGGTTAAAGCAATCACCTAGAATGTGGTACGAGAAATTTGATACTTTTGTATTGTCTTTGGGATTTGTAAGATCAAAATTTGATCATTGTGTCTATTACAAAGCTAAAAGTGATCAAGTTCTTATTATTTCTCTCTATGTTGATGATATGTTGTTCATAGGCAATAGTAAGTTGATGATTTTTGATCTTAAGTCTCAGTTGTCTGCTAAGTTCGAAATGAAAGATTTTGGTGCAACAAGGTATATTCTAGGGATGGAGATAACCAGGGACATGAATAGTAGAAAACTTTGGCTCAGTCAGAGTAAGTATATCAAGATTGTTCTAGATGGATTTTGCATGAATGATTGCAAGTAGCTAGTTGTTCCAGTCTTGCAAGGAATGAAGCTATCTGTTGAAGACTATCCAAAATCTCCTACTGAGATGGAGGACATGACCAGTGTACCCTATGCTAGTGCAGTTGGCAGTCTTATGTATGCAATGGTCTGTACTAGGCTAGACATTGCCCAAGTAGTGGGAGTTCTTAGTTGGTTTATGGCTAATCCTGGAAGGACACATTGAGATGTTGTGAAAAGAGTTTTCAGATATTTGAAGGGGACTTCAGAATATGCTTTGTGTTACCATGGGAACTTGGTTGAATCATAGAGGACTCTCAGTATTTGAGGCTATGTGTATTTTAATTGGGCAGGGGACATTGACAGCAGAAGGTCCACCAATGGATATACTTTCATGATGAATGGTGGTGCAGTGAGTTGGATGAGTGCCGCAGGTTGTAGTCACTTTGTCCACTACGATGTTGAATACATGGCAGCTACACATGCTTGTAAAGAAGCAGTTTGGTTAAAATTTGTGTTCTAACATTGGTTTTGATGTAGGGAAAATAACTATTTTTGTGACAGCGAGTGCAATTGTTGGCAAAGAATCCTACTTTCCATGCTAGGACGAAACATATAGATGTATAGTACCACTTTTGTACAAGATATGGTGGAGGATGGAAAGGTCGGTTTGGAAAAGGTTGGATACTGGAGAATGTTGCGGATGCATTGACGAAGCCGTGAGCTCAGAAAAGTTCAGGTGGTGTGCCAATCTGATGGGCCTCAGTGCCCATGAATGTCAGTAATTTTGTTGTGTTCTGGAGGTGCCTGTGTGATCTTCGTCAAGTGGGAGATTGTTAGAAAAATATGTCTCAATCCCATAGGTTGAAACCTCTATTGGAGCCAAGTCGGTGTGACATATTCTATGTCTGGCCGACGAGCAGATTTGTAGCCTTATGTTTTTAACAGGTCACTGTGACCTTGCAGAAGTCTTGCCGAACGGTTACACATTGGAGTCGTGGGTGTGACATGTGACTTAGCTATGAACTCCTGGTGACATGTGTTTGTCTTGTCGATGCTCATCGAGGTAACATGAATGTCTCAGTATGAAGTCCCAATGACAATGGAAGGTCTCGCCAACGGGGATACACTTGGGGTCTTCGCAGTGACTCAAAGACTTCGGTATGAAGTCTTGGCAACCGATGGAGAGTCTCGCCGATAGTATGTGACACTCGAGGTGACATGGGATGTTCGCTATGACCTCTCAAAAAAAGTGGTAGACCATTCAGTGGAAGCTTTTTCTTTCGGTACGACGTCTCACCGACTCGTGGGGTCTTGCCGATAGTAGTATGGCTTCAGAGTAACATAAGAGATCTCGATGAAACCTCTTGGTGACAGTTGAATGTCTTAGCAATAGATGGGTGCTGATGGAAATGCTAATGTTTCGGTATGACTTAGGACCTTGTTATGAAGTCCTGGAAAAAGTGATGAGTCTCAACGACTGGTGGATGCACTCGAATTAACTTGAAGGCTTGGCGTGAGGTCCTAGCGAGAGTGGTATGTCCTGCCAACAAAATGACTCTTCGGTGTGACTTAGGATATCGATATGTGGTCTCACCGAAGAGCAATAGTCTTTCTGAAAGGAAAACTAAAGTTGTGAATTGTGAGCATCGGTATGAGTCATGCCGATGAGAAATTTCTTGCTAATAGGAATGCAATGAATGTCAATGGTTTCGGTATGACTTGTGGCCTTCGCTATAACGTCTTGCCGACTATTGGGACTTATGCCGATATCGATATGAAATTATTGAGCATCGGGGAGACACTTCTTGTGTCTCACTAACATGCGAACTCAATTGTATGTTCCTTTGATCGTTTGACTTTCCTATGTGGTTTCTCATGGACCAATCAGAGGAGCTGAATGGGAACTGCTAGCAGTTGGACTATTGCGGCCGTTACTGAGAGGAAGGTCAATAGACAGGGGTGACATGAATATAGTCTAGAGTAGCAGTTGATTTCTAGTTTGATGGTTGGATGGATCGACAAATTGTTGTGTGATTGTATGATCAGTGGATGAATTCTATTATGTGAAGACTGTAATGTGAATGTTCTGTAACAAGGTTGTTCATGGTGAATGCTGCTGAAATATGAAATCAGAAAGATAAGTATGATATTTGTATGTAATCTCTATTACTGTAATATAAAGTGATTTCTCTTGGTGTGGTGGGTTTTTCTCCCGTAACGGTTTTCCCACGTATATCTGGTGTTCATATGTGTTTGTCAAATACTTTTTTTCTGTTATTGCTTTCATGTGCATCTTAATTCGACTGTAATTGTAAAATTTAAAAGTGTCTCTATGTTCTTCCCTAAGGTTTTGACATTAGGAGAGTTGTTTCCGCACCTTAGCTTTCCTTACAAAAGGTAGCCACTCCACTATGACAACTTCCTCTAACACCATTTCAATGTCCCTTGGCCATGGCAGTCTGACACCATATCGTGCCTCCCTCAACACCTCCTCCAAACCTTGAAAATACTTTCTCTTGAATAATATCAATGCTAACATCCAAATTATCTCCTCAAGAGAGAAGTAATGAAGTGAGAGGATATATCCATGTTAACCTTATGGTGAATTTCATTGACCATAAATTTTTCTCCCAAAAATCTATGTAATCATCTTTCTCGCCATACCACTATGCTCCTTTAAAATGAATTTCAACCGTTGATTCATAACTTTTCCTAGGAATTTCATATGTTGACTTAGGCAAGTGAGTCTCACCAGAGTGTTCATTTTTGCACATTCACTTACAAACCAAAAACCCAACAAAATATCAATTTTTTTGGTCAGACAGGAATTTAAAGGGCTTGGTGAGTAATTCCTATGTGTGGGTCTTGGGAAAAACTTCCTTCATAATTCTCTCATGTCCTATCATGTTAATTATTGCATGTGAAATTTGTGAAGGATCTACCACCTTTTATTTAGATTTCCTTCACACCACCTGCCCTTACAATTCTTTAATGTTGCAATACTCACCCCATGCCAACTTGCATGGGAATTCCAACCATGTTGTACTCCACATCCAACTCATGATTGCTAGATCTCTACTACCTCATTGGCTTGTCGATCTACCTCCAGATTCCTCTTACGATATGTGTGCATTAATTTGAAATCCGCATAGCCATCAAGGAGTTTTAAACATTCCACTAAATGATTACTTAGTTTTTTATTTTGAATTTGGTGGCTTCAAATCACATTTATTATTATCTTTAAGTCTCCTTTGTTCTCAATTTTTCTATTTCCAAGCTTTCACCCTTCTTCGAGCTCAATTCTTACTACCATGATTTTTGCTTTGTTGTTTGTCCTAGGTTGAATTGGGTAACTTTTTTATGTCATTATCGCCCATCTATGATCTCTAAAGATGGAACTAGCACTTGAGAGGCTCGGGTTCTGCTTAGATGCCCCATCAAAATTTGATTTTATCCACCCTTCCTTAGGTGGTTGCTACATTATTTTTTCCCATGTGATCTTCACCTTAACACTCGAAGCCCCATTAATGGGGGGGCATTCCAACCCAGGCTGGGATTTCAACATTTTTTGATCCCAAGATAAGAAGAATGTCTTTCTCCCAAATTAAGTTTTCACTCCATTATTGATTAATTATGTTATTGCCTCTTCCAATTTCTTCAAGAAATATGCATTGTCCATGGCCTTATCTTGAAAAATTATCCTATTTGTCTCCTTCCACACCTACTAGATTACTATTGACGGAGTGGTTATCCATAGCCTTGTGAAAGTTGACCTCTTGTTTATGTTTGAACTTGCCTTAAAAAGACCCATGATATCATTTAATAGTGGACTTTTCCACCCTAACTTATTTAGTATAAACCTCTAGTATTCCCCTATGAATGGGCATTCTATAAGAATGTGGTTCACATTTTCTTCTTGGTCCTTACACAAGACACACCTGCTTGGCCCCATGACCCCCAATTTCCTTAACCTTTCCCTTGTAAGTATATGTTTTTACGTGGCCACCCAAGAAAAGGCTCCTACTTTGGGAAAATAATAATAGTTCCAAACACAGTGTTCCCAACCATTCCTCTTGCTTTTCTACCCTTTCTAATGCCTAGTATCTAATATTTACATTGTAATTGCCCAATTTTTCTATGTTCCACTTTAGCTCATCATCTTCCTCACTTATTATTATGTTTATTTTATTCAATTATTTCTCTAGTCAATCCCTCTAATCTCAATCCAAGTTTGACCCTTTGAGGGATCGCCACTTCCACTTTGTTCTCTCATCTTCCATGTATGGTTCCATATAATCTATTACCTTCTGCCCCCACTATATTTTAAGATTTTTCCATACTCCCTCCAATTGTTGATTTTTTAATAGGGAAGGCTCCCCATCCCATGGTTTTCCTATAATTTTTCTTTTTGGTCATCCTTTACATTCCATGTGTAATTATTTTTAATTATTTTCTTGCTACCCAACATAAAGTTCCAAATTCCAAATCCTTTGGGTGGGTTTATGGTTGTTAGGATTCTCTCTAGCTCCTAGTTGTCCATGTACTTTTTTTTGGAGATTATTGCCCACCTTCCCTAGGTTTTTGTGATCATGCTCCATACTAGTTTAGCCCCAAGATCTTAGTTGAAAAGAGACCAATTGTTGAGCCTTACTCCTCTATCCTCCTTTGGACGAAAAATATTGTCCCATGCCAGTAGTGGGCATTTTTTGCAATCTTCTACACCTTTCCCAAAGAAATCCTACATCCTTTTTTCTAGTTTGTCCACTATTTTTGTTGGAATTTTTAGGCTTGACATTAGATATATTGGTAATACCATTATTACTAAATTTAACATTATAATTATGCCTATTGTTGATAACCATTTTCCTTTCCAAGATTCAATCTTATTTATAAAACTTTGGACCCATGTTTCTTATAGACTAGTCTTGAGTTCCCTTGTACTTAGAGTGGAACCCCTATATGATTTCTTAATGATTTGTTTATTTTAAAGACCAAAATTGTTGATATTTCCCTTTACTTTCTTATTCCCATGCTAAAAAAATAGATCTCTAACTTGTTCCAATTTATTTTTTTCCCAGAGGATTGGCAATATTTTTCCATGATGTGCTTCATTTTCCTTTTCTCCTTTTTGTTCACTTTCAAAAATATTAATGTGTCATATACGAATTAGTGATGTGTTATTGGATCCACATTTGGTAAAATTTTTAAACCTTTCCAATCTCTATTTTCTCTTGCTTTGTGAATTAAATATCTCTTCACTTTCACCATTATGATGAAGAGGAATGGTGATAGTGGATTCCCTTTCCTTAGTCCATTATATGACTATAAGAAGCCAAAAGGACTCCCATTGAATAACACTAATAATGTAGACATGCTTATGCAACTTCAAATCTAGCTGCACCATTCTGTTTTAAAACCCAACTTATCCAACATTCTTATTAGGAATTATCTATTGACTTTATCATATGATTTCCTAATATATAATTTTACTAACATTATTTTTTCCTTTTTCCTAATTGAGTGAATTGATTCATGAGTTATTATAATACCTTTTGATATTGACTTCCCTAATGTGAAGTCACATTGTTCCTCAGATATAATACATGTATGGTAGTACTTTTTCATCTTATTTTCTATAGCCTTTGCTATTATATTGTAGATGTTGAAAATTGAGGTGTTTTCTTAGCTCAATACTTTGTAAAACTTTAAGATTGTTGTTCTAAATATGCTTTCCTTTGTTATAGATTATTTATGGGTGATTATCTGATTAAGTTGTTTTACTATTTGTAGAATGAAGATAGAAGTTGTAGAAGAATTAGATAGGATATTAGAAAGATTACACAAACATATATTATGGAGAAACCTTTCGGGAAAAAACTCCACCAAGAATTAATGTATTATTCAATCTCTAAAGTAGATTACAATAACTTTGATTCTTGCTTGAGAATGCTTCTTTTGCCTTCACCAATTCTTCTTCACAACCTGTAATAAAATTGATAATAACTCTCTTCAACTTGCTTGAGATAAATAGGCATTAAACAAATTTGTAAACTCCACAAGAGTTACAATTAAAATTCTCAAACCCTATCACTAAAAGGTATGCCTATCTCTTGAAAGTAAAGTTATGTCGTGAAGAATAATGTCAAATCTTCATCTTCATCCATTTGGGCGTCCCAAATTGAAGTACAAACTCAACCTTTATTCTGTAAATATCTTCAAGGCTTTATCCTCAAAGTAGGCACCCAAGAATGGGCCCACTTAACTTAGCCTTTTGAAATATCTTACCATGCAAAGGAGTTAATTCCAAGAAACCAACTTGGGTGCCCAAGTTGGGTCCAAGTCATTTCCTATTAACTGAAACATTTCTCAACACCATTCATGCAAGAATGGTCATCCCCTATTAACTAAAAGAAGTCCCTATTATATTTCATGCAACTCAAGTCATTAGTCATGCATTCCAAGTTAACTGAAGTCAACTAGCATTCAACTAAAACTAACTGAAGATAACTAAACTGAACTAAACTAAACCTAAACTAATTCTGAATTGAATTGAACTAAACTAAACTGAACTTCATGCATGCAAACAACAAACCCTAACTCCTAGAATCTTTTCATGCATTCATAAGTGTTATCTCTTACTCCAAATAGTCAGTTGAACTCAAGGTGAGTGTCACCTCCCATATAGGTGCCCCATGTGCCCCTATTATTTAGGAACTCATATTGGACGCCCTCACATGCTCCAAACATTTATAATTAATTACAAATGCCAATTAACATGATTATTTCATAAAATATTAATCTCTTTCTAATCCTAGTGTTGGGGAACACTTTCCAATGACTTAGGAGATACATGAAATAAATAATGTTTAGGATTACAATTAAATGGAATCCTATTTCCAACAGTAGATCATATTACATAATGAGATAGGTCTAAAATCATCCATGCTTATTACCTATTGCTTTTTCGGGATGAGAGATAAGAAAGTGGTGTTCCATTATTTTAGCATTATAGAATTTTCCTCATGTCCTTGATTGCTTGATGTATCTCTCTTCCACGCATGTGCCAAAACTTCTAGAAGAAATAGGTTGGGAAGCCATCTGTGCCTAAGGCCTTGTCACCATTCAGTTGGAAATCCATATTTTTACTTCTTTAGTCAATGGCTTGTATAATTTCATTTTTTTCTCTTCTATTATTATAATTGGTACTAGGCTTAGGAATTCCTCTTGAATTCTATCTACCACCTCATTGTTTGAGTTGAGAAGGTTATTGAAATGCCTTACTGCTTCATTTCTAATCTCTTCCTAGGATTCACATTTACCTCCAATTTTTTTGTTGATACTTGTTATTCTATTTATGGACCTTTTTTTAGTTTTGTGATGTGAAAGTATTTTTTTTTCTAGCACCTCCTTTTAACTAGTTTTCCTTATATTTCTACCTCAAGAAAATTTCCTCCATGTAAAGGACTTCCACATATTTTTCTTTGAGTTCTTTCTCCTTGATGTATGTATTTTGGAACATGCCATCCCTAATTACAACTTCATTTAATTGAGTTAATATTGCTACAATCGCTTCTTTTTCTTCAAAGATATTTTTGAAATAGTGTTTGTTCCACTCTTTAAACTTTTGATGTATGTTAACTCTTTCCATAGGATATATGACTTTGTGCCTCTGATAAAGGGGGGCATTATTCCACCATTCGACAATTTTCAAGTTGAGCTCCTTATATTTCTAAATTTGAAAGGGTGTCGCATTGGTTTAACATCTAGTGAGAAGATGAGGTGAATTGGGGTATGATCAAATCCACAGAGTGCTAGAATTTCCACTTTTCCAATCAAGTTAGTTTTCATCCAATCACCCCTAAGTAAGAACCTATCTAATATTTATATTATGAATTGAATGTCTCAACATTTTTTGGACCATGTGAAGAGTTTTTTACTATCTTTAGGTCAATTAGGGAAATGTCTTGGATAAAATCATGGAAGCCACTTATTGCTTGATAATTTCTCAATATCCCTCATCTTTTTTTTATCCTGACTCAAGATTGCATTGAAATATCCACCCATTGAGAAAATTTCCCTACTCATTTGTTGGAATATTATTGATAGTTGGTTCCATACCACTTTTCTCTATACCGCTTCCACTATCCCATATATTGAGAAGATAGAAGAAGACATTTTGGGGTAGATACTTGATTTTGAGTAGTTTTCATTCTTTTGGATCTTGAATTATTTCTATTGACATTGTAGCATCATAAATTATCACCCTTGACAATTTAACATTAGTTTTAGCTCTCCCTTGTGTGCTTGGACCTAATTGTGCTTATAATTTTCTTGTTTTATCATCATTTTGGAAAATTGAGATTAAATTGGGGATTGTTACCTAATATTCATATACTAACACTTATGCCCCAAAATAGGTTTAACTAGGGCACCCAACACCCATGTCCAACCTATTTTGGCCCCAATTCAAATATATCAGTGTTTGCATTTTAACATTTGAAAATTCAAAGTTATTTGTCAGATTCAAGTAATTAATTATCCAAAAATTAAATGATTGCATATAAATACATGTCTAAATTCATCATTTGTAAATCGTAATAAGAGCTAGAAAATATATTGAGCAAATTGAGTATCATAAAAGTAGACAAGGCAATTCAAGGGTAGAATTAACAATATTATTACAATGCTTTCATCAATTAGATCATGCTTTCAAGTCACTAGGAAGAAGGAAGCAATTATGTTTAAGGATCTATTATGATCAATCATGCCAAATTATGAAGATGTATTGAGTGATCCTCTACATGCTAGCTACAAAAATCTATTATGTTTTGTGGGCTAACCTCTTACATGTCTATCAAGAAATCATGGCATCCATCAATCAATATTTGTTTTGGCTTGTGGTGTGGCATCACTTTATCAAGGATTTCACATCAAGGTAGTATTGTCATTATCATTTATCATTTCAGTCAGTTATTATTGTGTTTTCCTTTTCTTGACTTAGGTTATGCCCTCTTGATCAACATCAATCATTGTACATGGAGGTAGAAATACTAAAATGGGGACGTTTGACCTAGGAAATCTCGTATACAACATAAAATTTTCCCCTCTTTTCATGTGTGTAGGTCAAATTTGAAGGTTTTATCAGTTGATAGTCATGGGAAACACATAGCAGACTGCAACCTACATTTTATAGTTTTCAGATCCCAAGAGGAAGGATCTCAAGTGTAGAGCACATAGTGCCCCTATCCCTGCAATTCAACCTCATATTCTAGTTATTAGTTCCTCTTTGTTATCATTTCTCAGATCTGGGTCTATTTTGTTAGTTTCTATTTTTTTTGTACTATATCATGCATTTCCAAAACTATGGTTATATGTCAAATAGGCTTGTTAAAACACACATCAAATTTATCATCTCTGCAACTCAACAAGACACAAACCCTAGGATATTGGCTCTCCCTTGTGGCAGCAAGCTAATCATCAACCCTAGTTAATTTTGTGTTCCAATGCAAAGTCAAGTGAAAAGAAGTTAATCGTAGTTGGATCTAGGATTGCTTTTCCTACATCACATTTGGTGAACCTAACATATCCTACACTTGCAATTTTCTAATTTTTTTACAGCATAAATTTTAAAAATTAATTCAAAAACCTAGATAATTTGACTTGGTCCTGTTGTAGATTTGCATTTGTTTTATTCTCTACAACTCAACAAGACACAAACTATAGGATATTGTCTCTCCCTTGTGGCAGCAAGCTAATTGTCAACCCTAGTTAATTTTTTGTCCCAATGCGAAGTCAAGTGAACAAAAGCTAATCCTAGTTGGATCTAGGACCACTTTTCCTACATCACGTTTTGGTGAGCCTCACATATCCTACACTTGCAATTTTCCAACATTTTTACAACAATTTTTTTTTAAATTAATTAAAAAACCTAGATAATTTGAAGGTCTTGTTGTAGATTTGCATTTTTTTTAAGCATTTGGATTTTTATGTTCATTAACCATTAAAGATCTTGGTGATTGAAATTTAGAGAAAAATTGCAAAATAATTTGAATTTAAGTTTAACTATGATTAGGGCTTAGATTTGAGTTATATCATTGGGAAATTTGAATATAATCCTAGGTTTCTTTCATTTTTCAAAAGTACATACATATTTTCATGAAAACTATTGAAAAAGTGAAGAATTACATATTATTTTCATTTCAAAAGATCAAAAAGTATTTTCTTTTTTGCATTTTTTAGGAAAAATTCAGTCACTTACATCATTTTAAATTCTTAAAATTATCATTTGACCAATTTGTCTTACATTAAAAATACAAAATTTTATGCATGTTTATGTGTTTCACATAGAGAAATTAGGGTTTTTTGCATTTCCAAATATTTGTGTGCATCCAAACCTAAACCTCTACAACTGTAGATCTTTAAACAATGCTCTTCAATTTCAAGTTTTTAAAACATCAAAATTTAACTCCTTTGGTCTAGGGCACCCAACACCCCTACCCAATCAGTGTGAGCTTAAAATTTATGTGTAGAACCTTGGTTGTGGTCTTTGTTCAGATGCAATTTTAGTTTCTAGAATTTAGTCCTACAATTGTCTAATTTTGTTGTGCATTACTAGTTTAATCCATAGGATATAGAAAAATATTTTCTTTATAAAAGTCTTGTTTCATCATAATTAATATCTTATTGTCAAACTTTGTTAAGAAATTTAAAGAATTTTTCTTACAAGCATGTGAAATGAGTTTATCTCTCCTCTTTTGTTAATTTTCTTTGATCCCTCTCTCAATATCTCTCCTACTTATGAGGGTATCTCAATGCAAGAGAATGTAATCATTTATACATTCCCTCCTTCAAATGATAATAAGGTTGCTTTCATAAATGAAGATTGAAAATTAACATTAGATCCCTCATCAATAGAATATTTTTAAAAATAAGTTAACTCAGTTGAGATTGTGAACCCACAATTGATTATTGGGCCTCCTCTCATTATAGGACCTCTAAAACCTCCAAGTCATATCCCAAACTTTGTAAAACAACTCACTCAAAGTAATCATGTATACCAAATTTTTTGGCAACAACCAAGTTATCACATAATTTCTCACACAGAAAACTTGAAATATCAAACTTCTCATCATAGTGGAAAAGAGTATGATCTTGTTGAACAACTTCATAATACTCTAGCCAAGATTCCTCTTTGGGAGTTAATTTAAACTTCACCTACATACCATGGGATGCTCCAAGAGGCTTTATAGAAGATTGATATCTCACCTTCTATCAAACTAAATGATGTGACAACCTTGTTTAATTGTATGCATGTAAAAAAGTTGTATATTACATTCCCTCAACATGAGTTACCTTAGTCGAGATCCAAAACCAACATGAGGCTCTAATGATATTGGTTTCCATTAATAAAACTAGGGTTATACATACTCTTGTTGACAATGAATGAGGTCTTAATATTTATAGAATTGATCTCATGGCTTCAATAATTTTGGTAGGTAGTTGTTGGGGACAATCATACTAACCATTAAGATAAGACCCATGAGTTTTTTTCCCTTATCTATTTCATGCCAAAATCTCTTTCATACAATCTTCTCCTTGGTAGATGGTGGATTCATGCCATGAAGGGAGTCTCGTCTACTCTCCACCATGAGATGAAATATGAATATAATAAAATATACATTCGGTTAAAGTAGATGCAAAAAGTTATAAATTACAAATTGAAGTCAAGAATAACACTTCCAACTCTCTTAGTACTTTTATTATCTTCAAAAGTGGAATCATTTCCTTTCAATGAGAATGATATTATGAATACACACTTGGGTGATGATTGGGAATTGTTAGATTTTAAACTTACTCTCATTGGGGAGTTTAAAATCTCACCATCAAAGCCCAAAGAGTCAAATGTTGTAGTATCAAACATAAATGATGATCAAAGTAATACTTCATCTTCAAATACATGCTTTGGTGATGATTGGGGTTCATTAGATTTTACACCCTCCTTTGTGGGAGAGTATAAAATCTCACAATCTCAACCTAAGGAGTCTTGTGTTTCATTTTCTCAATCTTGTTCTACATCAAAAAATTCAAAAACATCATCCTATGATGGTGATGGGATCCCTTTAGATTTTGTCCCTCGTGTGTTGGTGATGTCTAACCTTAACATTTCAACACCTAAAATGGATTTTTTTTCTTGTAAAAGAATTAATTCTTCTCATAAGTATTTAGACAAGACTTCTCCATATGAGTTGGAAACATGAAACAAGGAGTTAAGAATCATATGATTTCTACACCATACCTTTCTAAAAGTGTTCCAACCTTCTTCTCCACCTTCATCTCATACTCCATCATCTACTATATTTATAACATCTTGTGGTAAGCAAGCAAACTTTTCTTCAAAAGAGAAAGGATTGTCTCTTAATCATTTATCATAGCAAGATCATATTTTTTTGAGGCTTCTAAAATCCCACTTGATTACTCTTTCTTCTCCAATCAGTAATTTTTTTTATAAAAATAACACTTTTGTGCATATCATCAAATGCATGGTCATTCCACCAATGAATGCTAGGCATTGAGTAGTAATATACAAATTTTTATTAATGGTGGTGCTCTTCCATATGTTGATGCACCTAATCATTCTAAATAATAATAATCTTGCTTCTATGGTGTTGCTCCTCACTATGTGGCATTTTTAGCTTCATGTGTTAACTCATTTCCATTCATGTTAGTACAATCTTGCATGGAACCATATTTCATCTATAGTAGCAACAGGATAGCCTCTTGTATGGTTGTCTTTACCTTTACACTTGGGCCAAGGATAACTAGTTTTGGGAGGTGTGTATTCTTTTCAAGGATCCTCTCTTCCCCCTTTTTTCCTTAAAAATATCAACTGTAATGTAGGAAATTGTATACCTTTACAATTTTACACTATGTTTGGGCCCCTTAATTAGTTGGACTTAATTAGGCTCCTAATTTTCCAAATTATGCATTCAAAATCCCTATTTTTCTCATTTTCTAAAAGGGAAACCTATATTAAATTAATGAAATTAATATTTTAATCACTCTTAAATGAATGTGTCTTGGAATTTTATGCTAGGACCCATTCGCCCAAGGGCGAATGGGTCCTCCTTAAGTCTTGGGTTTCAAATTTAATATGTTTTTGGTGGTATTTTAATGACTCAAATTTTATATGTGATTTTCAAATTTTGGAATTTAATTTTTGGAAAATTAGATAAACACCTATAAATACATAGTCTTTTATCAATTCACATCTAAGAAAATTTTAAGAAGCAACATTATCAAGACTTCAAAAGAGCAAATAATATTGTCAAGAGCATTCAAGAGAAAGAAATTTGGTCATTTGTTGTAGCATTCAAGATCTTATTATCATATTCAAGATTATGTGCATTCATGCTATCTTGTGAAGGCTAATATGCATTATTGATCATTCAAGAATCCAAGTATTCAAGTATCCAACAAATCAAGCAAAGAAAGATCTGATTCCTTGGAATGATATGTTTGACTTTAGTCCTCTAAGGGAACCCATTAAAGGTTTGGTGAGTTTTAGAAAGCAAGTGTCCATTCATCATTCCTTCCATTTATCAAATTTCATTATCATTCTATCAAGGTTTAATTACCATACATGGGGTTTGACTAAGGAAAACCCCCATTCAAAAAAAAAAAAAAAATCTCTTTATATGTGCAGATTTACAGGTGAAAAAAGCATTGAAAGGATCTCAAAGATAAATTTTGCAAAATTGCATACATTGTCACCATTGTTTTCAAGTAATGGAAACTCATATTCAAAATTTATTTTTGACTTTTTGATAGTAGTACTTGTGTCAAACTAAATCCAAGATCAAGCATCAGAAGACTATAAAATATTTTTCTAGACACCCCTCTTGAGACTCATTCACCCTAGGTCGAACCTATCATTTAGTAGTGTTCAAAACCAAATTTTAATGCTAGGTACATGTGTCCATACCCTCCTCATATCTGCCTGCAAACTATCAATTTGATTCCTATAGCTTTGTGATCTTACATTTTATCATCTAGGTCATCTAATTCATTAGGTTTAGCTGCATCAAATCATTTTCATTTAATTCCAACATCTTTTACCCTATTTGTGGGATTTTACCCCTTTTCCTTTCTTTTCATTTTGGTGAACCTGACACTATACAACATCTTTTCTGATTTGGGGATCATTGGAACCTAGATCTAGGTTTTGCATCATCTATTTTTGAATTACATTTAGGGTTACAATTTGCATGTTTGCATCATTCAAATTCATAAAAATCCAAAAACATTGCATACTTTTTGTATAGTAGATTGCATAAAAGTGTGTTTTAATCATTTAGATCAAAAATTGCATTCAAAAAAGTTTTCATTTTGTTCATACATTGTCACAAAATTGCATTTTCATTTCATCTTACTTTCTAGAAATTTTGTTACTAAAGAATATTTTTACAACTATGAACAATGAGCTTAAATATCAAACTAAACACTTAGAAATTAATTTATTAGACCCTTGTCCAAGGACACATTCGCCCTAGGGAGAACCTGTTCTTGTATAGGCAATTTCCTGAATTTTTGCACATTTATCAATGTTTGTCTACTTTCCTTTGTTGTACCTACAAATCTTTGTTTTAGTTTCAGAAATTGCATTTTTCTATCATTTTTTGCATAGATAGATCAATAAGTGAAAAAATGTGCAAACATTTCTTACTGTGCATTTCATAGAACTCTTTGGCATCTTACTAATGATTGTCATGCTTTAAAGAAGTTGATAGATGAAAATGATATTATCTATATAATTTCTAGCATGCACACACTCTGCTCCTTGCAATGTGATAGTTGTCGAATCATAGAATACTTACTATTACATGTATTTCACTTTATGTAAATCATTTTTCCATATTTCAAGAATCACCTTCTCACCAGTCATCTTGGCTCATCCTTGTCCTACATTTTGGGGGGCAAGGAGGTTTGGTAGCCTTGTATGAGTATGAAACTTGTTGTTTCTCCTTTGGCTAGTTATCCACCTTCCATATATGATGAACAATATTGGGATGCAAACAACTTGCTTTAGGTTGGATCGTATGTGTTATACTAGCTTTGTTCTTTCTATGTTCTTTGTGATTGCATGTTCTTAATGTGATCCCCTGTATTATGTTTCTTGGTGTGTCTTTATGTTTGTGAGATTTATTTGGATGGCCCTTGTTATTCTGTTGGTGCAAGGATAAAAAGGAAGTGAATCCATTGTGACATTCTTCTATTTGTATATCCATTCTTCTATTTGTCGTAAATATTATCTTTTTCATTTCCTTGTGTTTTCATTTTGGGGACTTTGCAAAGTGTTGAGACATCCAAGTCTCTTCCATGTTGACCCAAAATATTTTTCTTTTTTTTTACGCTCTATGTTCCATTCTTCCTTATGTTCATTGTTCCACAAAGTATTTGGGGAATGATGACAGTTCGAAGCTCTATTATATCATTGTAGCACCTCAAATTCATGGATCCCTTATGTGTTGTCTCTGGATTGTATGTGGGGGCAACCTACTTTTTCATGACATAACTTTATTTGGAAACATATGTTTGGCACAGGGCTTTCCAAATAAGCTCTCATTGCCCTTTTATCAATTGACATATATCATTTCTACTTTAAAGTAATTCCTCACAACATGGTGTGTAGCAATTCTATAAAGTGGGGGCATACATTGGCATTATTTCATTTTGGTATTTCTTGTTTCACTTTGTTCATAGAGGTTGAAATTAGTGTAGCGTTGGCATAGCATCTTGATCATTTTTATCCTTTTTCCTTACCTAGTGGACATTGGATTTTCACTAGCCCATGAATATATATTTAGTTTGCATAGTGGACAACAGGTTTTCAATTGTGAACATTTTTTGTGGACAACAACGCAACTATGGCTGGTCCATCCCTTTTCCAATGTTTTTATGGACAATAAAGAAACCATAGCTACTCCATCCTTTTTTTCTTTTTTCATTAGCTTTAATATTGCATGCTTGTGTATCTTGTCTTGTTGCATGTATCTTACATATCTTGTGTGTCCATTCATAATTATGTTGGTTTTCCATGGGATCTTAGATCCTAGGGGCTTGATCACCTCTAGCATTTGTACACTTGGGCCTCTCTTGATACATATTTGTCTACTTTAGTATGAATTTGAGAATGGGCTCATACTCTCACTAAAGTGGGGGCTAAATGTAGTGTAGGAAATTGAATATCTTTACAATTTCACACTATGTTTGGGTCCCTTAATTAATTGGACTTAATTAAGCTCCTAATTTTCCAAATTGTACATTCCAAAGCCCTATTTTGCTCATTTTCTAAAAGGGAAACCTATATTAAATTAAAGTAATTAATATTTTAATCACTCTTAAATGAATGTGTCCTAGAATATTGGGTCCTCCTTAAGTCTTGGGTCCTAAATTTGATATGTTTTGGTGGTATTTTAATGATTCAAATTTCATATGCAATTGTCATCTTTTGGAATCTAATTTTCAGGAAATTAGATAAACACCTATAAATACATAGCCTTTTATCAATTCAAATCTAAGAACATTTTAAGAAGCGACACTATCAAGACTTCATGAGAGAAAATACTATTGTCAAGAGAATTCAAGAGCATATTTTTCAATCATTTGTTGCAGCATTCAAGATCATATCATCATGCTCAAGCTTATGTGCATTCATGTCATATTGTGAAGGCTAATATACATTGTTGATCCTTCAAGCATCCAAGCATTCAAATACCCAAAAAATCAAGCAAAGCAAGATCTAATTTCTTTGAGTGATGTGTTTGACTTCAATCCTCTAAGGGAAGCCATTATAGGTTTGGTGAGTTTTAGCAAGAAAGTGTTCATTCATCATTCCTTCCATTTATCTATTTTCATTATCATTCTATCAAGGTTTAATAACCAAACATGAGGTTTGACTAAGGAAAACCCCCATTCAAAAATAAACAATGTTTCTTCTCTTTGGATGTGCATATTTATAGGTGATAGAAGGATTGAAAGGATCTCAAAGAGAAATTTTGCAACATTTCATAAGTTGTCACCATTGTTGTCAAGTCACGGAAACTAAGATTCAAAATTTATTTATGACTTTCCGATAGTGAGACCTATGTCAAACTGAAGCCAAGATCTACCATTAGAGGATTGTAAAATATTTTTCTAGACACCCCTCCTAGGACTCGTTTGTGCTAGGTGAACCTATAGTTCAACAATGTTCAAAACCAAAATTTAATGCCAGGTACATGTGTCCATACCCTCCTCAAATCTACCTACAAACTATCAATTTGATTATTGTAGCTTCAAGATCTTGTATTTTATCATCTAGGTCATATAATTCATTAGGTTTAGCTGCATCAAATCATTTCCATTTAATTCTAAATTCTATTATCCTAAGAAACCTAGAGATTCAGGTCTGATTGGCTCACCTTAGGGTTGATAGTCATTCTCTACACCTTGCAATCTCTTAGGTTTAATGAAATTTTGGGAAGAGGGACATGCTTTAGTGTCTTAGTTCTTTGTATGAAGGACCTAGGACACCCTATTTGTGGGATTTTCCCCATTTTACCTTATTTTTATCAGCATAGCAAGTATATTGAAGTTTTAAGGAGGGCATTTCACCCTATTATTGACATCTTGTGAGTTTTGGCTTATTGACATACCTCTTTGGTGTTGGTGTTATTTATAACACCCTAGGCATGGTTATCAATTCATTCTATGTGACGCTAAGCATTGATTTGTCCCTCTCAACATTAAAATTTTATGCACTCCCTGAGGCCTGATTGACGAAATAGTTCATGGATTTAGCATAACAAAGCTTGTTGATGCATGAACCTGAGAATTTTTACATGGCCACCTAGCATAACATAATATTGGTGTTTCAATTAGCACCTGTAGAGTGCTTATTGGAAATGGTCAACTATTGCAAGTGTGTAGTGTTTGATTCTTCAAATTGGGAGGGGAAGATCCCTCTTGTTTCTGATTTTTCATAAAAAAGTGAAGTAAAATAGTGTTCCTATCTTTTTTACTTAGCAACAGGACACAAGGGTGCATAAACACAATGTGTTGTAGCTAAGTTTTTCTCTGGTTTATGCAGATCTTAACTACGACTAAACTAGCTTTTAATCTAGCCTATCTCCTCTAGATAAACAAAGCATGAGGGAATAGGAGCGAGAATGTATGGTTTGATCACTCCAATGAATTAGTCTCCCAAGATGTATTTGAATTCTCTGAACTCCCAGATTTATACTAAAATAAAGTCCACACAAGTAATCCATATGGTAGTTTATATCTCGAGATTCCCAAGGAGGTACCAAGACCTTTTTGAGGTGTAGGCTGAAAAGTAAACTACAAGAAACAACAAAGGATGATAATCTAACTTTCTAAATTCCCAAGGAGGCACCAAGACCTTGATGAGGTGTAGATTGAAAATAGATTATTGATAACAACATACAATGATAAAACTTTGAGATTTTTGGATCAAAGGCATGGTAACTCTCCTGATTTATTATCTCAATATTCCACAAAAGGTTACATGTTGGGACAACAACATATTTCAAAGAGAAAATCACACATGCCACTATCAAACCAAGAACACATGAACAATAATTGGATTCACCTATCTACATAGAGAGAGCACAAGTTGTACTTGGTGCTTAACTATAACAAATGCAATCCAAGAACATATACTAAGCGAACAATATGAAGGATTTTTGCTTAGAATTTTGCTACCGTGAAGTAAAGTTACAAAATAATGAGCCCAAGGCTCTAATTTATAGAACTCAAAGGAGTAGGAAACCCTAAAATCTCCTTGAGTTAACAATCAGTTCTTACCAATCAGCAAGATTTATTCCTATGTCTAAAAGTAGGTGAGAAAATAGTTAACTATAAATCTACTTCAATTAACTGAAACTAAACAAAGAGTCAATTGGAAAACTACTTCAATTGATTGAAACTAAACTAAAGGTGAACTTAATTACAAAATGTTCCTCCAAAATAGACATCCACATTTAGTGGAGATTTGAGATCCACAACTCATGGAAGTCAATTTAGACATCCTCAATTAATGGGATCTGACATGCATGATTTGTGGGACCCAAATTTAACTTGGAAAGGGGCATCAAGTTAACTCTAGTCACAATTAATGCTACTTTAGAGGGTAGGACATCCTTGGTGTTTTACACCTCTTCTCCACTGGTCAAAAGTGCCTCTATCCAGTCATTGACCTCCTCAGCCTCTGGGCAATTAATGCTCTATAAGATGATGACGTGGTGTTTCAACATCTCTTCACCTATCAAAAGCTACTGTTGATATTCTATGCACTTGGCAGCTGCATCATCTAGCTTGGTAGACATGGTTGCAACTTTTCTCAACTTGCAACCATCAGGGTCATCAAAATATGTGCTACAGATGACATCCTAATTTTTTTTATGTATTGTGCCTAGGTCAATGTAGGCACCTCCCTCATGATGATAAAGGCAAGGGATGGATATTACAAACATTCTTGTGAAGTTGATAATACCTGCCACAACATGTTGGTACTTGATCAGTTCCACAAAATTGGCATCATAGGCTTTCACCTTGTATGCCATATGTTCCTTCCAAGAAAAGAGATGTTTCTTGCTCCCTATAGTGGTAACTAATTGGTATGCCACTTGTAAATTTGTGATCATGACTTCATCCCTTGGCCTCTTCTTTGTTGTCTCTAGTTCCTACTGATGGAACTCTACACATAGTTCATGTGCTTTGTCCCTCAACTAGTACAGTTCTATCAATATGCACTGTCCTCTAACAACAAATTCCTCCACTTGATTCCTCAATTTTTTTCCATATGAAATCAGTTTATAATGGTTTTTCTCCATAGGGAGGTCTAGCAATTATTGTGGCAAAGTTGAGACATTTTGGGTATCGTGCATCAGGCTAGATATGTACATCCTCAATTGCTAATATTTAGCCTTTAAGGTTTCTTTGTCTCTTCCATCCTTAGCCATTCTCTCTTGAACACTCACTAATGCAATTCTGAGATCTACCTCCACCTAATGAGTAGTATATCTGAGGTTGACCTTCGACAATGTGAAGTCCTCAACCTCTACCTCATGCATATTTTTGTCCTCAAGTGGGGTAGTTGTCTCTATGATAAACTCATTATCTGCATTTCTTCCTGAATGTACTTGCTTCTTCAATTTCTTCACTGGAACATCTTGAGGGACACAATCAAACTCTATGAAGTCAAGCTAGTAGGATGGCCTTTCTCTATTCCTTCCTAGGAGACCTTCAAGCCAGGTTGAATCCTAACTAGCCTTTGTGGAAGGAGGAATGTTAGGCCCTTGAATTCCTAATGAATGAGATTGTGTTGCAGTGATGTCTCACGGTGGAGAGTACAAGTTGATGGGGACTTGTGACTATTGAGATGGTGGTGAAGTAGGAGGATTTGTCTCTATCATAGGCACTATATCCACTACAACTGATTCCATCACAGACTCTATATCTACGATGATTATCTCAATCACTAGCTCAAGTGCAACAGTTTCTACTATCTTAGGAATGTTTGTGGTTGTCACCACATATAACTCTTGTGCTCTTCCCCTCATGTGCCCTAACATACACATCCCTTTGGGAGGATTGCTCCACTGCTTCTATCTTGGCTTCTTCCTTGAAGTGGAAGGTGGTGAAGATTGAACAGGTGGTGGCTCTATTCGAGGAAGTACTACCTTCATTGTCTTCTTGTTGTCTAGGTACAGTTGATTGTTTCTGACAACCCTACTTGTTCTTTCCTCTATAGATGTGTTCTCCTTTGCATACTAACCCACTCTTCTGACACTACAAATCCCTATGTTAGCTCCCTTTTTTCTCTATTTTTTTCTTCCATCCACTGTTTTAATGTATTTTTCTCCAATTTTTTGAAAAATTTAGTGCTATTTGTCAAGATGGCACTATTTTTGGAATTTTTTGCACCAATCAAGACAAGTAGGTGCTAAATTAGTCACAAATTAACACCTACATTAGCGTTGAAATTAGCATCAAAACTAATGCCTAGAGTAGCACCTAGATTAATGCCTAAATTAGAGCCCAGGTTAGCACCTACATTAGTGCCCATATTAGCACCTAATGTGATGCTGAATTGATTGCCTACTTTAGAGCCTATTTTAGCACCTAATTTAATGCAAGGATTAAGGGTGTTAGAACAAAAAATCCTTATCCAAGATTCACTGGCCTTCAATTGTTTTCCTACATTTCACTTGCATTAAAAGATCTACTTCCTCTAATTTTTCATTGTATTTAACATGAAATGCAACAATTTGTATGACAAGATCCATATTGTCACTAGCATTCCCTTTGTATATACCCATTTATTCCTCCAAATAATCATAAACAAAGACATTTTTTCCTTTACTAGAGTACTTTGTCCAAATTAAGGGTTGAGGGTGTAAGGGTTTAGGGTTTAAGGGTTGAGGGTCCAATGTATAGGGTAGAGGGTATAGGGGTTGAGGGATTAGGGTTTAAGTGTTGGTATGTGGCGAGTGATCATGCTATACTGTATAGTCCATGGTATACTGTACACCCCGACATGTATCCTTGCCAGGGTCTGCGGCTAGGCTAGGCCCCGAGTGGGGGTTTGGGGGCGGCAGCTCCCAAGAAAAAAATTTCTCATAATTTTTTGTGTCATCACCGAAAATGGGAAAAATCAACAAAAAAGGAAAAATCTGATTTTGTAGAGCCCAAAATTTGGAAGCTTCTAAGCTTGTTAAAAAGGGGTTCGGATGGGTATTACAGTATGATGAAAAACATGATTATTCACAAGATTGTAATAGGTTTTACATTGGATAATAAAAGTATTGGATGGTTGTGATTTGGTGGATGTAGCCCGGATTGGGTGAACCACGTTAAATTCTTTGTGTTATGATTTATTCTCTGTGTGTTTTAGTTTCTCTATTTATTAATTAAATCTGCATTTAATTGTTAGATATCTACCATTTCTAACCCTAACAAGTGGTATCAGAGCGGGTTGTGTTTTGATTATTGTCTATAGGAAGGTCTCACGATTGAGTGGGAGTAATGACATATAAGGGTAAGAAGGTTGAGAAGTTTAATGGGAAAAACTATCAGTTATGGAAGATGTAGATGGAGGACTATCTCTATCAGAAGGATTTATGGCGGCCATTGGAAGGGAAAACCAAGAAACCCGCAGTAATGTCACATGAGGACTGGGAGATTTTGGATAGAAAGGCTCTTAGAAGTATTCATTTATGCCTGGCACAATTGGTGGAATTCAATATTACAAAAGCAAAGACAACTCAAGAGTTGATGGAAACCCTGGCGAAGTTATATGAAAATCCTTTTGCTTCAAATAAGGTATTTCTTATGAAGCGCTTATTTAATATGAAAATGGTAGAAGGTGGGTCAGTTACTGATCATTTAAATGAGTTTAATACGGTCGCCAGTCAATTAACTTCTGTAAAAGTAAATTTTGATGAAGAAGTTAGGGCTCTTTTGATTCTATGTTCTTTGCCTGAAAGTTGGAATAGCTTGGTAATGGCTATTAGCAATTTTGTTTCTGGTTCAAATACATTGAAATTTAATGATGTTGTTGGTGTTATTTTGAGCGAAGAAATTTGTAGGAAAAGCTCAGGTGGAGCATCCACATCAGGCAGCATTTTGAATGTAGAAAGTAGGGGTAGAACAAAGGAGAGAGAAAACAATTTTAGAAATCGTGGGAAGTCACGAGGAAAATCAAAGGACAAAAGGTCCCAATCTAGAGACAAGAGGGATTGCTGGTACTTTGGTGAGCCAGGTCATTTAAAGAAAGATTGTTGGTCTCAGAAAAATAAAGAAGATGGAAGTAAAGAGGAAAATGTGGTAAGTAATAAATCTGATGTGGATGCTTTGATTCTTTCCCTTGATAATGCTAATGATACTTGGGTGTTAGATTTAGGGGCTTCATTCCATGCTACCCCCCGTAGAAGTTATTTTCTTGACATGTCCAAGGGGATTTTGGGCTGGTTTATTTAGGAGATAACGAACCCTATTAGTTTGTTGGAAAGGGAAGAATCACGATTAAGTTGCAAAATGAGAATCATTGGCTACTACATGAGGTAAGGCATGTTCCAAAGTTAAGCAGAAATTTAATTTCAGCAGGGAAACTATATGATGAAGGTTGTGTTATTACATAATTTAGTGATAAAAATTGGAAGGTCAGAAAGGGTGTCTTAGTGGTAGCAAAAGGTGTGAAAGTAGGCACCTTATATCTTTGTATAGGTTACACTATTCCTTCTATTTTAATGTTTACGAAAAAAGGTTAATGTTTAGGAACAATTGTTGTAGTTCAACAAGTAGAAGATCATACAATTGTTGTGGACTCTGAATCAACATTGTGGCATAATAGACTTGGGCATATGAGTGCAAAAGGTATGAAATTACTTCATTCAAATAATGTTTTACTAGGTCTAAAATGGGTTAATATGGATTTCTATGAAAGTTGTGTGTATGGAAAACAAAAGAGAGTAAGTTTTCTCAAGGATGGGAATCAAAAGAAAGATGAGAAATCGGAGCTTGTGCATACGGATGTATGGGGACCATCTCAGGTATCTTCTCTCGGTGGCTCTCAGTATTATGTTACATTCATTGATGATGCAACTAGGAAGGTATGGATTTATTTCCTTAGGCAAAAATCTGATGTATTTGAAACTTTTAAGAAATGGAGAAGCTTGGTTGAGAATGAGATGGGTAAAAAGATAAAATGTCTCAAATCTGAGAATGGTGGTGAGTATTGCAGCAAAGAGTTTGAATATTATTGATCCTCTAATGGTATTCGTAGGCATAAAATAGTTCCAAGGACTCCATAGGAAAATGGAGTGGCTGAGCGCATGAATAGAACAATAATGGAGCGTGCACAAACTATGAGATTGCATGTTGGGCTGCCTTTAAAAATGTGGGTAGAGACTGTAAACACTATTGTTTATTTAATTAATAGAGGTCCCTCTAATCCTTTGGGTTGTGGTATTCCAGAGGAAGCATGGAAAGGTAAGAAGGTGAGTTATTCTTTTCTCAAAACCTTCGGTTGTGAAGCATTTGCACATGTAGATTCTGAAAATAGAATCAAGCTTGATGCAAAATCAAAGAAATGTGTATTTGTTGGATATGGCATTGATGAATTTGGTTATAGGATTTGGGATTTTGAAAATCAGAAAATTGTGAGAAGCAGGGATGTCATATTCAATGAGAAAGTATTGTACAAAGATCTATTGCTGCAGCATGAGAAGAAAGAAAATGATTATGTAGTGTTGGATGATATTCCAAATAATGATGTTTCAGTGGTTCCTCATGCTGGGCAACAACAACAATAAATACCACAAACTCCTGTTAGACATCTTCAAGGATAAGTAGACCTCCAGAAAGATTTTCTCCCTCTTTGTATACTATTTTGTTGGTGATGTTGGTGAACTAGAATATTATGATGAAGCTATGCGGTGGATACCAGGTTCGTGTGAGCATGGAATGGAAGAAGAAATGGACTCCTTGCTAAAAAATTAGACTTGGGAATTATGCAAGTTGCTGCAGGTAAAAAGCTTTACCAAACAAATGGGTTTATAGGCTGAAAGAGGAGGATGGAGGTAAGAAAATATTTAAAGCCAGATTAGTTGTAAAGGGATTTGCATAGAAAAAGGGTATTGATTTTGATGAGATTTTTTCTCCAATTGTTAAAATGACTTCTATTCGTATTGTTTTAAGTATTGTGGCTGCTGAAGATTTGCATTTAGAACAGCTTGATGTTAAAACAACCTTTCTCCATGGTCATTTGGAAGAGGAAATATATATGAACCATCCACAAATATTTGAGGTCAAAGGTAAGGAGAAACTAGTGTGCAGATTGAATTTTTTTTTATATGGCTTGAAGCAAGCACCTCGGCAATGGTACTTGAAATTTGATAGTTTTATGGTTGAGCAAGGCTACAACCGGTGTAGTTTTGGCCATTGTGTTTATTTTAAGAGGTTGGATAATGAAAGCTACATTATTTTATGTTTATATGTTGATGACATGCTTGTAGAAGGGTCTAACATGGATCACATAAGTGAGCTAAAACAACAATTAGCAAAATCTTTTGCTATGAAGGATTTGGGGGTAGCAAAACAAATCCTTGGTATGAAAATTTGTAAAGATAGGAAAAACAAACAAATTTTTTTTATCTCAAGCTAATTATGTTGAAAAGGTGCTGCAGATATTTCATATGGTGAATGCAAAAGCTATCAGCACACCTTTGCCTAGTCATGTTAAATTGACTAAGGATATGTGTCCAAAGACACAAGAGGAGGAAGAAAAAATGTCCAAGGTACCATATGCTTCAGTTGTAGGTAGTTTAATGTATGCCATGGTATGTACGAGACCAGATATTGCACATGTCATAGGAGTTGTTAGCAGGTATTTGAGTCATCCCAGAGTTGAGCATTGGAATGTGGTAAAATGGATTCTCAAGTACTTGAGAGGTACATCCAATAAATGTTTATGTTTTGGGGGCTCTAATACTAATTTAAAAGGCTATGTTGACTCGGATTTGGTAGGGGATATAGATACTAGGAAGAGTACCACAGGTTATGTATTTACAGTTGGTGGGACAGAAGTGAGTTGGATTTCTCGATTCCAAAAGGTGGTTGCTTTATCCACCACAGAGGCAGAGTATGTTGCTGCAACAGAGGCGGCAAAGGAGATGATTTGGCTAAAACTTTTCATGGATGAGTTGGGAAAACAATAGGCTGAAAATTATTTGTTTACAGACATCCAAAGTGTTATACATCTTACAAGGAATTTTCCCTTGCATTCTAAATCAAAACACATACAGTTGAGATATCATTTCATTCAGTTGATGTTGGAGAATGGATAGGTCAAGCTAGACAAGATACATATAGATGTCAATCCAGCAAATATTTTTACGAAGGTGGTGACAAGGGAGAAGTTGAGCTCCTCTTTAGCTTCGGTTGGCCTTCAAGTTTGAATTCAAGTATAACAGAGCAACATGGTCCAAGGTACTTATTTCCAGTGGGAGTTGTAATTGCAGCAGTGTTGTCCAGGATCAGTCTCCAAGTGGGAGATTGTTGGTATGTGGTGACTAATCATCCTATACTATATAGCCCATGGTATATTGTACACCCTAGCATGTATCCTTGCCAGGGTCTGGGGGTGGCATCCCCCGAGAAAAATTTTCCTCCTACTTTTTCGCGTCATCACCGAAAAAGGGAAAAATCAACGAAAAAGGAAAAATCTGATTTTTTAGAACCCAAAATCTCGAAGCTTCTAAGCTTGTTTAAAAGTGGTTTGGATGGGTATTACAGTATGATGAAAAACGTGATTATTCGCAAGATTGTAATAGGTTTTACACTAGATAATAAAAGTATTGGATGGCTATGGTTTGGTGGATGTAGCTTGGATTGGGTGAACCACGTTAAATTCTTTGTGTTATTATTTATTCTCTGTGTGTTTTAGTTTTTCTATTTATTAATTAAATTTACATTTAATTGTTAGATATTTGCCATTTCTAACCCTAACATTAAGGGTACTTGAGGGTTCAGGGTTGAGGGTTGAGGGTAGAGGGTAAAGGGTAGAGGGTTTAAGTATGATTTAGGGTTTAGGGTATTAGGTTGAGGGTATAGGATCAAGGTTTTAGGGTATAGCTAGGTTTGAGGGTATATGGTTGAAGGATTAGGGTTGAGGTTCCATTAATATAGAGGGTAGAGGGTATATGGATTGAGGGTTTAGGGTTTAAGGGTTGAGGGTTGAGGGATTAAGGGTGTTGAGGGTTGATAATTGAGGGTTGATGGTTTAATGTATAAGGTAGAGGGTAGAGGGTTAAGGGTTTAAGGTAGAGGGTTGAGGGTATATGGTTGAGGGAATAGGGTTGAGGGTCCAATGTATAGGGTAGAGGGTATAGGGTTTGAGGGTATATGGTTGAGGAATTAGGGTTGTGTGTCCAATGTATAGGGTAGAGGGTATAGGGATTGAAGGATTAGGGTTTAACTAGGGTTGAGGGTAGAGGGTAGAGGGTTGAGCATTTAAGGGTTGAGGGATTAGGGTAGAGAGTTTGCTTGACTTTAAGGGTTTAAGGGTTGAGGAATTAAGGTCGAGGGTAGAGGGTATTGGGTTAAGGGTAGAGGGTAGATGGTTTAAGTATGGTTTAGGGTATTGGGTTGAGGATATAGGGTTGAGGGTTTAGGGTATAGCTAGGTTTGAGGGTGTATGGTTGAAGGATTAGGTTTTAGGTTCAATTAATGTAGAGTGTAGAGGGTATATGGGTTGAGGGTTTATGGTTTAATGGTTTAGGATTGAGGGATTAAGGGTTGAGGGTTGAGAACTGAGGGTTGAGGGTTTAATGTATAGTGTAGAGGGTTTAAGAGTTGAGGTGGGTTGATGGTTTAAGGTTGAGGGTAGAGGGTTGGGGTTATATGGTTGAGGGATTAGGGTTGAGGTTCCAATTTATAGGGTAGATGGTTTAGGGATTGAGGGTATATGGTTGAGGGATTAGGGTTGAGGGTCCAATGTATAGGATAGATGGTATAGGGGTTGATGGATTAGGGTTTAACTAGGGTTGAGGGTAGAGGGTTTAAGGGTTGATGGATTAAGGGTGGAGGGATTAGGGTAGAGAGTTTAATTGGGTTTAAGGGTTGAGGGATTAGGGTCAAGGGTAGAGGGTATTGGGTTGAGGGCAGAGGGCGGAGGGTTTAAGGGTTGAGGGTTTAGGGTTCAGTATGTGTACTTAAGGGTTTAAGGGTTGAGGGTATAGGGGACATGAGGGATTAAGGTAGAGAGAGAGGGATGGGTGGAGGGAGAGATGGAGGTAGAAGTGAGATAGAGAGAACGAGAGAAGAGGAGGGAGGCATAGAGATATATGAGGGTTGAGGATACAGTGTAAAAGGCCTGTAGCTTGTTGGTTCTTATATAAATAGGAAACCAATGCCTATTTTTAAATCATCATTATCATATATCATTTCCATTGTCACCTGTAGAAGTAGATAGGTTTCATATTCCACTCATCCACCTTCACATTTTGAAGAATTTTGTTATTAATGTTTATCAATTGAAGCTATATACATCTAATATTGGTCATGGTTAGTCAAGCTTGTTAATTAATTAAATATTAATTATTTAATTAATCCCCTAAAGTCATCTACATATAAATAAATTTAATTATTTATTTATATTGTTCACTCTTATAACTCTTCTACCTTAATTAAATAAATAATTTTATTTAATTATTATCATCTCCATATTCCTCTTAATTAAATTAAATAATTTTATTATTTATTTATATTAATTATCATATTATCCTAAATTTGAATATTTGAATTCAAATAAGAGAATATTCCTCCAAACACCCCCTTCATCTCACAGTTAAATTAAATATTATATTTAATTTAATATCTTTTCTCATTCCACACATAAATTAAATATTTTAAATATTTAATTACTTTCTAAATCACCTCTCACACATAATTAAATATTACTTATTTAATTATGCGAACTTCTAATTTCATCCTCACATATAATTAAATAAATTAATTTATTTAGTTATGAAATTCATCCTCAACTCGTTCTTCAAATGGTAACCTTCCTTCAAGTCTAAATTAGAAAAATTGAAGAAGAGGAAACCTTCTATCTCTCTCTCAACTTTCAAAAATCTTTCACCATTCATTCTAACAAGCTTGATCTGAACCGTTAATCATATCAGCCAATCAAATCCTTTCAAAAACTCTTTAAATACATGTGCAAATCCAAGCATTGGTTACACACGATGACACGACAAACATACATGCAATTACACTTACGCTCTTGCATTTCTAGCATTTCAGCAATAATCATATCTTAGCAATAATTTGATCGTAGCATAGCATAATCTTGCATTTTAGCATAGTATGCATTTTTAAATCTCATTCTCTAGTAGTCCATTTCATTGAGCTTGGCATTCCAAATTTGAGAGAAAACTTGAACAACGAAACGTTGGAGATAGAGAGCAATAAGACGACTTCGAAGAAGCTGCCATGAAGAGTTTGTTTAATTTTATTTTAGTCTCTTTGATATAAGGTTTTATTTGATTGTGTTTGAATTCGATATAATAGACATATTTTCATACACATAAAATGGCGCCCACCATGGGGCCTATGCCTCGATTTTAACCTTTTCTCTAAAAGTATTCTAACAGGTTTCCGTGTTTTGGAGTTCGACCTTCGAAAAAATTTGCGTTTTAGCGCATACGACATTTTCTGCAGCACATCTGGGGTTTTTGGATTTTCTGCTTTGTAGGTTTTTTTAGTGCATCTGGTGACTATTCCAACGCATTTGAGAGTTAATTTAGCGCATTTGAGGGATAGAAGAGCACATATAGTTCATCACATCTAGAGTTAAAATCTGCATTTAGTTAAAATAGCATATTTAGGAACTGTTTTAGCAGATATAATGGTTAAGCTAGTGCATTCAAAGTAGATTTTAGTGCATTAGGGTTGCATTATTTACAAATTTAAATATGCATTTAATTCAAGTAGCGCATTTGAGGACTGTTTTAGCGCATTTAGAATTTTTTCTGTAGTGCATTTAGGGTCTGTTTCAGCACATCTTTTGTATGTTTTTGCGCATCTAGGTTCTGTTTCAGCGCATCTGTAGTCTATTTCAATGCATTTAGGGTTTTGTTTCAACACATCTATAATATGTTTCAACACATATAGGGTCAGTTTCGGCGCATCTGGGTTGTAACACAAATACAAAATTCTGAGTCTGATGCCTTCTGCAGATAGAATTTTCTATGGTTAAAAAGAAGCAATCCTAGGATAGTCACATCTGGATAAAACAAATCAATCCTAGGATAGACATGGATTTTAAAATGAAGCAATCTAGGATAGTCACCACACAATAATTTTGCAGTTAAAATTAAACAACTTGTTTTTGTGAAGCAATATCTTCACTTAGATTAGATCATTGTGATTTGGGTTTAAAAAGAACATTTGTTTGCTTTGTCTGTGGCAATAGGTCTATGCTCTTCCCTTAACTGGTTTATTCGAATACCAGACTTTCCTTTTCAATTTCATGAAAATTTACTGCTTTAATTACATCCTTTAGAGAGCCTGCTCTTGTGGGAAAAAGTACTCACCCAAGAGGAATGACTCAAGTGGATTCAAGCCAAAGCCAAGCTATTCTGCCCCACTATAAAATTTAAAGCAAATCTAGGGAAAGCCTCTTTTTCTGGTAGTGTGCAAGATAACCATCCCCAAAGCCTTTGTTCTAAAGGTTGAGAGGTCTCTTGAGGGATTTTATTATTTCCGCACCGAACGGAAACCCTTACTACGAACCTAGTGTAGTGGCCAGCCGAAGTTAGTTTCCAAACATCCTAATAATCACAGTGCAAGGGGAGGGAAGAATCTTCCCCCAAGACACTCATCATATAATTGCCAAGGACCGTTTGCTTATGGGATCCAGTATCCACTTCCATCACTCTGAGTACGCACCTAGAAAAGAAAAAATCACGGGTGCCCCTTCGGGGGTGACACGACTGTGTGAGTCGATGCAGTTCTAAGATGTGGGTTGTTGATTACTAGGATGACCTACTTGAGTATTAAGAGTGAGTCTTCCTAAATTTTCTTTCATGTGCTAAACGTATGAAAACACTTGTTGAAAACATTTTCTTGATCAAACACTTGATGTTAGTATAGGGTTTTAAAAACAACTATTTTTTAGAATGTTTGTTGTGTCTTCCATTAGATTAACTCAAATAAAAGATCACCAAAATGAGCATGAAGAACAGCAATTGAAATCATTCAAAATCTATTCACGTCTTTGGTCCAATAACATTCTCGATATCTCTCTCATGCTTAGGGAGTGGAAATCAGTTTCCAATAGGATCAAGAAACCCAAGAAACATTTAGGGTTCAAGAAAAAAATGCAAAGAAGAAAAAATTTGTACAAAAGTCGACACGTATTGCTTCATTACCACAGATTTATTCATAGATACCAAGACTTTGTTAGGGGATTCACTAATGAGTATGATGTAGATCCCTTGGATTCTCAAGATTATTATCAGAGATTAGCTCTATCTCAATGACATAATCTTAATCAACCTCTTGAGTTTGATAATATACCACAACCTTCTATTGCATATCCTTCACATCCCAGTCAAATCCTTCAGTGATCTTGAAATGTTTCTTCGAAAATAAAGATCAAATCTTTAAGAGTGCACCTTTCAAACAAACTTCTAATTATTGATTCAACTTCCCAACAGGATTCTGACATCCTTCATCATTGGAAGCCACAATCAAAAATTAGGAACATCTTTGGTCATATCATAAGATTCACATCTTATCAGATCAAGATATCATCATCATTGCACTTGTCAAAACCGTGATCTAAGTCTAGAAGAACTCTTCAAAATCATATACCAAACTCTACAAGATATCAATACAATAAATTGAAAGATGCAATCCAACAAGAAGGTCACACCCAAAACACTCAAGAAGAAGGTGAAAGCAGTAATCCTCTTTACAACATAAGTCGTAATCCACTTTTCAACAACAACATGGATAACAGAGAAGAAAATCCATTCCACAACTATAGAGACGTGAACAAAACCCATGTAGATAGTGATGAGGAACGAGATGAAGAATGTCTTAGAGAGGCTGAGCAAGATCCCAAATTTCACAAATCCATAGAAAAGATCTTGCAGCGCGATAAATAAAAATATTTCCCCTATCTAGCTGACCAAGGAGCTAAATTGCCTCATGACTTTAATACCGAGAATTTGAAGAATAAACCCGAGGAAGCACCCCTATCTGACTTAGTGCTTTGAATCAACAAATTAAGGTGCTTCAAGGACAAATTAAAGAGTTACAAGGGGGATCCACAACAAAGAAATATACTCTTGAGGACATTTGTCCTTATCCTTTTGATCGAAGTCTCAACATGGTTCCATTCCCCAAACATTGTGAAATTCTGAAATTTGATCGTTATAATGGGAAATCGGATCCAATTGATCATGTTAGAGACTTTTGAAACATGACTTTAGAGTTCTCCCATGAGGACACTTGATGCGTTTGTTTCCCAGGAGTCTTGGAGGTCACTCTATGGAATGGCTATCAAAAATAACACCTCCTGTCAATAAATTTGAAGAATTAATCAATCTGTTTATATCACAATATGCATACAACATCCAACACCAAATCACTATGATAGATCTCTGCAAAGTTGCGCAAAAACCTGGTGAACCTTTTATTACTTTTCTTCAAATATGGAGAAGAATGTTCACTAGATATCCACATCCTGTTCCTGAAAAGGAAAAGATGGTCACCTTCATTAACAACTTGAATTCAAAAATGAGCTATCATTTGAATTTACATTGTCCTCCCTCTTTTGAGAAATTGATTGAAGATGCTATAACCATTGAAAGTGCTTTGGTCAAAAGAGGAATAATAAATCTCGACAAGGATAATCCTAGCTCATCCAATCATCATAACAATTAGGACAAGTCTAAATTTTGGACCCACAACAAGAACATGGTGAATGATGGTGTTGTTGATGTGAATCATGTCTCAACTAAGCCATTTGTTCTTAGTGCTCCAAGTGCTCCTCGCAATAACAACTATAACAATGTCAACTCAGTTACAAATCAAGGAAACAATCCTCCTCCTCCGAGGAACAATGTAAATCAATATTCTACTCCCAATCAAGGGACTGCCAATAATCAAGGTCACTGAGGAACCACTAACAATAAAAACTCTTGAGGGAATAGCTCAAACACAAATCCACTGCGATTCTCATTCTTCTCTAGTAGAAGAACTTACACTTCACAAGGACAATCTTTGGAATCTGCGCTCAAAGAATTGATGGCTAAAAATGTCATTACCTTGCGACCTCAACGAAACTATCAACCCAGTGTGAAGCCTCCATCATGGAACAAGGCATACTATTGTGACTATCATCGATGCAAAGGTCATTGCACGAATAACTGTCAAGCCTTGAAGAATACCATTCACAAATTAATATACAATGACATCATCACAATAGAAGGACATCGAAATTCAAGTGAAGACCACCAAGCATTTTGCAACCCATTGCCCAACTATCAAAAGGTGAGTCTTCCAAAAAAAGTGTGAATCATATTGATGATCCAATAATCAATCATATCTACACTAACGATGAACAAGTCAATGTTATCAACAAAGTGGAATATAGAGAAGTCAATGCAACAACCAGGGCGCAAGCTAAAGTGTTCTTAAAGGGTGCTTCTTCAAAAACCACTGTACCCCTACCTCAACATCAGTATGATATAGTCAACCAACTTCGAAAAACTCCTGCTCAGATTTCCATCTTAGAACTCTTGAATATTTCCCCGGCACATAAGGAAATTCTTGAAAAAACCCTCGTTGAAACAACTGTATCCACTGATTTGGATGTGTACCAATTTCAAGCCATGGTAGGACATTTTTCCTCACCCACATGCCTTTCATTCTCTAAAAAATATGATGTTTCCATAACTCATCCTCATAATTCATCATTATATTTAGAATTCATGGTTCACAAGTTTCGTGTCAGACGAGTTCTAATAGATGGTGTTGGTTTGAATATATGTACTATGAAGTTGGTCAAGGCTTTGGGATTTTCTGAGGACTCCATTGATTTTAGAAGAAATATTACCATTAAAGCCTACGATGATGAGGAAAGAGCATCCAAGGGTCTAATTATGCTACCAATCCGAGTGGGACCTGTTATCAAAAATACTTTCTATCAAGTATTAGACCATGATCTTGCATACAACATCTTGCTGGATCATCCTTGGATCCATGAAATGCAAGCTGTCCCATCCACATATCATCAATGTCTTAAGTTTCCTTATGATGGACAGGAAATCACGATACCGGCTGATATTCAAATATTCAAACTTGTGCCAATATTAAAGCCAGTCAAGATACTTTGGTTCCTAACAATCGAGAAGCTAGTACTAATACTTCTCTTAAGATTGACACACAAATCAGTCAGTTAACCAATAGTTTTGACAAGAAATTGAAATTCAAGGACCATGGAGTTGGGGAGAACTCTCTCTATCTCTCTAATTTATCCACATCACCTCAGTCATGTGGACAACCTTCCATCACGCAACATCAAATATCAACAGCATCAACATCCAAGCAACCGCCAACAGAACCGAGCACAAAGTTTAATGGTCAGTTCATCAAAGAAAAATTCCCCATGGAAGATCCTAAGGATAGATAAATTTTAAAATGGCTCTATATAGAAGAAGATGAAGCCATTTTTAATCTCAAATTACCAATAGAGAAATATGGAAAAGGGTATTCAATCATACAGAAGATGGGCTATGATAAGGGTCCTATCAGAAAAAGAAAAGAAGGGGTAGTTGAGCCTATTCATCTTCAAGGACTGGCTGCAAAGGAGAAAACCGAATTAGGATATGATACTAACTCAGAAGAAAGAACATCCAAACAACTACATGGCACTTTTTTCACATTGCAAGAAGGTTCAGATTCAAGAGAAGCATGTTTGGCAACAATCCATAATTTCTTCGATAATAACTCTGACATAGATTTTGTTGAATATGAATGGGACGCCATTTACAATGATGAGTTCTAGAGGGATAAAAAGGTTGATGTAATACACAAATATACCCAAACTCTAATCAAAGGTGAAGGGTCAGGGTCCCAGCCACAAGAATCTGAACTACAAAGTGACTATGATTCTAGTGATACTGAGTCAAATCTAAACGAACAAGACTATCATGAGGACAGTATCATCATTGATCCACCTCATACCTCGGATCCTACATAAAACTCCATTATGACCATAACCATATCCAATTTCATGCCACCCGATGACCCGATGCCTTTGATCTATCCCGATCTCATTGATTGGGATTCATCTGAACCTATCGATATACCTATGTTTCCAAGTGACGAAGCTATTGTAAACTTCCTTTCCGCAGAAGGCATAAATGATTGTTCCACTAGCAATTTTTGGCATAAGTCTTTGATCAGGAGAGTGTCAATCCTCCCAACTGCAAAAGAAAAAATAAAAAAGAAAGATCTAATGGTGAAAACTAGAATATGACAGTGTTAGATCAAACAAAAGATAAAATAAAGAGCGTATCAAATGGTGAAAACCTTTTTAAGGCACCAGACGATGGGAATCTTGACACTCTCTTGGAGCACTACCATGAGCGATCGCCTATCTTGATTGAGCCTACAAATGCGGTCAGCCTTGAAACTTTAGACAAACCAAGGATCTTACAGTTAGTTGCGTCAATGACAGAGAAAGAAATACCAGGGTTCATGGAATTTCTAAGGGAAAATCAAGTCAACTTTTCTTGGTCTTATGCGGACATTCCAATTCTCAATCCTAATCTTGTCATGCATCATTTGTCTATCAATCCAGGAGTTAAGCCTATGAAACAAAAACTCAGGAAGATGCACCCTCATGTTGCATTATTGGTTAAGGAAGAATTGAGAAAACTCCTCAATGTAGGCTTCATAAGATCAATCGACTATGTAGAATGGATCTCCAACATTGTTCTTGTATCCAAGCCAAATAAAAGTATCAAAGTGTGCACAAATTTCAGAGATCTTAATAAAGCTTTTCCTAAGGATGACTTTCCACTTCCAAACATCGACACTATAGTTGATCTAATAGCGAGCCATGCCATGTATTCATTAATGGATGGTTTTTCTAGTTATAAACAAATAAAGATTGCACCCGAAGACTAGGAGAAAACAACTTTTACATGTCCATGGGGAACTTACTGTTGGAACGTCAAGCCTTTGGGTCTGAAGAATGCTAGGGCTACTTATCAAAGATCCATGACTACAATATTTCATGACATGATGCACACATTCATGGAAGACTATGTATACAACATATTGGAAAAGTCATACACTAGAGAGGGACATCTAGAAATATTGTCCAAAATATTTGCAAGGTTGGAAAAATTTAAAGTTTGCCTCAATCCCAAGAAATTTTTTTTTGGGGTCAAATCTAGAAAACTCTTGGGGTACATTGTTTCAAAAAAAGTAATTGAAGTAGATCCTGCTAAAGTACAGGAAATTATGGAAATGCCTCCACCAAGGAATATTAGTTAGTTGAGATCATTACAGGGACAGCTCCAGTCTATTCACAGATTCATTGCACAGTTGGTTGATAAGAGTTTACCTTTCACTCATCTATTGCATAAGAATGTTCCTTTTAAATGGGATGACAAATGTGAATTGGCTTTTCAACAAATCAAGCAGTACCTGATGAACCCACCAGTTCTAGTACCACCAAATCTAGATAAACCCCTAATCTTATATATTGCGGCAATAGAGGCATCTTTAGGGGCATTACTAGCACAAGAAGACTCTACAAGAAAGGAATGTTCAATCTATTATATTAGCCGTACATTGATAGGACATGAACTCAACTACACTTCCATCGAGAAGGCTTGTCTAGCAGTAGTCTTTGCTTCACAAAAAAATTGGCATTACATGTTAACTCATACAATCAATCTTATTTCAAAGATTGATCCACTCAATTATTTGTTAAGCAAAGCATCATTGACAGGAAGGTTATCAAAGTGGGTAATGATTTTGGGTTAGTTTTACATCCATTATATTGATCGCAAGGAAATTAAAGGACAAATTATTGCTGATCAACTAGCTAAAGAACCACTACAGGTGGACCACCCCCTACACATTGAATTTCCAAATGTTGATGTCTTTACTGCAGAACCAAACAACCATGGTCCTTATATTTTGATGGTTCATTCACTCAACATGGATTGGGGGCAGGCATACTTTTCTTCACTCCCTAAGGACACACCATTCCTTGATCATATAGACTGATGTTTCCTTGCACCAACAACATAGCCAAATATGAAGCATTAATCACTAGACTTCAAATAGCATTGGAATGGAGGATTATAGAATTACAAGTGTATGGTGACTCACAGTTAGTCATTAATCAGATCAATGATGATTATCAGACCAAGGATGACAAACTGTTGCCATATAAAAAGATGGTGGACGAATTCAAGCAATACTTTGTGGACATCGAATTCACACAAATTCCAAGACTTGATAACAAAGCAACTAATGTCATGGCTACAGTTGCATCATTGTTACAACTCCCAGAAAATTAGGCTCGCTATGAATTTATGGTGGAAAAATCATTTACACTTGCTTATGACACGCCTAAAAGCCAAATTATTTGCCACTTGGTAGGATTCGATTCCCCTTGGTATGGAAAAATCTATGCCTACCTAAAAGACAATATCTTACCACCTAATTTATCCCGTAAACAAAAGCGAAATTTTATTCGCCAATCCTCTCGCTACACTCTTATCGCTGACACCCTTTATCGCCGGGGTCTTGATGGTACTCTACTTCGATGTCTTGAACGTGATGAATCTGACAAATTTTTACAAGAAGTTCACAGTGGTGTTTGTGGTACTCATTCGAATGGACTGACCTTATCCAAAAAATTGATTCGAATGGGTCATTATTGGCCTACAATGGAGAGGGAATCATTCACTTTTGTGAAAACATGCTCAAAATGTCAGATTCATGGGAATCTCATTCATGCTCCTGCACAGGAACTTCAACCATTTATGCCAACCTGGCCATTCTCTCAATGGGGGTTAGATCTAGTGGGCAAGATTCATCCTTCCTCATCGAATGGACATAAGTTCATCATCACAGCCACAGAGTATTTTACCAAGTGGATTGAGGCAGTACCTCTCACTAAAGTCACCGACAAATAGATCTCATCATTCATACTCAACTATATTATTTGTCGGTATGGCATTCCCAACTCCATTATTACAGATAATGGATGACCTTTCAAGAATCAGGACGTTGATGAACTTTGTGAGAGATTTCACATTCAAGACAAATATTCAACACCTTACTATCCACAAGGGAATGGCCAAGCAGAGGGCTCAAATAAAACAATTTTGAAAATTTTGAAGAAGACTGTGAATGATTCAGGGAAAGATTGGCATGTTCAACTCAATCCTGCATTATGGGCCTACAGAAACAATGTCCACACACCAACAGGAGCTACACCATTTGCTCTTGTCTATGGAGCAGAGGCTATACTTCCTTTAGAAGTTGAGATTCCCTCACTTGGAGTCTCACTGAAGCGTCTCACAACAGATGATGACTACAGAGTGTCCCGACTGCAAGAGTTGGAACTTCTAGATGAAAAGAGACAAAGAGCAGCTGACCATTTGAAAGCATACCAATAGATGATGTCCCGTAGCTATAACCACAAAGTAAATCCATGAACCTTTCAGGTGGGTGATCTGGTGTTGAAAGAAAACCCACAAAATCAGCAAGACAGAAAAGAAAGGAAAGTTTGAGCCATATTGGCTAGGTCCTTATGTGGTTATCGTCGTCTATGGTTCATGGGCCTACAAGCTATCGACACCAAAAGGGGACTTGTTTGACGAGTCCATCAACAACATGCACCTAAAAAAGTATTATGTCTGAGGTGGTTATCATCAGCAGAAAAAGTCCTAAAAAAATCCAAAAATAGCAAAAAAAGTCCTAAAAAAAACCCAAAAACAGCAAAAAAAGTCTTGAAAAAATCCAAAAACAATAGAAAAAGTCCTGAAAAAATCCAAAAACAGCAGAAAAAGTCCTGAAGAAATCTAAAAACAGCAGAAAGGGTCCTGAAAAAATGGTTACCCTGGTGAAAACCTGGCAAACAAGCATCTCGGTAACAGCAAAAAAAATCAGAAAAATGCAATAAAAACAAATAGTGAAAATCTGGCAAACAGATGCTATTTGTAACTCTCCATCTATTAGTTCATGTTCTGCACTTAACTTCTCAACATTCATCTTATGCATCTTTTCATCATCTTAGGGCCATACCAGCATCATGCTACCATCATTTTCCTAGAGCGATAACATCTTATCATGGCTTGACTATTGTACATATTCATTTCAGCAAGTTGTGTCAATACTGGGGGCAAAACATTGACATACTAGGGACAATCAACTTTCAATTTTTACCGAAATAGCTAGACTATAGCATCAAATCCAATGATGCGAACAAACAATCAAATCCTTTGAACAACTATCCAATCATTTTAATCCAAAGCGCAACAGTTTTCAAACAAATAACATATCATGACTCATAGCTGGATGATCTAAAATCTGAATAGTATTTGGAAAAGCAGTACTAAATTTTGAACAATGGTTGTTTAATTTTTTATATCATCTCTTTGGAGCACACTCGATGATGTACTAAACTAGAGTGGTGAGGAAAGAGGATGATTTTTTCTTTGTCTGTTGTCTTGAGGTTAACTATTCATCTGGTGCAACTATGTCATGAGACATGATTTCAAAAGCATATCATTGATGACAGTTCCACATTTACATTAGAAGGTGGTTAATCTTTGTCTATTTATGCAAGAAATGCTTAGGTCATCTCGGTTCAATTATACCTCAATGATTGTGTTTGCTTGCTATATCAAAACTCATGAAAGTGGTACTCAGGTCATCATTGGTGCTAATTTACCCTCTGATGCTTGTACATACTTCCAACATTTTAGAACACTCTATGATGATTCAAGAAAGATAGAAAAATCTCAACAAATGGTTCATTTCATTTAATTGCATTTCATTTTAGATCATAGTACATATCTGCATACTAGATTTGCATCACAGTTTTCTTTGAAAGGCTAGCGAAAACATCAATATATGCCATGTCTCTTTGGACTATTTGTGGACATTTGAACATTTGTTTCATCATCACCTTTAATCTTCATTATCATTTCATTCATCACTATCATTTCATCTAGGTCCTATCATTTATCATTTATCATTCATTTTCATATCATTTGGATTCTTTATCATAATCATTAACATTTTATCATCTTCATATTCATTTCATATTGCATCCCATTTATCACTTTATATCATTTCACTTCATATCATTTTTCATTATCATATCATTATCTCTTATCATTTTTCATTATCATATCATTATCACTTATCATACCTTTTCATCCTCCTTATCATTTCTTATTTTATCATATCACTTATCATATCATTTCATTATCATTCATTATCATATCACTTTCACTTATCATCTCATTTATTATCATTTTATTATCGTTCATGTTATTTTATCATTGCATTATTGTTCATTTTTATTTCATTTATCTTATCATTTAATTTTTTTATCATTTATCATTTCATAGCATTATCATTTATCATATCATATCATTTTCATTATCATTGCATATCATTTCATTATCATTATCATTGCATATCATTTCATTTTCATTATCATTTCCTTTCATATCATATATCATTATCAGTGCATTTCATATCATTTATCACATCATTTATCATTTTATTTTATATCATTTCATTTCATAGCATTTATCATTATCATTATCATTCATTTTATTCCATTTCACTTATCATTTATCATTTCATTATCATCTATTTCATTTCATATCATCGTATCATACATCGCATTACTATTATCATTTCATTAACATATTATTACATAGTCATTTCTAAGTATCTCATTTTCAGCTGTTATCACTTATCATCTTTACTACGTCACATTGCAATACTTATCATTTCTCATTTTCATCATATTAATCATGGAGATTCATTGTCATCTACCACATCATTGTACCATTTTACAAATTCATGATGCATTTCACATACATAATATTCATTTTGCATCATACTATCATCATTTGCTTGCATTTGCAAATCCAAAAAAACACATTCCATACATACATTTTCATATCATTTTCAAACAAAATTTTCATAAAAACATATCAAATATCCCATGACATATTCCCATAAATCACATCATAGGTCATCCACCTCCATGACATCATTAGTACACATCATCAATCATTTTTTTATCAAATCATCCTGCATATCATGTTAGTCATCAAATCATTCCAATGCATATCAAAGTCCATAACATATAGAAATAAATGCATATCACATCATCATCTCATACATACGCATCACCTCATCAAAAATCATCGCCGCTGCATATCATCGCTCATCATAAATAATACAAATGTCCAATGTCCAAGGAAACTGAAAAGTCCAAAGAGAGATACATGGGATATGATCAAAAATCAAAATACATGATCCAAAAGTGATATACATGTGTGAGGTACATCTGCATCAGCTGGTCGATGCCCCTAATGGAGCTGGTCTGAAAGGAGGTGGTCTGCCACTAGTACCTGTGTCTGGATCCCGTCGAGGCCCGGTAGCCCCTAGGCTCTGTGTTCGTGTCTATGACCTGCTCCTGGTCCTAGTGTGGGACTGCAGAAGTGGCTCTTTACACTCAGGGGGACATAACTCCTCGTATCTGACATGGTAGTACTCTACCTCCCTCGCTATCTCCATGCCCTCTACAATAGCCTCTCGCAGAGATGCGCTCTGTATGGTACCCATCAGCCTTTGTGCAACACCCTCGACCTCTATCGCCCTCCGCCTCAATGCATCTCTCTCTGTCATCATCTGGGCTAACTATGGGTCTAGATCAGGTGTCTGTGCCTCTAATTGTGCCAGTTGTGCCTGTAGTTGTACAACCAATCCTTGTGCCTACACCAACTAACTTTGTAACTGCACCTGTTGTCCCTGTAGTGTTTGCACCTGGGCCTGTAGGGTGGCTATTTGTCCCTGCTGTGATGAGGATCTAACCCTGAGCACTGTCCGCTACCCAATCCCTATCTGCAGCCACCGCATGATCTGGACACACCTCAGAATATCTAGCCTCAGCCTCCCTGGCACCTGCCCCTCATCCCCGTTAGAACTCTCCTCCTCCTCTCTGCTCTCCACCTCCTCTCCTCCAACTGTGACCTGCTCACCACCGGCCACATCCTCCAATCTCACTACCCCTGGCTATGGTACTACCAAGATGGGTGTTGGCTCATCGAGATTGGTAAACCATGGAAAGGGATGTGTGTGATAATATACTGAGTACTCATCAGACATACCAGCATCAACGATATCTCGCCTATCATCACATTCCTTGGGAGCTAATGACATGAACTTTGTATATGCTATCTAATAGGAAATACATGGTCCCCATTCAACCTCATCTCTACTCCGGGCATAGTGTGCAACCCCCTATGGCATCCCCTGTGTGAAACCAAACTGTCTCTGCACCCACAATGCCAAAAACCTCTTGATGATGAAAGGAGTCCTCCCTATCAAAAACTAAGGAATACCTACAAATGACATCTCTAGGTCATCTGTATCCCATGGCTCACAATCAAGGTATGGTCACCATACCACTGCATCCATATCATCTAGATGTCATCTCCAATAATCCACCTTGCCCAGCTTGGGCTGGACAAGGAACATGGCATAAGCATACACATAAGGCCTACCTGGTGGCCTCACTCTGGGGTACGTTGATCTCATCACAACAAGATGCTCCCATGCCCAGATCTACAGCAATGTCACACCACACGACAAACTAGAAGCACCCCTGTACACCACCTGATGAAAATCATGATATAGGTGCGCTAACATACAACTCCCCCATGCATATCTCTGTGGCTATAGCAGCATCTGCTCCAAAATCCTACCCCATCCCACTGATAATCCCTTTGACCGGCGATCCAGACAAAGGAGACCTCAAATAAACGCACCCAAAATTGCAGGCAAGGCTAGATATCCTCATAAGTCAGCCCATGGCACCCAATACCTAGCTATATGTGCATCACCATACACCCTCCTCAAAGCATCTATACCCCCAAGCTCCTTGTGATCATAGAAAACAAGGGCACCAACCATTGGGATACCTAATATCCTGTATACATCCTCCAGAGTCACAGTCACCTCACCAGTCGGCAAATGAAAGGCATTGTGCTCTGAATGCCACCTCTCTACCAATGCAGTCAATAGAGGTAGAGTATGTTGCTACAACAGAGGCGACAAAGGAGATGATATGGTTGCAAATTTTCATGGATGAGTTGGAAAAACAATAGGCTGGAAATTATTTGTTTACAGACAGCCAGAGTGCTATACATCTTGCAAAGAATTCTGCCTTGCATTCTAAAACAAAACACATACAGTTGAGATATCATTTCATTCAGACGGTGTTGGAGGATGGATAGGTCAAGCTAGAAAAGATACATATAGATATCAATCCAGCAGATATTTTTATGAAGGCGGTGACAAGGGGGAATTTGAGCTCCTCTTCAGCTTCGGTTGGCCTTCAAGTTTGAATTCAAGTATAACAGAGTAGCAGGGTCCAAGGTACTTATTTCCAGTGGGAGTTGTAATTGCAATAGTGTTGTCCAAGATCAGTCTCCAAGTGGGAGATTGTTGGTATGTGGTGACTAATCATGCTATACTATATAGCCCATGGTATAATGTACACCCCAGCATGTATCCTTGCCAGGGTCCAGGGGCGGAAGCTCCCGAGAAATATTTTCCTCCTACTTTTTCGCATCATCATCGAAAAAGGGAAAAATCAACGAAAAAGGAAAAATCCAATTTTGTAGAACCCAAAATCTAGAAGCTTCTAAGCTTGTTAAAAAGGGGTTCAAATGGGTATTACAGTATGATGAAAAACACAATTATTCACAAGATTGTAATAGGTTTTACACTGGATAATAAAAGTATTGGATGGCTATGGTTTGGTGGATGTAGTCCGGATTGGGTGAACCACGTTAAATTCTTTGTGTTATGATTTATTCTATGTGTGTTTTAGTTTCTCTATTTATTAATTAAATCTACATTTAATTGTTAGATATATGCCATTTCTAACCCTAACATTAAGGGTACTTGAGGGTTGAGGGTAGAGGGTAGAGGGTAAAGGGTAGAGGGTTTAAGTATGATTTAGGGTTTAGGGTATTAGGTTGAGGGTATAGGATCAAGGTTTTAGGGTATAGCTAGGTTTGAGGGTATATGGTTGAAGGATTAGGGTTGAGGTTCCATTAATATAGAGGGTAGAGGGTATAGGGATTGAGGGTTTAGGGTTTAAGGGTTGAGGGTTGAGGGATTAAGGGTGTTGAGGGTTGAGAATTGAGGGTTGATGGTTTAATGTATAAGGTAGAGGGTAGAGGGTTAAGGGTTTAAGGTAGAGGGTTGAGGGTATATGGTTGAGGGAATAGGGTTGAGGGTCCAATGTATAGGGTAGAGGGTATAGGGTTTGAGGGTATATGGTTGAGGAATTAGGGTTGTGTGTCCAATGTATAGGGTAGAGGGTATAGGGATTGAAGGATTAGGGTTTAACTAGGGTTGAGGGTAGAGGGTAGAGGGTTGAGCATTTAAGGGTTGAGGGATTAGGGTAGAGAGTTTACTTGAGTTTAATGGTTTAAGGGTTGAGGGATTAGGGTCAAGGGTAGAGGGTATTGGGTTAAGGGTAGAGGGTAGATGGTTTAAGTATGGTTTAGGGTATTGGGTTGAGGATATAGGGTTGAGAGTTTAGGGTATAGCTAGGTTTGAGGGTATATGGTTGAAGGATTAGGTTTGAGGTTCAATTAATGTAGAGGGTAGAGGGTATAGGGGTTGAGAGTTTAAGGTTTAATGGTTTAGGATTGAGGGATTAAGGGTTGAGGGTTGAGAATTGAGGTTTGAGGGTTTAATGTATAGTGTAGAGGGTTTAAGAGTTGAGGTGGGTTGATGGTTTAAGGTTGAGGGTAGAGGGTTAGGGGTATATGGTTGAGGGATTAGGGTTGAGTTTCCAATTTATAGGGTAGAGGGTATAGGGATTGAGGGTATATGGTTGATGGATTAGGGTTGAGGGTCCAATGTATAGGGTAGATGGTATAGGGGTTGAGGGATTAGGGTTTAACTAGGGATGAGGGTTGAGGTTTGAGGGTAGAGGGTAGAGGGTTTAAGGGTTGAGGGATTAAGGGTTGAGGGATTAGGGTAGAGAGTTTAATTGGGTTTAAGGGTTTAAAGGTTGAGGGATTAGGGTCGAGGGTAGAGGGTATTGGGTTGAGTGCAGAGAGCAGAGGGCAGAGGGTTTAAGGGTTGAGGGTATAGGGGACATGAGGGATTAAGGTAGAGAGAGAGGGATGGATTGAGGGAGAGATGGAGATAGAAGTGAGATAGAGAGAACGAGAGAAGAGGAGGGAGGCATAGAGATATATGAGGGTTGAGGATACAATGTAAAAGGCCTTTAGCTTGTTGGTTCTTATATAAATAGGAAACCAATGCCTATTTTTAAATCATCATTATCATATATCATTTCCATTGTCACCTGTAGAAGTAGATAGGTTTCATATTCCACTCATCCACCTTCACATTTTGAAGACTTTTGTTATTAATGTATATCAATTGAAGTTGTATACGTCTAAAAATGGTCATGGTTAATCAAGCTTGTTAATTAATTAAATATAAATTATTTAATTAATCCCCTAAAGTAATCTGCATATAAATAAATTTAATTATTTATTTATATTGTTCACTCTTATAACTCTTCTACCTTAATTAAATAACTAATTTTATTTAATTATTACCATCTCCATATTCCTCTTAATTAAATTAAATAAATTTTATTTTTTATTTATATTAATTATCATATTATTCTAAATTTGAGTATTTGAATTCAAATAAGAGAATATTCCTCCAAACACCCCCTTCATCTCACAATTAAATTAAATATTATATTTAATTTAATATCTTTTCTCATTCCACACATAAATTAAATATTTTAAATATTTAATTACTTTCTAAATTCACCTCTCACACATAATTAAATATTACTTATTTAATTATGCGAACTTCTAATTTCATCCTCACATATAATTAAATAAATAAATTTATTTAATTATGAAATTCATTCTCAACTCGTTCTTCAAATGGAAACCCTCCTTCAAGTCTAAATGAGAAAAATTGAAGAAGAGGAAACCTTCTATCTCTCTCTCAACTTTCGAAAATCTTTCACCATTCATTCTAACAAGCTTGATTTGAACCTTTAATCATATCAGCCTATAAAATCCTTTCAAAAACTCTTTAAATACATGTGCAAATCCAAGCATTGGTTACACACGACAACACGACGAACATACATGTAATTACACTTATGCTCTTGCATTTCTTGCATTTCAGCAATAATCATATCTTAGCAATAATTTGATCATAGCATAGCATAATCTTGCATTTTAGAATAGTATGCATTTTTAAATATCATTCTCTAGTAGTCCATTTCATTGAGCTTGGCATTCCAAATGTGAGAGCAAACTTGAAACAACGAAATGTTGGAGATAGAGAACAATAAGACGACTTCGAAGAAGCTGCCATGAAGAGTTTGTTTAATTTTCTTTCAATTTCTTTTATATAAGGTTTTATTTGATTGTGTTTGAATTCTATATAATAGACATATTTTCATACACATAGAAGCAATATAATGGAGAACATCTTATTATCAGAGATTCTCCATGGCTGTGTTATCATTCTATATTTTTCTTATGTTTTTCTTGCTTATTTCTTCTTATATTTGAATGAATATCAGTTATTGAGCCTCAATATTGTGCTTATGTGAATGAATATGTTGATACATTAAAGCATTTACTATTAATGTTTTTAGTTACATGTTCAAAATTATGTTCAACATAAAAATGGAAACTATTTAAAAATAATAAAGTTAACAAAGTTGTTTATTTAAATAATTGTGAGTTATGTGCATTAATATTTTATTAACTTTTGTGTCTTCACAAACCTATGTTGATACAAAATGAATGGAAGAAGCATCCAAGTAATCCTAATTGTTTTCGCCAACAATTCATACTAAGGATTCAACAATTTAAGGATATTGCAAGAAGTAATTTGTATCGACACAAATAATATTACTCAAGCATTTCAAAGTTTAGGCCATTAGAATCATCATTTTTTAAACATGAATTGTGTTAGGGCTAAAAAATATTGCCTCAATATCCACCAATATTCATTTTCATCCACATTCCACCCACATGAAAAGATCTATTGCCTCTGATTTTATGATTGACTTAAATGCAAAAAAAATTGTGACAAGATCCATTTCATAACTCATACTACCACATTCATCAATGAGTCCAAAATTCCATGGCCATCATACCCCTTTCTAAAAGTATTTACTCAACATTATCGGCATGACAATACTACATTGGAGGGGACTCTCATCATAGTCTCAGTGATGAATCGATGAAGGCAAATCATACAATATACATTATCAATGTGACAACTCTCTGTCGGGCAGACTCCTAATATGGTCCCCCCAATAGACTGACAAAGCTAACTAAGATGGATTCATCAGAGTGATTAACACACATCAACATATCATACATTAGTGTTCCCCTGATAGCTTGAGAAAAACACATCGGTAACACCACAACATATCGAGGAGAAGTGACACTATATCCCATCAATGGACCGATGCATTACACAATAAATATTTTTAATAACAAACATGCAGCAGGAAGTGTATCAAGGGAACAGGAGGTTGTCGGGCTAACAAAAACTTGGTTCCCATGATACAATGATAAAACAATCAAGGGAAAAAGGTATCGGGAGGAATAATACCTATCGGTGGAATGTGAACAATGGTTCCCCTGATAATCCAAAAATGCATAAAGAGAAAATCCATATCATGAATAGTCAAATATAAGCCAAGGAAGGATATCAAAGAAACTAAAGTATATAAGGGAGATAGTATCTGGTGCCCCGTCGATGCCCTGAAGGAAAGATAACAACGTATGAGTTCATCGATGAGAAAAGTGGATATCTGCTGAAGTAAAACAATAGTCCCTCCGATGCAATGATGATGGTTATTTTCAACTGATGTGATAACCCATATCGTTGAGATATTCAAATTAAACATTCTCCCCAATGACAAGATTGAGAGAAAGTAGGATATTTATGAACCAAAGCCAAACAAAGCAAAGAATTTGGAAGTACTCGATTGTTGCACAATTCAAGGCCAAAGGAAGCAAGCACAACACAAGTAAGTATACAAAACCTCACTGAGAAATTTCTTTCAAAGTAAAAGAATTACAAAAAGAAGCTACAATTCTGGACAATGGAAGGAAGTTCAAGAACACCAAAGACTAAAAAACAAAAAATAGAAGTCAAGAACAATGAGAAGACTAAAAGACTCCTAAACCAAGACTTGATTGAGAAATTTCCTGGGTCGGGGCTGAGACCTAAGAGAAGTGCATAGTTGAACCCTTCCATGGACAAATTGCAGGATAAATAGAAAGGTTTAGGGGATGTATGGACACCAAAGCGAGGATATGAGTTGTTCATGTATCATTATAGAAAATATTATAGGTTCTAACTTGTTTGCAATCCATGGAGATTGAACCTAGGGAAAATGGTTGTACCTAATGTTTTCATCAATGCAGAGTTGATTAAGGCACTAGCTACCAGATATGACCCTAAACAATGAACTATCCAGTCGCATGATGGGTTTGAAATGATCATTATATCCAAAGACTTCATCTCCACTATTTTCCAATCAGACTGCTCCATGAATTTTCCGTTCACAGTGAAATACCTTTTGATAGAATATCATCACATGGACACTAGTTATAAGAGATGGAAACTACCACTACACAAGCCCGAGGAGGAAGGAAATCACCTCAAAAGGTTTTCTAGCAATGAAAACCCTCTCTTTCTTGAAGAGTTATTTGAAGAATACTTTCAATATACATATCACACTACTGGACAAGTATTGGGAGTGGAGGTTCCATCTCTCATGGAAATTGTTTCAATGGTCTTGGCAGGGGATGTACAAAGCATAGACGCCAGGCAATTTGATTATTTTGGTTACCTAGCTAATGCTTTAAGGAATAGAGAGGATTAAAAACAATAGTGATTGTATTAATTTTAAACATTACTCCTTGTTAATGCACTTTCTCTTATATGAAGGAAAAACTAGATGGTTTTGGGGAAAAAAATTGAGGATAAGGGATGTAGATGAATATGGAAATTGCAAACTAGTTCAAATGTGGACATCAATATGGGATAGCAGATATGGGAGATCCCATTATCTATACTTTAAGGAGTATTTTGTGAAACCATTGCTAAATATGTTAGGGCATCTGTGTGATTATAACTTGTCTCCTAAAATATAAAGGTTTTTGAGACCAAAAGAGAAGGATCCCAGGAAAAAGGTGAACCATAATTGGGGAGATTGGTACACATTCTCTGATTGCATTGTGATTATAATATACAAGTTTGAATGAGCCCCACAATTGGCTTATTTAGATATTGTAAGACAGTTGGCCATTTCAGATGCAATACATCTTAAGGGGTATATTAAGAAGTCCATTATGCCTAGTGCTTTATGTTTTGGAGATTTTACAATCGTTTCTAGTGAAGGATATGATGAAATTGACAAAAAATTGGCACACTACAATTTTTCATTGGGAAATGAAAGAAACAAATTTGACACAAAAATTTTTATTAATAAAACAAAATTGTCACAAGGGTTATCTGGATATGTACATTAGTTCTTGGTTGATGATGTGATAAGGAATTGTGATGAGGCTTCAACAAAACAAAGAATGACCATATATAACAAGATTATTCTCACTGAGGCATGGAAGAAATAAAACAACCCATCATACTCAAAAGCATTCAATGAGGTGCAAGACCCTTTGGAGAGAGTTGAGCAACTCATCACTCATGTGGATGAATTGATTAAAGATGTGCCCCCAATAGTCTTTGAAACACCTAAGACGGCTTACTCAAGCATGCAAGTTGAGGATTTGGAGCCCCTTAGTTACATACCCTCAAAACCCACTCCTAAGGTAAGTTTCTCTATGGATATAGCCATGAGTGAGGAAGGGGATGAAGAGGAAAGTGATACAAAAGACAATGAAGTAGAGAAAATAAGTGCACATGTGGTCACACAATATGAGCCACTCCTGGAACATAGCATAGTCAAATTTGAAACATCAAATGAACTCGCTAATGATGTGAGGGTCAAGGTCAGACATGAGTTTTATCTCTGACAGTGATTTGGTTAAAACTCTAGAGTTTAAGTCATTATTTATGAACATAAAGGTAGAATGCTGAGAAAGAGAATGAAAGATATCACTCCTGAACAAGAGGAAACTACCTTAGAGGAACTAAGAAAGGAGGTAGATAAGGAGTTAGAGTCTATCACCCCTAAAAGAGGAAGAGAACTGCTTCAAGAGGTTAGAGTTTTACTCTTACCAGAATAGGACATTAGCTCTGCCATAGTGTTTGATAGATTTAGAAAAAGAGAAGATAAAACAATGCACCTAACTGAAGAATCCAATGACAAAATGTATTCAGGGTCAAGGTACAATTCAAATGATGCCACCTTACTGATTTGGGCATTGTATCCTCAAGACAAAAGACCTGCTATTATCAATAATCCAAGACAAATTTTTGGACACCTCTTGGTCCACAGGGTGGGGGATACTAATCCCATTGAGACAACAGATTTAAACATAAACATGGTAAATTTCAATAAGGCACAAATTGAGAAATTAGTAAGGGATTATGATAAACTAAAGAAAGAAGTGGCTAGTCATAGAGACAGAATATCCTCCTCATCTTCATCAGAACTATATTCCCCATGGCTATAAAATGATAAGAGGGTATTGGATGCAATGGTAGATGTCATATATTGGAAACACTACCATGAGAAGGCTCAAAATAAATGTAATGAACTAGAAATAAAAATAAAGACCACCAAGTACGATGTTGTATCTCAAATAATCAAGGTAAGATTCAATAGGATGATGGATCCTGCTGATGAATATTGGGAATTATTTAAATGAACAAACTCAGCTCTCTTAGAAAATTAGAGATTGCAAAAAATGATGATAGAAAAGAAACGAGAGCTTATCAATGAGAATGCTTTGAAGGATCAAGTACTCAAGGCATATAATAAGTTGGTGGAGTCGCATAACAGGTATCACAATAGAATTAAGGAAGATCTTGATTATTTTGATCAGCCCCCAGAACTCTTTGATAGCCTTGGTAATCCCAGATAACAAAGTGATTGGAAGGATGAGCTAGCTATGTTTCTACCTCTTACATTAGAATAGATAAATGATGAAGAAATGCTACTGCAAAATACACACAAACAAATTGAGAAAATAATGTACATGGAGTAGTACATGACAGATACAATTGACAATGTGGAAAATCATGCTAAAGAAGAGTACATCAATCATATGTCAGCCATCAATTTGTTTATCAGTCAGACTAGAGATACATTAAGCATAGAGGGGCAGTCATTGAAGCAGAAGGACTAGACAATTTGATACTTCATCATGGAGAGGATATACCTTTCCAGATCCAAAGAGGTCATAGGGTATCCACGTTGAATAAAAGAGTGAGTGTTATGAGTTGTTTAGATTCCTAATTGTGTTTTTTATAATTTATTAAATAATTATGAAAATACACATCATTTTGTAAGAGGCTTGAAGCTTGTAGCTTCCCATACAAAAGGGGAAACCAAATCCTCATTTTATGATATATCATTACCATTAGAAAAATCAAGTAGATTGCATATCCTTCCATCCATTTCATATCAAAAGACTTATGTTATTAATGTATATCATTTAAAGCAATATAATAGAGAAGACTATTGGATGTTGTTGATATGTGGTTGTCATTGATGTCAACACTATTGGCCTTTAAGACATTAGAAGTTGTCTATGTCGAGGATATTGAGAAAATTGTAATGGAATAAGTTGTAGGTTATCAGCGATGTAGTGAAGTTCAGTCTATTGGTTAGCTCAGTACGTTGATGATTAGAGGTTGTGGATTAAATGGTTTGTTGTTGATTATATCTAGTTTATCCACATTAAGTTTCAAAAATCTGTATGAAGATTTGATCGAGTTATGAGCAGTTGTGTTCTGATAGTCATTTTGTTGCTTTAGTTGGTGTTCCTAAATGAAGATGATGTGATTCTTGTAATTTTAGTTGTTGTGGATGATTCTCTGGTGATTCATGATGTTTTTGGATGTTTCTAGATCATTCTCTATCTATGTTTCACATCCACATTGATTTTTGTGCTCACAATTGGTGATTTTCTCTTGCGTGTTCATGTTTTTCATGTTCATGGCTAACAAGGTGATGGTAGCGTGTTGTGGATCTTCTTGGAATAATTTTTGAAGGTGTTTCATGTTTGAATTTTTTTTTTTGGGTCTTCATTATGTTGTGACCGACATTGGTCGATTCACATTGAAAATTATTTATTGTTTTGGGCCGACAGTTTGCATATGTTTTATTATTTTGTTGAAGCCAACATGTAGGGATTTAATCTCTTGTTGTGGATATATATAAGCAATTTTTTATTCCATTTGAAGGAATGATGTGTATGATATGTGCGAACAATGTCCTAATCATTCAAAGACAGAAGCAAAGTGTGAAGAAGAGTGAGCAGAGTGTGAAGAAGTGTTCATGTGCTTAATCAAAACTATAATCATGCATTAGCAGATGCTATTTTCTTAGTTCAAAATCCTACATATGTAATCTGAATTTTTTTGTAAGATAGTGTGTATTCCTTTGGGAAATAAGCCTTGTTGTATTTGAGCAGTGAGCTCTAGGAAAAGTTCTTGAATGCATGTGCATTCCTCATTTATTTTTCTTTATACTTTTAATAGGGTATAATCTTGTGGACTGACCTCCATCATTTCTTTTCCCCTAACAGGTTTTCCAAGTAAAAAATATTGGTGTTATGTGTGTTTCTGATGGGTTGATTTATGCTTTCATGGTTATTAATCAAATTTGAGAATAAGGTTAATAAGCTTAAATTTCTGTGACAACTGATTCACCCCTCACCACTCAGTTGTTTGCCCTTGTGTTGCCAACAATTGGTATCAGAGAAATTTCCTTGGGAGAAGTTGAATAGCTTGAGGTGATCAGGGATGGCAACATATAAGGATAGTTCAAGATTTGATGGAAAAAATTATTCTCTATGGAAGACTCGAATGGAGTGTCATTTGAGATGCATTGGTGAACCCTACTAGAACATTACAACAAATAGGTATGTTATCCCACAAAATGGTCCTTCTACTGCTATTGAGATTAAGGATGTTGGGTACAATATTAGGGCTAAGGAAGCATTGTTGAGTGCTCTGACTAATTCTGAGATGACAAATGTTATGGATCTGAAGATTGCTTATGAGATCTGGAAAAAGTTGGAAACTTTGTATGAAAGTGATACTAATGTAAAGATTTCTAAGTTGCAAAGTTTGAAAGGGAAATATGAAATGTTGAGAATGGGTGATGATGAGAAAATTACTACTTTCATGCAAAGAGTGAATGAACTTGTGTGAGGTATCAGATGTGCTGGTGGACAATTGGAAGAATCAAAGATTGTTGCTAAAATGCTCAAATCCTTGCCTACTGCATACAAAGTCAAAAACTACTTCTATTGAGGAGCTTTGGACTGTAACAAATGTAACCAAAGATATGTTGAATGGTAAGATTACTACTTTTGAGTTGAATGAATTTAGTGATGCTCTTCCTAAGACAAAATTTTCATTCATAGCTACTATTTTTGGAAGGGATAAACAAAGATATGATCTAGGAGAAAGTTCTTCCAGAAAGATATTCAAGTATGAGGAGGAAATGAGAGAGATTGAAGAAGAAGAGAGAAAATTGGATGAGCTTGAAGCACTTATTTTCAAGAGAGAAGCCAAAGGAGAAGGTAAGTATAAAGGGAGGTTTCCTATTAAATGTTTTTCTTGCAATAAGATAGGTCATTTTTCATCAAGGTGTCTAGAAAGAGTTCCTAATTCAAGACCTAACAAGGCTAGATTTCAAAGGAAGTGTTATTATGTTGTTGATGAAGGTGTGACGGATGATGAATCTGATAAAGGGAATGTAAGTGAGGATGAATGGGTATTTATTGCTATCAAGGAAAACAATCTTGTGTCTATTGAATCTGCTAATTGTACAAATGTGGAGAAATCCCTAGCTGCTCGAGTTGAAGAGAAGGATGAATGGGTGATTGAAAGTGAATGCACTCATCACATGATAGTTGATAAAAGTAAGTTTGTGAGCTTGGAAAAGTATGATGGTGGTGTTGTAAGAGTTGGTGATGACAAAGTAGGTGGAATATGGGGCAGAGGATGCATCTCTCTTGATGGTAAGCATAATGCTAATGATTTCCTCTATGTGGAAGGTCTGAAGCATAATATTTTAAGTGTTGTACAGATGGTATATAAGGGATACAATCTCCAATTCAAGGATGGGAAGTGTAGAATATTGAGAATTTCCAAATATGAGATTGCATCAGCTACAAAAACAAAAGGTAATATATTTCACCTAAGTGTTGCTAATAAAAGTTGTCTTATTTCTCAAGTTGATGAAAGTTGGTTGTGGCATAGGAGAATGTGTCATGCAAACTTTGATAATACTATCAAGATAAGTTCTAGTCAAGCTGTGAGATATCTTCCTAAGTTGATAAAACCTACTAATGCTACATGTAAGGAATGCCAATTAGGGAAGAAAACTAGAGTTTCATTTCAGAGCAAACAACATTGTTCAAATGAAGTTTTGGAGCTTGTGCATACTGACTTGTGTGGTCCCTCTAGAGTTAGAAGTTTACAAGGATACATGTATTTCATGTTACTCATTGATGATTATTCTAGAATAATGTGGGTTTCTTTCTTAAGGGAGAAATTTGAAGCTCTAGAGAAGTTCAAGATTTTTAAGGCTATGGTTGAGATAGAGACAGGCTTGAAGATTAAATGTTTGAGATCAAATAGAGGTGGTGAATTCACTTCCAGTTAGTTTAATTATTTTTGTGAAGAACATGGGATAAAGAGACAATTATCTGGACCGTGGACCCCTTAGCAAAATGGAGTTGTGGAAAGGAAGAATAGGAAAATTGAAGAAGTTCCTAGAACTATGATGTTGAAAGAAAATGCTCCTCATATCTACTAGAGAGAAGTTGTGAGTACTATTTTTTACACACTTAACTGAGTACAAGTCAAGGGTGATACTGGTAAGACTCCTTATGAGCTATGGTATGGTCATAAGCCTACTATTAGATACTTCAAAATATTTGGGAGTAGATGTTATATTAAAAGAGATGAAGATATAGGAAAGTTTGATGCTAGGAGTGATGAAGGAATCTTTCTTGGTTATTCTACTAAAAGCAAGGCCTACTGGTGCTACAATAAGAGATTGAGGAAAATGGTTGAAAGTACAAATGTCAAGGTTGATGAAGAGATAGCTAAACAATCCAGAATCTGTGGATATGATTCAGATGATCAAAATGATAGTTCAAATAAAGGAAAGAAAGTTCAGACTTCAAATCAAGTTCAGATCATTTCGATGAATCAAGAAAATAAAGAGGAAGGAACTAGTGAAAGTGTAGAGAAGAGATCACAAGAGCCTAAAGTTCAAGAACATCCCAAGACTCCAAGGTATGTAAGACTAAATAATTCAAAAGATCAAATCATAGGTGATAAGAAAAAAGGTGTTCAGACTAGGAGAAAAGTTGCAGAAGAATACTATTTGATTTCAAAGACTAATCCTACTAATGTCAATGAAGCATGCAAAGATGAACATTGGGTTGAAGAAATGAAAGAGGAACTACTGCAAATTGGGAAGAATGATACATGGATTCTTGTTCCTAGACCTAAGGACAAAAATGTAATTGGAACTAAATGGGTCTTTAGAAATAAACTGAATGAGCAAGGTGAAGTTGTTAGAAACAAAGAAAGACTAGTGTGTAAAGGATATTCTCAAATGGAAGGAATTAACTTTGAAGAAAAAATTTCCCTTGTTGCTAGGATTGAAGCTGCAAGACTATTTCTTTTTTATGTTGCTTACAAAAACTACAAGGTTTATCAGATGCATGTCAAGTCAACATTTCTAAATGGTGAACTGGAAGAAGAGGTGTATGTTGAGCAACCTAATGGATTTCAATTGACTGATCAAGGAGATATGGTTTGTCGATTGAAGAAAGCACTATATGGACTCAAGCAAGCCACAAGAGCATGGTATGCTAGATTGGACAAGTAATTGTTGAAGCTTGGATTTTGTAAACGTATTGTTGATAGTAATTTTTATTTCAAGATTGATCATGATAAATATTTGATTGTTGAAATATTTTTTGATGATATCATTTTTGCAGGAGATGATGGTTTGTGCATGAAGTTTTCTAATGAGATGTAGAGTGAGTTTGAAATGTCTATGATTGGAGAGATGGAATTATTTTTGGGATTGCAAATTACTCAGCTAGATAAAGGGATCTTTATATCTTAGTCCAAACATGTGAAAGAATTGTTGAAGAAGTTTGGTATGGAAGATTCAAAGCCAATTGGTACACCTATGGTTACTGGATGTAAGTTGACACAAGATAATGATTCCCCGAAAGAAAATAAAACTAGATACAAATTGATTATTGGTAGATTGCTTTATTTGAATCAAACTAGACCTGATATCATGAATGTTGTATGCATTGTTGCAAGATTTCAAGTTGATCCTAAGGAATCTCATGTGACTATTGTGAAGAAGATTTTCAAATACTTGAAGGGGATAGTTGATTTTGGGTTGTGGTATCCTGAAGATGATGATCTTACTTTGAGTGCTTTTACTAATACTGATTGGGTAGGAGATATGAATGACAGAAAGAGTACCAATGGTGGTGCATTTTTCTTGGGAAAGAAGTTGATTTCATGGTTAAGTAAGAAGTAGAATGTCATTTCTTTATCTACTACAGAGGAAGAACACATTGTTGTTGCTAACAATTGTACTCAAGTATTGTGGATGAAGCAAATGTTGAAAGATATCAGAGTTGTGTACGATGAACCTATTGCTATATTCTATGATAATTCAAGTGCAATTAACATTTCTAAGAATCCAGTGTTGCATTCAAAGACCAAGCATATATCTATCAAGTTTCACTTTTTGAGAGAGAAGGTGAGTGAAAAGGAAGTCAGATTGTAGTATGTGCCTACTAAGGAATAGATTGTAGATATCTTTACAAAGCCTTTCCCTAATAGAGGGAAGCTAGGGGTGATTACCCCTCCTAATCAGAACTAAGATGCATTAACTTGCATCAATCTGTGCATTTCACAATCATATCTTGATTCAGATTGATGTTGTGGTGGCTGCTACTTAGGGGGAATAGTTAGATGTTCAGATATGTGGTTCATAGCTTGTGTGTTTCTTTTTCATTGATTTCAAAGGGGGAGAAGAGTTATGTGAAAAAATTTGTGGGAAGAAGAGTCATGTGAAAGTGTTGAGGAGAAAAGAGTCAATATCTAAGGGGGAGAAAGTGCTAAGAGATAGTTGTGTTGATGGTGTTTTTCACATCATTTGTTTCCATCAATTCCAAAGGGGGGGATTGTTGGATGTTTATGATATGTGGTTGTCATTGATGTCAACACTATTGAAATTTAAGACACTAGAAGTTGTATATGTCAAGGATATTGAGAAAATTGTAATGGAATAAGTTGCAAGTTGTTAGTGATGCAGTGAAGTTCATTATGTTGGTTATCTCAGTAAGTTAATGATAAGAGGTTGTGGATTAAAGGGTTTTTTTTTAGTATATCTAGTTTATCCATGTTGAGTTTTAGAGATCTGCATGAAGATTTGATCGAGTTATGAGCAGTTGTGTTCTAACAGTCATTTTGTTGCTTCAGTTGGTGTTCCTGAATGAAGATGATGTGATTCTAGTAAGTTCAGTTGTTACAGATGCTTCTCTAGTGATTCATGATGTTTGTGGATGTATCTATATCATGCTCTATCTATGTTTCACATCTACATCAATCGGTGTGCTTGTGATTGGTGATTTTCTCTTACGTGTTCATGTTTTTCATGTTCATGGTTGACAAGGTAATGGTAGCGTGTTGTGGATCTTCTTGGAATAATTTTTGAAGGTGTTTCATGTTCAAGGATTTTTTTTTGGGTCTTCATTATGTTGTGGCCAATATTGGTCAATTCGTATTGAAAATTATTTATTGTATTGGGCTGACAATTTGCATATGTTTTATTATTTTGTTGAAGGTGACATGTAGGGATGTAATCTCTTGTTGCAGATATATATATACGATTGTTTATTCCACTTGAAGGCATGATTTGTATGAGATGTATGAATAATGTCCTAATCATTCAAAGGTAAAAGCAGAGTGTGAAGAAGAGTGAGTAGATTGTGAAGAAGTGATCATGTGCTTAACCAGAACTATAATCAGGCATTAGCAGATGCTATTTTCTTAGTTCAAAATCCTGTGGATGTAATCCGAATGTTTGTGTAAGACAGTGTGTCTTCCTTTCCATAGTAAGCCTTGTTGTATTTGAGTAGTGAGCTCTAGGCAGTGTGCCTGAATGCATGTGTATTCCTCATTTATTCTTCTTTATACTTTTAATAGGGAATAATCTTGTGGACTAACCTCCACCATGGTTTTTCCCCTAACAGGGTTTTCACATAAAATATCTTGGTGTTATGTGTGTTGATGATGTGTTGATGATTTATGCTTTCATGGTTATTAATCAGATCTGAGAATAAGGTTAATAAGTTTAAAATTTTGTGACAACTGATTGACCCCCCCTCTCAGTTGTCTACCCTTGTGTTTCCAACAAAGACTACCTATATTTTGTGATCTATTTTTAGTGTTCAATTGTTGTGTTATTAATGCATATCACTTAAAGCAATATAATGGAGAAGATTGTTGATAATTGGTAATCTATTTTGGTGTTCAATTGTTGTGTTAAATTTCATGCTTATCTGTTACTATGTTGTTTCAAAAGAGGTTTCTTTAGGTTATTTAAATTCATAAGATTTACAAGGTGTTAGGTTTTAAGGGATTAAGGTCAAAAGATAAGGGATTTGGGGCTTAGGGGTTAGGTAGTTTAATGGTTAATGGCTTAGGGATTATGGTTGATATTATGTAATCTCTATATAAACTTTGATAAAAAATAATAAAGGTATGAATGGAAGGGTGTGCCAAAACTCTGCTGGTGTAACTTTTGAGCTTATGAATGACATAGAACATCTTATTATTAGAGATTCTCCATGACTGTGTTATCATTTTGTATTTTTCTTATGTTTTCCATACTTATTTCTTTTTATATTTGAATGAATATCAATTATTAAGCCTCAACATTGTGCTTATGTGAATGAATATGTTGATACAGTAAACCATTTACTGTGGATGTGCTATGCCTTGCATAACCACCCCATTTTAAATTTGATTAAAATGGGACCCTTTCCCCCCCTCTTTTGCTCTAAATTCTGACATATTTTGGGCCTACAGATTTTATTGCTTTGATTGCTTTCGAGGTCCTTAGTTTTTCATCTCGTACATCCATTCATCCCCTAGGTTGCATGTTGAAAACTTAAGTTTTAAGGCAAAGTTCGGGTTTTCACCCTATTTCAGGATTTTCCGACCCATCCGTATTTTCTTGGATTCCATCGTAAACCCGACAAAGTAATTTCAATGTTGGAAGTTTGGAGTTTCGGGCTCTTCGCGGAATTCCGCTTGGGCCAGATTTTTTTGGATTCCACTTCACCATTGGGTTTCTGAATTTCGGGTCACTAAGAGTTTCTTAACTCTCTTCGCCCAGGTGGATCTCTCCCCGATGTGTGTTCCCAAATGGTTTCCATGCCTTTCCTTGTTTTTCAATGCCTCTGTTTGATTCGGGTGGGGTTTTACGAAGCCCAGTTCAATTTGACGTGCTCTGAGTTGGTTGGTGAGTTTCACCTTTATTATATTAATCAAAGCTTTCTCAAGAATGGTCCATTATTTATTGCAAACCCACTGCGAACCTTGTTGGGTGTATCCGACTTCCATCTAGGTAATCTAAGCTTGCCCCTATTGTTCATGGCAGAGGTCTTAACAGTTGAATCTAGGGCATCACTGGTTTGTCATGCACTTTCGTTATTTGACTCCTTAGGTAGTCTAGATCCAAAGGGATAAATAGAAATCATCAATTAGATTTGAGTCAACCTCAAGAGATCTGGAATTCATCGAGTTTCAATCACTTCATGAAAGGTCAAGAATGATGAAGGTTTTTCGGGATTCTGAAGACTCCGCAGAATTTCCATGTCTCTGGATTTTCCTAGATTCCTTCATCTTCCTGAAAGTGTGTTCTAAGTTCAGAGTTTTGGGTCATCCGTGGAATTCCGGTCTAGCCGGATTTTTCTAGATTCTCTACCAGGCTTCAAGTGACTTGAAATTGTTGACACATGAATGATTTAGGTGATGAATGCTTGATATTCCATGCATATTTTGATGGATTTCACAATGTTATATGCATTCCTTCTTCATTCGAATGATCTATTGGTGAACCTTATGTCTGCTTTAGGATTCTCCATTCTAGCCGAATTTTCCCGGTTTCCTTCAATTTTCTGAAGTACAAAATTCTAAGTCGTCCGCAAAATTCTGGTCTAGGCAGATTTTTCTGAATTCTCGGCTATGCTTTGTGGAATTTAAGAAATTGGATAAAATTGATGAATCTAATGATGAATGCTTAAACATATCTTTCTTTAGCTTGATGAATTTCATTGTTGTATTTTGCTTGTGTTCATTTTTTGATGATCCATTATTGACATTGGTGCTTCATTGGGAGAATCCGCCTGGTTCATAATTTTTTGAAATTCTTTCTAGATTGTTTTTCCCTGGTTAACTTGAAATCGTGAACTTCACAGTGTTGATGCTTAATGGCTAATTTAATGGTTTTATCATGATTTTAAGCTAACACTTGGATGAAAATGTTGTCAACATTTGGATTCTCACATTGGTGTTTGATGAATGTAGGTTGAGTCTGGTAGGACGACGATGGCTGGAGAGGCTAAAGGACACAAAGGGATCATCCATCTCTGAAGTAGAAGAAAAAAATGAAGCTGGAAGAAAAGAGTAGGATTCCTGAAGGCAAGATGACATCATTCTAGTTCGAGGTTTCAGATATGAATATGAACACCCTACTATGTAGGACTAAGGCTATCATGGGATACAGTAACTAGGCACCAGCTACATGATGCAGCAACCTATAGTACAATCATTAATGAATATCAATCCAACAAGAGATACTGGGACAATACGATGGGGCATCTGAAGAAAAATATTAATGCTATTAAATGTCGAACTAGGGTTTTTCCTATGCCACTTGCAGATAGCTTTCAGAGGACATTCTTGATGATGAAGGCCAGAATGGAGCAAGGTATGGGCGAAGTAGGGGAAGCAATTAATGCAAATTTTCATTGAAATTTGTGCTCCCGCATTGTTTCGCTTTGCCTCTTCTTCACGTGTTTTGGTTTGAGTTATGTGGGAGATCCTGGGTCGATTTGCTTGGTGCCTATGCATTTAATGCATGTTTGACTTTGTTTCAAATTCTTCTGGGGTCGACTTGTTCTGTGACTGACTTATTGTAAACCCTAACTGGGCTGACACATTTGGCAGGTTTTATAAATATGGCATTTTGCCTCTTTTGTAAGGGTTAGAAAAGGTTAAAAAAAAAGTTAGTGGATTTGTTAGTAAGCTAGAGGATGGGATATCAAAAAAGAAAGTTAGGTTTTTTTTTAAGTTAGACATTTTTTGCAGTTCAGCAGGAGGAGGAGGTGATGTATCTTCTTGATTTTCTTAGGATAGATGGAGATAATTTGAAGATATGGGTTTCTATACACTGGCGATCTTGCCAGATTTGTAAATTTTGCTTATTTGTTTCATTGACAATAGGAGCAGCCAGACTTAAACCTACTTTATATTATGCTCTAGAATGGTATTTATTTTGGGTTAATCATTTGATTTGAAAATCTTTCAAGGAATGAAATTTTATCTTATGTTTTGTTTGAATGATGATTTGCAATCTACTATTAAATTTTGCACTGTAAATGAATGAAACTTTGTATCAATTACAGGTTAATTTTATTTTGCAGTTCTAGTTTAGGAATTCCTTGGGAGGTAACAAGTATGATTAGTTGAGTGAATCAACATTATTTTCAGTTTGAAAACCTTGATCTATCTTTTTCTATTTCTTTAAAACCCTCGGTTAAAGTAAGTTTAGATAGATGTTTGATCTTGCAACAATCTAGAAGCTCAAAACTAGTAGGCCCCTTGAATATTACAGCCATATTGACCACTTCGTGAAATAGCAATGTTGTGAACCAACATCAAGGACCTTGGGAGGTGATCAGTTTGATTATTGATTGTCTCTTTCAAGAAAGGTGAGATACTTTTACTTTTATCTTACCTGCATGTCGTGTGTCAAATTGGCACCTCAACATAACTAGCACTAGAAGGAGGCCCAGAAGAGAAAGCTGAATAACATTGGGTCTTTCTCACCAGAGAGGTCCCATAGAGTTCTTCGATCAACTAAAAACCCACCATCTTTGATATAACTCAAGACCCCAACAAGACACAAGATTCACAAGGAAACCATTCTACCACCCTTGTCAACTCCACTCACTCCACCAGGATTTTCACCAATACCTCAGTTAATACCCGTGAATCCACCCCCAAATCCACCTCAATTGCCATTACAGTTGGTTCAGCCCATCCAACAGCTGGCTCAACCTCCACCGCCGCCACCAATGGAATTTTTTGTGAATAATCCCTCTCCATTGGGGACTATTCCTCGAGGATTTCATGATATGCCTAAGAATCCTGAGATATTTTGTCCCAAATACATTCATGGCGAATCAAGGATTGCTGAGGAGCACATACAAGATTTTAAGGATGCTTGTACCAAAGCCCAGATAGCTCACCATGATGTGGTTTGTAGGTTGTTCCCTTATTCCTTAGGGGATATGGCATACAACTGGTACCTAAATCTTCCACAAGGTTCTATTCTAAGCTGGATGGATTTGGAGAATTCTTTCATCAATCAGTTCACAGTTTATGTGGATCCAGCCATTTTTTTCATCAATTTTCTACCATTAGGAAGGATCCAAGTGAATCATTTCCCTTGTTTAATACAAGGTTTCAATGAATGTATAGGAGATTGTAGGACCCCTATCTAGTTGCTGAGAATAGTGTCATTCAGGCATATTTTAGAGTTATAGACCTTTTGCTTGGCTTGTTCCTACAAAGGACTTATCAGCTGGTAGATATTGATTATTTGTCTAAAGTTTATCATCTATCCATCAAGCTGCAACAATAAACTACTTCTCAACAAGGGAACTTGGGAGGAGGTTTTCCTTCTATGCAGTATTAGATGCCTAACCCAACCCCTTTATTCAATACTATCCTAGGGATATCTCCTTCCCATTATGGACCTATGTCTGAGTTGCAGACTCAATCTCCTATTCCATTCTTTGCCAATGGAGCTCTTGAATTCTCTCAATAATCACATGCTCATAACAGTCCACATGGTCATCATAATCAAGCTAGAATACCAAATCCTGTCGGTCAACCACCTATTGCTAAGAATGTTAAGAGTGAAAGGATAGTTCAACTCACAAATGAGGTGGAGACCCTAAAGAAAACTCTATCTCAAGTCACAAATGACATGGCTCAGCTTAAAATGACCCCCTCTCAAAACCAAGGTAATTATGCTAATCAAGGTAATTACCCTAAACAGAATAATAATAATCAGGATAATTATCAGAACAACAAAAATCACAGCCAGAGGAATTATCAAGGCCAAAACTTCCCTAACCAAGGCTATCAAAATCAAAATAGAGGATATAACCAGAGGCCTAATAACAATAGACAATGGAACATAGGGACAAATAATGGTGGGGTTTCTCACAATTATCAAGCTAATGAGGACAAGCCACATACTGCAAATGTGGCTAACCTCAATTTTATGACTAACTGGTGTAGGCTACATGATACTACAACTCATTCTGAGGTGAACCATCCTAAAATGGAGAAGGTTGTGAAGATGGCACAGGAAGATGCCCAAACGTTCCAAGGGAATTCAAATAAAGGAGGTGGCTCAGTGGATACAACAATGGCTTATGACCTCTTTGAAGAAGAACCTTCATTCCCAATGTAGAATGAGAATGAACCAGAGGAAGATGTGTATGATGCCCAAGCCTTTCAGACAAAGGGAGGACACTTCCTAAGAAACTAGCATAAGGGTTTGTTCACTACATCAACACCACCTAACCACATGGTGCCTCTGAATCAGAGTGTTGATAACAACCCTCCTCCACTGAAGGGTCCACCTGACTTCCCTAGCAAAGGTAATTCATCTAGTGTTTTCAAATATAATGCAAGTTATAACACAAAATTTGATATTATTTCTAAGATACAGAAATAGAAAACCTCTTTATCATACTTTGACATCGTAAAATGGTGCCCTTCCCAATGAGATATAGTGCTGAAAGCTTTGGAAGAAGCTGATAAATCAAAAGGGAAAACCAAGGTGGCACCCATTGTGGACATGAATGCAGCTTTGTTCAGAAACAAGGTAGGGACCCCACCATTTCTTTTAAGTTTGAGAATCTGTGTGAAGAATCTGCACAATTGTCTACTAGATTCAGGGGCTTCTGGCAATGTTATGCCATTTTCTGTATGCAATAAATTGGGATTGAATCTTGTCTAAACAAACAAGGTCATCCAACTTGATAAAACATAGGTTAATGTAGTTGGAGAATTGAGAAATATACATGTACAAGTAGGGTCTGACCCTAGGATTCAAACCAATATGGATATTCAAGTAGCAGACATTCCTAAGACTTACGGTATGCTTTTGAGTAGAGATCTAATGAAGAGTATAGGGGGATATATCTCCTTCGAATTTTCACATATGTGGCTACCATGGAGGGGAATGCCTACGTAGATTAGGATTGAGAGTGAACATTGCCTCAAACATATCATCACTGAGTATGACTGTCCCAACGAGGTAGCTTATTTTGAAACTGAGATAGGGGTTTATAAAAGAGAGAAAATTCTGACTCTTTCGGTTCTTGATTCTAATGATTTTTCAATGCAAGAATTCTATGATCCCATGATTAGTGTAAACCAGCACGTATTGATCAAGAAGCTACAACAGGATCAGTTGGTCTTAGGGGAAGATATCAATTTGTGGAGTCTTCTACTCCCAAATTGGTGTAGGGTGCACTACCAAAATCATTCAGAATTGACCTACCAACCCTGCATCAGTGTTCTAAATCATGTTTTCCAAACTGAAGAAACTAGCCCAAGTCACCTTGAGACTGTTTCAAATCACTTTTCATTTGAAGCCAAAAATGCAATAATGTTAACCAGGGATAATATACCTTCATAGGAAGTCTCTCCTTAAACTGAACTTACCCCGGTCATAATACCAGACCAACATAGTTATGTTGAACAACCCCTGGGTTTTTTTGATACCCCTGCACTCACAAGTATACCAAAACCCAAGGGTCTAATCAAAGATATAGATAACTATCAGAAATATATCCTAGGATTACATGATATATCTAAGCAGGAATTGGATATTGTACCTGATGAACCTATTGAACACCCATTCCCAATATTTGATGCAAAAGATCAAGTGGCCCCACCTATGGTTCATCTTATCCAAGCACCCACAACAAGCTCAAAGATATCAACCCCAGCTCATAATTAGCTATCGATCCTCACGTTTGATGGATCCAAATCTAAAACAGGGTGTGGTGCTGGAATTTTAACCAGCCCAAAAGGGAAAACATTTTATACTTCTTACAGGTTACAGTTTGGATGCACTAACAATATAGCAAAATATGAAGCATTAGCTCAAGGATTGATGTTCGCACATTAGAAGAAAGTTACTGCCTTGATAGTTAAAGGAGATTCAGAAGTGATTATCAAGCAAGTACATAGCTAGTACACATGTCACAATAAAAGGCTGGCATCTTATAGAAATCGGGTGTGGAACTTGATTGAAGACTTTGATGCTTTTGGGATTAATTTAATCCCTAGAGAGGAGAATCAAATAGCTGATTCATTAGTTGTTGCCGCAAGTAACCTAGATCCCATGCAAGACTCCAAGCTCAAGAGATTCTCAGTAGAATTGATATCCACTCAGGCTATCCCTGATAATGTCAATAACTTTCAAGTCTTCAATGATGATCGACATATCCTTGCTTTTCTAGCAAGCTCAGATGTTTTTGAAGGACAGATCATCGATGAGTCCGATAGGGATCAAGGAGACTGGAACCCTAAAAACTAAGATAAAAAAGGTGTCCTCAATTTAAAAAGTAATAGCATTCCCTAGGGAATGGTGGCCTTAGAAATAATTTTTGATTCATATTCAAGGGCTAGGGAAAAGGTATCAACCGAAGATAAGGGAGGTGAATATGAAACTGTTAACTTAGCTGACTCTGGCCTTAAAAGGAATGTTTACATAGGGAAAGCCTGCCCTAAAGCAATTAGAGAAGATATATTGAGGGAACTGAAGAAAGATATTGCTGCAATAGCTTGGGGGTATGAAGATCTAAAAACACTTGATACTTCTGTGATAACTCATACAATTCCTTTGAAGCCTGAAGCTAGACCATTTCGGCAGAAACAACGTCTTGTCAATGCCTTGATTGAACCAATGATGTTTAAGGAAGTTCAGAAATTTCTTTCTATAAGAATAATCTTCCCTGTACGAAATTCAACATGGGTGGCTAACTTGGTTCCAATTCATAAAAAGAATGGGGAGATCAGGCTATGTGTAGATTTCAGGAATTTGAATAGAGCTTCGAAAAAGGAAAACTACCCACTCCCTTCTCTAGATGAAGTATTGTAAACTATAAATGGGTCTCAAATTATGTCATTCCTGGATGGTTATTTTGGGTACAATCAAGTGATCATTAATTATGAAGACACAATGAAGACAACCTTCACTACTAAGTGGGGAACATTTGCTTATAGGAGGATGCCATTTGGTTTGATAAACACTAGAGCAACCTTTCAACATGCAATGGACGTAGCATTCAAAGGTTTGATTGGTAAGTACATCATCATTTATATGGATGACCTAATAGTATTCTCTAAAGATAGACTAAACCATGTTGTAGACTTGGCTAAAGTTCTTGAAACATGTATCCAATATGGTGTTTCTTTGAATCCTAAAAAGTGTGTGTTCGGGGTTTCTGAAGGGAAAATTTTGGGACACATAATCTTGGAAAGAGGGATATCAATAGATCCAAACCGAGTTGAGTCTATTATGAAGTTAACCATGCCAAGAAGTAAGAAGGAGATGAGATCTTTCTTTGGAAAGACCAAATTTGTGAGGAAGTTTATCACAGGTTTTGCAGAAATTGTTAAACCTTTGAACGAAATGATGAAGAAAGATGCTAGAATAGAATGGAGTAATGAGGCAAAGGCTAATTTTTCTCAGGTTAAGCAATCCATCTCGAAGGTGCCAGTCCTCACCAATCCTGACTACTTGAAGCCATTTTATATTTATTCTTTTTCTTCTAAACACTCATGTGCAAATGTCCTGACACAACGAAGAGAGGAGGGGATGAAAGGCCAATTGCCTTCATGAGCTCTCCATTTAAGAATGTTGAAGTCAAGTGCCCACCTCTTGAGAAATAAGTTTTTGTGTTGGTTAGATCTGTCAAGAAGTCCAAGCATTATATCCTTCGAAGTCATATCATTATTGTGGTTCATGATGCTGATGTGAAGTCTCTACTTATGCAAAGCGAGTTGGGAGAATGAAGGGGGAGATGAATGTCTATTTTGTAGGAGTTTGATATGGAGATTCACCCTATGAAACTTGTCTAAGGTCAAGTCCTGTCTAAAGCAATGGCGGATGCTCGTAAAAAAAATACTTGTCAACAATGCACAACACAGTCCTTTTCTAATGACTCTTGGTATGCCGATCTTATTTATTTCATGCTCAATAATCGGTGCCCGAAGGGAATGAATAAAACTCAGAGGAGAGCAATGAGAATGAAAATCTATCATTATATGATCAAAGGAGGATTGTTATACAAAAATAATTTTGAGGGGGTTTATCTACGATGCCTTGATCAACAAGAAGCTAAGCATGCAATTGCTGAATTTCATGGGAAACATGGCACGGGTCATAGTTCTGTGGATTCTTTAGCACATCAGATCCTTAGATCTAGTTATTATTGGCCATGTGTGTTTAAGGATTCCCACCAACATGTAATGACATGTCATATATGTCAAACTTCTACATCAAGAGAGCGTCATCCAGCCATTCCATTGCAGCCTATTTATGAGGTAAGGTCATTTGCCCAATGGGCACTTGATTTTATTGGGGTAATTAACCCAAATTCTTCTTCAGGACATAAATTCATTTTGACTACCACGGATTACTGCACGAGATGGACAGAAGCTATACCTTGCAAGAATAGTACAACAGAGGTAGTAATCAAGTTCATCATTGAATGCATCACAACCAGGTTTGGAGTACCCTTTGCACTGGTATGTGACAATGGCCCTGCCTTTTCTTCTGTCGAGTTCATTTCATGGGCATATGATCATAGGATTGTTTTAAATTATTCTTCAAACTATTATCCACAAGGAAATGGAGATGCAAAATCAACTAATAAGAATCTCCTAGGAGTAATCAAAAAACTATTAGAGAACAATCCTAGAGACTGGCTTACCCAGTTAAGATTTGCATTATGGGCAGATTGGACTAGGATCAAGGCTACGTTGAAGATTTCACCATTTAAGCTAGTGTATGGCCAAGAGCCTGTGTTCCCTATGCACTTGCAAATACCTATCCTAAAATTTATGCAGGAATTTTACTCTAGTGATGATAGGATTGAAGTAAGGTTAGCTGGTTTGCTAAAATTAGAAGAGTAGAGAGATGTTGCTTTGCAACAATTCTTTAGGCACCAGGCTATTGTCAAACGTTGGTTTTACAAAAGAGCCAAATTCAAGGCTTTTAGGATATCAGACCTTGTCTTACTGTGGGATAAAGCCAATGAAAAGAAGGGTGACCACCAGAATTTTGATAAGCTCTAGTTGGGTCCCTATCAAATTGCTGAAATCCTAGGAGAAAATGCTTTTCGGCTGAGTAGTTTAATAGGAGAACCTATTCCATTGCCTGTCAATGGAAAGTTTCTCAAACATTATTTTGGGTCGTAAGAGGTCTGGTATTTTTTTGGGTTGTATATATGTAAATAGTTTGTTGTTCCATTGGTTTTGCCTTTTTGTTGTGTTTTTTTTTTTTGTTGGGACCTTCATTTTATTCAATTGAGTAAGGGGGTTGTTATCTGAAGTATACTTTGGTTACTAGGAGAGAAGTTGGTTTAGATATTTTTAGGTTTTCTGATTGGATGATTTTGTTCTAAATTCTTTGTTTTATGTCCATTGTTAATGAGAGTTGTGGAAAGTCATTGAGAACAAGGTGTAAAGTAAGAAATCTTCACTAACTATGATTGAATCTATCACAAATCAGTAGAAACATCTCCTTTTGTAATGGTATATTTGTCTTAGGACGATGGTGTTGCAATATTTGAGTGAAAAATCTAATTCCCCAGATGTTGTTATGAGGTCCATGGTAGTTTTCAACCTAGTACAGATGTTGGACATCTGACATATCTGAGAAAAGAGAACTATCTAAGAAAAGAGAACTCAATATTGAATGGGTGATTCCAGTATCTCTACCGGGGCTATGGACACCTGACTGGTAGTAGAGAAATGTTGTGAGAAAACTAGAGGTATCTCTATCAAAGCTATGGACACTTGACTAGTAGTGGAGCAATGCCTAAGATATCATTGCACAATAGTTAAAAGGAATCAACTCATGTAGTTCAAATCCTGTGCATAATTGTTCAAAAGATGAGGAAAACATTGAAAAAGGGTGATGCACCATCAATCACACACATAGATTCAGGGGTAGCCAATGTTGATTTACATTTGAGATTCTAGCTCAACCTTGTTTACTAAAACTGACCTAACTAGAATTGTGATGTCCATAAACCAAGAGTTCTAGGTAGCTGAATCCCTTAGTTTCCTTAAAATGGTTAAACCATTTTCCTAGCCAAGTTGCCAATTATTATGCCTTGCATAACCACCCCATTTTAAATTTGATTAAAATGGGACCCATTCCCCCCCTCTTTTGCTCTAAATTCTAACATATTTTGGGCTTGTGGATTTTATTGCTTTGATTGCTTTCGAGGTCCTTAGTTGTTCATCTCGTCCATCCAAGTCATCCCCTAGGTTGCACATTGAAAACTTAAGTTTTAAGGAAAAGTTCAGGTTTTCACCATGTTTCGAGATTTTCTGACCCATCCAGATTTTCCTGGATTCCATCGTAAACCTGACAAAGAAATTTCAACATTGGAAGTTCAGAGTTTCGAGCTCTTCGCAGAATTTAGCCTAGGCCAGATTTTTTTGGATTCTGCTTCGTCATCAGGTTTCCAGGTGGATCTCTTGTCCATGTGTGTTCCCAAATGGTTTCCATGCCTTGCCTTGTTTGTCAATGCCTTAGTTTGATTCAGGTGGGGTTTTATGAAGCCCAGTTCAATTTGACACACTCTAAGTTGGTTGGTGAGTTTTTCCTTTATTATATTAATAAAATCTTGATCAGGAATGGTCCATTATTTATTGCAAACCCACTGCAAACCTTGTCAGGTGTATTCGAGTTCCATCTAGGTAATCTGAGCTTTCCCTTGTTGTTCATGGTGGAGGTCTTAATAGTTGAATCTAGGGCATCACTAGTTTGTCGTGCACTTTCGTTATTTGACCCTCAGGTAGTTAGGATCCAAAGGGATAAATAGAAATCATGAATTAGATTCGAGTAGACCTCAAGAGATCTGAAATTCGTCGAGTTTTGATCACTTCATGAAAGGTCGAGCATGATGAAGGTTTTTTAGGATTCTGAAGACTCCGTGGAATTTCCATGTCTCTAGATTTTCCTGGATTCCTTCATCTTCTCAGAAGTGTGCTCTGAGTTCAGAGTTTTGGGTCATCCGTAGAATTACGATCCGGCCAGATTTTTTTGAATTTTCTATCAGGCTTCAAGTGACTTGAGATTGTTGACACATGAATGATTTAGGTGATGAATGCTTGATATTCCATGCATATTTTGATGGATTTCACAATGTTATATGCATTCCTTCTTCATTCGAATGATCTATTGGTGAACCTTATGCCTGCTTCGAGATTCTCTGTTTTGGCTAGATTTTCTCAGTTTCCTTCAGTTTTTTGAAGTGTGAAGTTCTGAGTCATCCGCAGAATTCTGGTCTGGCCAAATTTTTTTGAATTCTCTTCTATGCTTTGTGGAATTTAAGAAATTGGATAAAATTGATGAATCTAATGATGAATGCTTAAACATATCTTGCTTTAGCTTGATGAATTTCACTATTGTATGCTGCTTGTGTTCATTTTTTGATGATCCATTGTTGACATTGGTGCTTCATTGGGAGAATCTGCCTGGTTCAGAATTTTTTGATATTCTTTCCAGATTGTTTTTCCCCAATTAACTTGAAATCCCGAACTTCATAGTGTTGATGCTTAATGGCTAATTTAATGGTTTTATCATGATTTTAAGCTAACACTTGGATGAAAATGTTGTCAACATTTGGATTCTCACATTGGTGTTTAATGAATGTAGGTTGAGTCTAGCAAGATGATGGTGGCTAGAGAGGCTAAAGGACACAAAGGGATCATCCATCTCTGAAGCAGAAGAAAGAAAATGAAGCTAGACGAAAAGAGTAGGATTCCTAAAGGCAAGATGACATCAATCTGGTTCGAGGTTTCAGATAGGAATATGAATAGCCTGCTACGAAGGACTAAGGCTATCATGGGATACAGTAACTGGTCACTAGCTGGATGATGCAGTGACCTACAATACAATCATTAATGAATATCAATCCAACAAGAGAGATTGGGACAATACGATGGGGTAGCTGAAGAATAATATTAATGCTATTAAATGGTGAACTAGGGTTTCACCTATGCCACTTGTTAATAGCTTGCAAAGGACGTTCTTGATGATGAAGGACATAATGGAGCAAGGTATGGGCGAAGTGGGGGAAGCAGTTAATGCAAAGTTGCATCAAAAGTTGTGATTCCTCATTGTTTCGCTTTGCCTCTTCTTCACGCATTTTGGTCTGAGTTATGTGGGAGATCTTGGGCTAATCTGGTTGGTGCCCATGCATTTAATGCATGTTTGACTTTGTTTCAATTTTTTTTGGGGTTGGCTTGTTCTGTGACCGACTTATTGTAATCCCTAACTAGGCCAACACATCTGGCGGGTTTTATAAATATGGCATTTTTCCTCTTTTGTAAGGGTTGGAAAAGGTTGAAAAAAAATTTAGTGGATTAGTTAGTAAGCTAGAGGATGGGATATCAAAAAAGAAAGTTAGGTTTTTTTTTAAGTAAGACATTTTTTGCAGTTCAACAGGAGGAGGAGGTGATGTATCTTCCTAATTTTCTTCGCATAGATGGAGATAATTTGAAGACATGGGTTTTTTTACACTAATGATCTTGCCAGATTTGTAAATGTTGCTTATCTATTTCATTGATGGTAGGAGCAGCTAGACTTATACCTACTTTATATTATGCTCTAGAATGGTATTCATTTTGGGTTAATCATTTGATTTGAAAATCTTTCAAGGAATGAAATTTTATCTTATGTTTTGTTTGAATGATGATTTGCAATTTACTATTAAAGTTTGCACTGTAAATGAATGAAACTTTGTATCAATTATAGGTTAATTTTATTTTGCAGATCTAGTTTAGGAATTCCTTGGGAGGCAACAAGTATGATTAGTTGAATGAATCAAAATTATTTTCAGGTTGAAAACCTTGATCTATATTTTTCTATTTCTTTAAAACCCCCGATTAAAGTAAGTTTAGATAGATGTTTGATCTTGCAACAATCCATAAGCTCAAAACCAATAGGCCCCTTGAATATTACAACCATATTGACCACTTCGTGAAACAACAACGTTGTGAACCAACATCAAGGACCTTGGGAGGTGATCAGTTTGATTACTGATTGTCTCTTTCAAGAGAGGTGAGATACTTTTACTTTTACTTTTATTTTACCTACATGTCGTGTGTCAACTTGGCACCTCAACAGGATGTTTTTAGTTACATGTTCAAAATTATATTCAACATAAAAATGGAAACTATTTAAAAATAATAAAGTTAAAAAAGTTGCTTATTTAAATAATTGTGAGTTACATGCATTAATATTTTATTAACTTTTGTGTCTTCACGAACATATGTTGATACAAAATGAATGGAAAAAGCATCCAACTAATCCTTATTTTTTCTGCCAATAATTCATACCAAAGATTGAACAATTTAAGCATATTTGAATAGGTAATTTGTATCGACACAAATAATATTACTGAAGCATTTCAAATTTTATACCATAAGAAACATCTTTTTTAAACATGAATTGCAAATAATTTTGAAAATTTAGAAGTCTTGCTCATTAACATTATTTTCTGCTACAATTTCATCCATGTATCATTGTCAATGTTCATATGTTTTTTCAAGTATTTAATATTATCATCATCCTCATCTTGACTTGCATCATCTTCATCATCATTAAAATTTGACTGTAGACCATCTATATTCTTACCAGATGTATTTGGATCATCATTTTCTATACCACCATATTGTTGTCTACCATAACATCATCTAACTTTGGATTTGTTGTCTTCTTGTACCTGAACATAACCATCTTCAACATCATCATGGATGTCAATTTCTTTGATGTTCACTAATCACTCTCTCTCATTTTGTTGGCCAACATTGTTTTACTCAGTATCCACTAATGCATCGTCAAATACATGCCTTAATCTTGGATCATAATGTATGAAAAATATCCATTTCGAGTCCAAAAAATCTTCATAGAAAAATACCTACACATGAACGACATACATATATTAGATGTATGTTATAACAATTTTATTGATTAATAAACACATGTATATATTCACAATAAACTATGAATTAATAGATTAATGATTACTACCGCTTCTTGTTTGAGTTAAAGAAATACCTACTCACAATGAATTGGTAGAACATAAGGCTCCTTATCCTTTGGTAGGAAGCATGAGGAATCTATAGAAAAAAATCCAATATAGGTATCATTTCTTTGTGTCGTCTCAAATGCTTCATACCATCTACACTTAAAAATACAACATTTAAAAGAGTGGTAATCCAACTCAATAATTTCTTGTATTTTCCCAACATATTGTAGCTTCCCTTCAATTATATTCTTATCTTTTGAGCTTGATCAACTAGATTGCTTAAATTCAACCATGATGCCACAATCAAAGGATCATCTCTTTACATCTACACTTTCTACACGATAATGTCGACCATATGCCCACATTGTTGGATATTTCCTCACCTGTGAAAGACCGTTTATTTCAATGAAAAAAAATATAATGACGAATATTAAAATAGTTAATAGTGTCAAAACTATAAGGAAACAACATTTTGTAAATTTCCAATTGTACTTTTCTTTCACATCCTCTAGACATGTTGATTTCATCTTCTGTTATGTTTGAATCTATACCTACATCTTCTATTTTATTTTGAATTTGTTCAGTAACCCATTCTAGTGTGCAATCTTTGCCCCATTCCCCAAGCAGATCAGTGTGAAGTGGAGTATTCCTTGGGTTCAATCTCTTAAATTGTCTCCTTGCTTCTAACACTTATTCTCTCTTTTTATCATACAGATCAATCCATTTGTTCATAAATTCCATGTGGTACAGAATGAACTTGTCGAGTATAGCACTTTCGTCTACACCTGTTACATGTCAACATGTTTATTTCAAACTCCTAATTCATGTTGTTAATTTGACAAATAAATTACAGAGTAAATTAATGATTGCAAGAAAAACAACCACATTGATCATGAATTTACTTACTAATTTCTACTTGAACACCATTATATTGTGGTTTTTCTCCATCAATAATATTCGATGCTCGTTCTTCATCCCAAAAGCATGGCCCATCTTCAAAATCCTTACCAAGGAATTCACATAGGAAGAAAAATGCTTCATTCAATACATACCCTTTAGCCATGCAACCCTCTGGATGTGCCTTTTGTTGGACATATCTTTTTAGAGCTTTCATATACCCCTCAAAGAAAAACATCCACCTCATTGATACAACACCCGCCAATTCAATGTCATCGACTAGGTGTATAAGTAAATGCACTTGTAGGTCCATGAAACTTGTAGGGACCTCCTTCTCAAATACACACAATTTTTTTGCAATTTCCTTCTTCCATTTTGGCACTTCACATTTGTGGATCTCCTTGGAGGTCACCCACCTAATATAAGAATAGTAAATTAGTATGAACCTTTAATCAAAAATTAAAATGCAATATAATATCTCTATGTCTCTCACACATGAACATTTCATATAACCATGTACCTTGTAAATGTTGAAAATCGACTTATGGCATTCCTTAAGTCAACTGTAAGACATGAATCCCCCCTAATTTCCAATGGCATGATATGCTATCAAACACATTTATGAAAAGGTCATTAGTAATTTTTAATCACACAACAAAATATCAAAATATATTTAGGACTTAATCAATGTTACCAGTAAATGTTAAATGATGATATATAATACCTTCATAAATTATGAAAATCATGTGTTTTAAATCTTGTGATATGTCCATCAACTATAAAAGCTTTAGCCAACGATGACCCATAGCCAATAGGTGTCCTTATTGAATAGATGACATTTTTTAGTTGGTCTAGCTCTCTTTTTTTCAAAATCCATGGAGCTTCTGCATATGTTTCATTTTCCCTATTTGGCCACAAAATTTTTCTATCAATTTTGGTACACAAAAGAGAAATATCTCTCCTCGAAGATAAGGTGTCCTCTTTGCCTGATATATGTTGAAATATAGAATCTGGGACATTTTTTAATATGTTCATAGGATCTAATAGGTGAGATATTACTATATCCTTCCAGTAAGGGAGCTCATAAAATATGGATTTCCTTTTCATTCCTTCTGGCATATTAACTACAACTTGTTTTGGTTCTTCAATTGAATCACCCCCATCAAAAAAATCCTCCCAAGCTTTCACTTCAACATCTTCATACCTCTTAAGCCAATCACCTGGACCCATAATCATGGGAGGGCCTCTATTTTCAACTTTTCCGTCAAATTGATTCTTCAGGTGATTTCTAAACTTATGATCTAGTGGTAGAAAAACCCTATTGTTTGCATAAATAAATTTATGTAGATATTTAGAATATTTCCCTTGAAATTGTTCTACACATCTTGGACATGCAAATATCCCATTTTTTTGAAGCCCTGCAATTCAATAAGTAATGTTAATAACATAAAAAAAGAGTATAAAACTAAGTATGAAAGTTGGAATGAAAATAAATTATGAGTGCAAATACGTAATATTTTTTCTTACCAGAACAAACACCAAGTCCTAGGAAATCATGAATAGTCCAACATAGCACACCATACAACATGAAGGACCTATTTGATGGAGGATGTGATATGTCATACATTCTTATGCCTTTCCATAGTAGTTGCATCTCATCAATAAAAGGCACAAGATAAACATCCATGTTTTTAACTTGATGTTTTTCTAGAACAATGAGAGTCTGCATAAGGTGCTCCTTTCTAACACTTATCCATAGTGGAATATTGTATACTATCAATCTGACTGGCCAAACACTTTAATTTGAGCTCAAGAAAGAGAATGGGCACACTCCATCAATTACAAGACCAAACCTGATACTATGGGGTTCATCTTTGAATTTTCTTGGCCATTTTTCCTCTATGTGTTTCATTGATTTGGAGTCAGCCGGAATTCGCATGAATCCATCTTTACTCCTATTCTTTGCATGTCATTCCATCAATTTTGCAAGTTACTTCCAACAAAATGTTCATTGAAGTATAGGTATAATTGGCATGTGACGTAAAACCTTCTTTGGAATTGTAGGACCTTGTACATATGTACGATATCTCTTCTCTTTGCATACAAGGAATTCTACCTTGTTTTGATATCCATCTATGTATAAAATGCAATCAATTTTACATGAATGAATTCTCTTCTATTCAATCCCCAACTCAACCAACAACAAACGCGCCTCTCTACAAGTTAATGGCAACACATTCTCTTCAGGGAATATTTTAGTGTTTAGTTCCCTATAAGATTGCCAGAGATTAAATCAATTGAATGTTTGACTTATGATGAACATGTTTGATATGTCAATCTATACTAGGATTGTTTATATACAATATATGGTTTTAAAATCCCCTTAAATGAATATAAATGAAGTTCATGAATGTTTACGAATTATGTACACCAATTGACAATGAAAAGTAAGAAATAGATTTCAACTCTCTTTAGTAGGGTAGTGAATCCTTTGTTTGACCAACCAAATAGTGACTTGATTTCTAATAATATTAATGTGTGTGCCAGTTTTAAGGTTCTACGTGCACCTTATTTGAACACGGGTGTCTTTTTTGCTTGCTTGATGGAGTCTTTCAGGTTGTTATCATCAGCATTACGTTGGTGGCAATTACCCTTGCTATCATTGTTACTATCAACCATATGATCATTATTGTCATCATTGTTTCCATCCCCAAAGAAACCTGTAAACATTTCATGGGTATTAGTATGTGTTTCATCAATATCTTCTACCTATCAACAAATGCAAGCATTATTTAATGTTTTCCAACAATTGGATAAATCATAAATGTATCGATTTAAAGAAATATAATCAAATATGGCTTAAAAAATATAAATATAAATTGTATGAACATATATACATCAATTGAATAATGGAACATTATTTTATAGACTACCTTTTTTATACAATAATTTAAATAAAACACAATTTTGACAACATAGTTTATAAAACATCAGTCCACACTCATTTATTATTCTTTGGTTTTTTTTCCCTTAAGAACATCCTTAGGGAGACCTTGTTCTTCCCTTTTCTTTCGCGCAGATGTGGGGTAATCAATCAATAACTCATCCCCAATGGTAAGGTTCATATAGCCTCAACCATTATCAATCTATCAACCTCTCTTTCCATATCTCCATCTTTATCATTTATAACCTCAACAAATTGACAAATTTTTCTTACAGTAGGGTCCCTTCCCTTACTACTGTTTATAAATCTTGCAATAATTTTGTGTGTGTATGCACGTCCATCTATATACATAAGATGAACTCTACTCATTTCTTTTCCACTTTCCAATTGGAGATGATGTGTATACATATTCGAATTAGACCATATGCTGACATGCTAGGCTTATATTCTGCTAGCCTTCTCCATTCACCACTATAATATGATGGACCATAATATGGCATTAATCTCCTAGTAGTTTTTTTTGAATTATTTCTATGTTTATATCCCACATGTACATTTTGGACAATAAAGAGGCCTAGATTTGATCCATGAATATTGGAGGGTCGTATCATGTAGCTGTATCCCCAAAATTGAAACACCTCGTACACTCTAGGTAGTTGTTGATCACTAGGCCAAGCACAATATAGTCGATGATCAAATGTCTCTTTGTAAATTGGTCTCAAAATCAGGGCAAGTCATCATCTCCATCACATTCATTCTCATATGGTATGTAGTCCATCTTCCCCCTTTCTTTAAGCAAATTATGCATCTTTAAACCGATTCTTGTTTTATTACTTGTTTTCATCAATTCCTCATCTTCCGAGCTGGTATATTGGCACATATTTTTGTTAGATGTATCATCTGATAAATGATCATTTCCCTCTAGGCTAGAAGTCAATGATTCGGGAAAATTTAAACCAAGAACTTTATCCTGCAAGTATCCATTAAGAAAAAAATTAGTTATTTAAATAATATAAAACAATGTTTAAACAAAGTATACATGTTATTTATATAAAATTGGAAAATTTCTTACCAAAATTCCTATTGGATTTGAATCGATTGTAGGAGGCATACTACCAACTAGAAGCTCATCATATATGTAATGTATTTGTACAATTGCTCATTTGAATTGTTTCTTTCCATGACATACAGAACATACACAAACAACAATTTTCTCAAAATATTCATCCCATGTACTATAGTCCTGACCAACATCTTGTTCAGTGCAATCATTTGTTGTGTCTGCAGGATCCATTGTCATATCCTCTTCTACCCACTGTCCTCTACATGATTTAACAGTTTTAGGTCCATGTCCACGTACATATCTTCTTCTTTTGCTAGTTGAACGCTCAGGCTCTGCATTTGCTCCAATCTCCATCTAAAATAATCAACAACATGCATTAATTTATGTCAAGATTGGATAATACATTATAAATGTTAATAATACTATAAAAAAAGATGGACGTATCACAAAATTCTATCAAATCATTTTTTCATAAGTTAAGTCAAAATTTGAGTACCTGATGTCCCACTTCATCTGTTGTGTCCTCATTTGATATGACACGATCTATTGCCATGGCCTTGTCTCGCCCCTATAATACACAACATAGTAAATAATGTTTAGTACACCAATTATAACATTTCAACGAATATGATATCCAACACAAAACCTCACTTTAGTCATACATTTGACATATTGATATCATTTTTTGGACATCCTAATTTTCAAACTTTTCCCTTGATCATAGAATCACATTTAATCACCATTCATGTGCATTTTCAACCAATAATTTTGACCTCAGAGGCCTCATGGACAAAAAAATGACTTTATGTCCTCTATGTTGTAGCATTTGTGAATTCATAAACACCTTCCTCCTTTGGTTGATGTTGCTTTCTCTTCTTACCTCTATTGTATCTACAGATTCTGTTGTCATATCTATTTCCACCCACTTTATGTGATTTAGTAGATCTATTTCATCCATGTCCTCTCTCCATGGCCTCCTCTAGATCTTGTAATACACAACAATGACAATGATCACATAACAACTATGCACCAAGAGAATATTGTTGAAATTATCTTGTTAATACACACACTTTTCATTAAGACACACTATGAAAAATAAAATAGGACATTGCAACATTTTTCTCTTCACAAAAAGTTTACACACGGAATCTTGACAACTACATCTCAAATATCTCTAGGAAGCATGCAATACACATAGTATGTTGATGCAATGTCAATATCACATGATAATGATTTTTTTCTCATAGATGATTTTTCATAATTCCCCAATAAGCCCTATATCTAAGATGATAGTAATGAATTAGGGTTTGTCCTTTTATACAAATCTGTAATATACAATTTGAAATATTTCACACTTTAGATGACTCATCTAGTTGTATAGGGTGAACATGAGCCCATTTAAATTTAAATTTAAAAGTTTAGGGGTCATTTTTGAGTTCACAAATCTAGCCTCTATTAGTTTTTCACCCAAAAAATTGATATAGGATAAGGAATAGATAAAATAGGGAACCATGATTGCTCCCTTGGAACATATGAAGATGAATTCAATTTAGGATCAATTTATTTATCAGCTTCCAAGCAAAATACATAATTTTACATTGCTAGGCGCTAAATTAGGCGCACTTTATGCCTCCTTTGGCACCCAAAACAAATCACATTTAGGGCTAAAAGGAAATGCTAAAGTCAACCTTAACTATGCCAACTACTGAATCAAAAACAAAAATTGAAAACTTCCTGCATCAAGGAAGAGATGACAAGAGAAAAACGTTGTGCAAAGGAAGAGAGGAGAAAAAAGGGAAAAATGGTGCGAAGGATGGATACAAGCAAGTAGATCAGAAATTTGATTTAGTTTGCGACAGCATAGGTAAGGTTATAATTAGTTTTTTTCATTCCCACAAATATTTCTTTTGGATTAAATGGAGAGGATTCTAAAGAAAGGGTTGTGAATATTTTTTTTTTACAAGTGAATCATTCAAGTCTCATGTGGTTGCAAAGGAGGAGGGTAAAATTGTAGACATTACATTATTTCCTTTGCATCTAAGAGTAGTGAACACATTTTTGAAACCCCAATGCCCTAGTTTTCTCATTATTCCCATCCCAAGCTTTCAAATTTTAGTTTGATTTCTCAGACCTTCCTTCCATACCTTTATCTAAAGACAACTTTCCTGCTTCCTTCCTAAAAAAGTAGTCAAGTGCTTTCAAGACAAGTCATTAAACTACATCAACCCCACTATAGAACAGAGGTTGGTTGAGATAATACGAGGAGATAGGGCTTTTGAGATGATAGCTGAATAATAGATCATTTCCTCAAATTTGTGAGACCTTCAAGCTTAAATTAGCTATTACTAATTTTCATTTATTCTTTTGCAGAACAATGAGCTCATGGTTTCGAATTGATTGTGCACACACATTCATTTTCTTTCTAGTCAGTGGATGTGACTTGAGCATGGGACCTATTTGTATTAACTCTTAATAAAACCACACTCCACACCCTTTTTATCCCCCAAAGATTACCATTCTATACAAGTGTGCAAGCATTAATTTTTTTACAATACATTTGTTTCATTTTGCATATATTTATATCCTTTCAAATATGTTTTCCTTGCAAAAAAAATTTAATAGGGTTTGATCATTTGTGGCTTTCTTTAATACCACAAAACAAAACTTTCATACCACAAACTAGATGAAAACTTTCATACCTGACATTTTGTACTTCATTTGCCTCCACAAACTGGACGAAAATAATTTTCCCTAGGTCACCTCAAAATGTCAAGCAAAAGAGGGAAAAGAGCAAAGGGAACATACTCTAGCCATAATGAGGTAATTCATTGTCAATTTATAGATTTGTAAATGTTTCCATTGTTTCTTTCATTTTTAGTTTTTAGTTTTTTTATTTTTAAATTTAAAAGAAGAAATTATATATATATATATAAGGACATGAGACTAACAAAGATAAAGAGGCATTGGCTTCCATATTAGGGGTACAGAGGCAGTGAACAAATTGGATGTTATGGAATTGACAATGCTTTCTAGATACATAGAAAAAAAATCTAGTGAAGCCCCTCAAACATCGCAACCAAATCAATTGTTTCAAAGGGAATCAATTGATTCCCCAAGCAGTCTTGGTTGAGAAAAAGATCTAGGAGGAAATCAATAAAAATAAACTCTAGGAATGTAGAACAGGGACTAGAGACTTCCACTATCCCAGCCACTCCTAGGACATAGACTTCTTCCACCACGCCATGTTTTGCATCTTGCATTGGTAGCTACGATACCAAGATAGAATACGGCGTGGTTTCAGGGGAATTTTGAATGACATATGCTAGAAAAATGTTTGTGAATAGGTTGAAGGAATCATGCCTTCAATGGTTCAAAGACCATCTACATTTTCCATTCTCAAAGATACCCATGCACCTACAAAAATCAGTTATCCATGACATGGAGATTGAATTTGGTATAGGCTGGTCTATGAAGAAGGTAAAGCTATGAATGTCTCAAAAATGCAAGAGATTTTAGTGCAACCAAACAAAGAAGATAAAAAAACTCCCTCCCAAGTTAAGGCTCAAAAAAAGGCCAATTGATGTAAGTGTGAAAGTATGGAAAGAGCTTGTAAAAGCATATGATAAGTTTGATGAACAAAGGAAGCCCGGTGAGGATAGTACGCAGGTATTTGAATTTGCTCATAAGATTATATCAAATTTATTAAACAATTTTTAAATTTTATTTGTGCATAGTTAAATTGAATTAGTATATGTTTCGGGACAAGGCCTCCAAGGCTAGGCTTGAAAAACTTCATGCCACATATCACAATGGCTAGAAAGGTTTACAAGCCAAGTGATCTTTACATTTGTAAGTATATTTAATATGTTAAATGATATTTTTTATTTCCTAGGAAAAATTAAATGATTGTATATTAATTAGTTTAACTAGTCCATGTGCCATGTTTTGACAGGAGGAGAAATATGGCCAGCATCCAAAGCAATTTGAAAAGGAAAAGTTACAAAGCAAAAAGTGGGCTGATTTTGTAATCTGGATGGAGAACGAGGTATCAATAGTTGATTTTCAATAACTTAATTGGATATTGTTGTGTTAATATGTCAATTTTCATTTCTTATGTTGAGTTGTTTATTGATGCATAGGATGAGCTCTAAAGTGCTTCTTTGTTGGCCCTAGATCCCACTCAATTGTCCCATTATTTCATGTTGAGGAAAAAAATATTATTTTCCTTAAAGGGAAGTGGGTGAGATTCATGCCTTATTTTCATCACATCTTTTAATTAATGACCATGGTATTTTAATATCTCTTATGTGTCCTCATTTAAGTTATGAATTGTATCATTTCAATAACTTAGTCCCATGTTGATTTGATTTATCTTCTTTTCTCTCAAACATCGTATCTCAAGGAGTGCTTCCTTGGTATCTCAAGGAGTGATTCCTTGAATTCATGTTGTCATTCTACTAAGTGATCCACATGCATTTTTTTCATCCTTCCTCACGATGTTTCCATTCTTTTAACATGTAAGAATGTTTTGATGCATCTTGGTAGGAATCCTAAGATCTAACACATCCTTGTAGTCTACATCACTTGGCATAGCTAACCAGTCACTTAATTTGTCAATCTAATTTATAAAAAGGAAGTAATTTCCTGTCTTCCAAGTTTAAAAAACTCCATAAATAAATAAATCACCAATAAAAAACCTACAACCTATCTGATCAACATAGAGAAGCGTGTACTACTAGAATTCTTAACATTCAAAAGATAAATGGAATGTCCTTAACACCTAGTAGAGCTATCCAAAAAAGCTAACTAAAAACACAAACGTGCTCCTACACACAATGGCCTAATGGCTGGTTGTCATAGAATTCAAACTACCAAAGTAACAACACTAGTCAAGTTAACGTATATGCATCATTTGCATAAACAGTTGAACCATTTATGTGCATGAATAAATAGTAGAAGGATGTAGATGAAATCAATTCATCTGACTTTATTCCTCTTGGTAGGAATTCCTCTTGAATCTCTAATATCAGGTGCTCAAGACTTCCCTGTAGCTTTTACCTTTTGTTGTTGCCTTTCCTCTTGACTGTCAGACTCATCTCCCTTTTCCTTATCTAAATTTTTGGCTTTGGCTTCTAATTCATCCCACGTTTTATCTTCCTCCTCTTCATAATCTTCTTCTTCTTCATCCTCATTTGACTCCACAATAGATTCATCTTTTGAACCTTCCTCATTTGATTTTGATTCCTCTTCTACATCAGAGGGTTCATATCCTTCATCTGACTCTTTTAAATTATTAGAATCAAAATCACTAGCTTCCATATTCAAAAATTCCCAACCACCATCTTCAATAAATTTATTTGGATCATCGGTAATAGTCTTCAAAATTGGCCACCAATTCAAGTTCATTATGCTTTCATAATACTTTATATCCATGGAGTTCAACCATTCCTTGATGCCATCAAGCGAAGATTAAGGAATGGCGTCAATGTGGAGTACATCCTGCTTGAAGTCTTTGAAAACAATAGCCATATCAAATTCCTTTTGCCCAAGTCCTACTCTCTCAAGTTTAACAATCTCAATCTCACTAATAGTGATTACTAAGAAAGGTAATTCCACCAACTCTACCAAAGAGTTTACCATAGGAACAATAAAAGTAGAGTCTTCAAAAGGAACTCCATGAAAATGTCCAAGCTCTCTAAATGGTATATCAAACTCTAGTTCAAAATATTTTAGATGAGGTTGATCGCATAGCTCTCTTACTTGCTTGAAAAATCCTTGAAACTCTGCATTGATTTTATTTTTCATTTCCCTCTCTTGTTGTTCTTCCTCAATTTCATCAGGATCATACATTGACCTTCTTTCCCCTCCTAAAGTTTGGACCACATCCATTACCTCCACATAAAACTGGACATCCTTGGTCTTCTTGGTTCCCACCATGATATGGTTATGCAAATGAAAATGAAGCAAAGTAATCATCTCCTTCTCTATTGGTTGGATGAATGCATGATTAATGTTTTGATACATGATATCATCTATATCTTCTACTCTCATGGTTGAATACCAAAATCCATTATGGTGTGCCTCTAGAGTTCTAGTCATCTTTCTTCCTCTTCCACCAAATTTTGGCCTGATCCACAAGTATTCCAGCCTAATTGGCTTTGTTTTTTAAAGCTAAAGTTTCTCCTGAGTCACCAATGTAGCTCTCTCTACCTTTTTAGACTCTTTCATTGCTATAGGAAATTAGCTCCTAATTGATTAACAATCTCAATCTCACTAATAGTGATTACTAAGAAAGGTAATTCCACCAAATCTACCAAACATTTTACTGTAGGAAGAATAAAAGCAGAGGATTTGAAAGTAACTCCATGAAAACCAATCTCTCTAAATGGTATATCAAGCTCTAGTTCAAAATATTTTAGATGAGGCTGCTCCCATAGCTCTCTTACTCACTTAAAAAATTCTTGAAACTCTGCATTGATTTTATTTTTCTTGTCCCTCTCTTGTTGTTCTTCCTCAATTTCATCAAGATCATACATTGGCCTTCTTTCCCCTCCTAAAGTTTGGACCACATCCATTACCTCCACATAAAACTAGACATCCTTGGTCTTCTTAGTTCCCACCATGATATGGTTATGCAAATGAAAATGAAGCAAAGTAATCATCTCCTTCTTCGTTGGCTAGAAGAATGCATGCTAAGGTTTTGATACATTATATCATATCTCTCTTCTGCTCTCATGGTTGAATATTGAAATCCATTATGGTGGGCCTCTAGAGTTCCAGACATCTTTCTTCCTCTTCCACCAAATGTTGGCCTAATCCACAAGTTTGCAAAACTAATTGGCTTTGTTTTTGAAAGTTGAGGTTTCTCCTACGTCACCAGTGTAGCTCTCTCTGCCTTTTCAGACTTTCATTGCTACAGATCGGTTGTTGGATTTAATCATTTGTACCACATGTTTGATGTGCTTTGAATCCTTGGATCTAAAGGAAATTTCCTTAACATAAATACTACTAGGGAATTTCAATGTTGGCATGTAGTTTGCATTAAAGTCGATACCTAGAACATTAAAAATTATCCTTATATAAGAATTCCCTCCATCTTGTTGGATTATAACACTCTTGATGTTGGCTACATGAAATGGAACCATGATTCCATATATGGGTACCAAAACATCATTTTTCATATCAACTTGAATCATGAGCTCTCTAGAAACGAGGATATCATCCACATTTTTGTAGGAAACCATCTTAGTGGATGGCTTGGAAGAGCCATGTCCATCTCTTGTACCAATTCCCCCTATAGTAAATCTTCTTGCAATCTCCTCATTCTTTTTCTACAAGTTATGCTTGGTATTGTCGGTGCTACTCTTCTTTAGTCATCTCCTGGTTATCATATCATAAGGTTTCCTTGGAGATGCCTAATTCTCCTCCATTTACCTCATCCTTGGGTTTTCATTTCACTTCCTCGTCTTCATCATCATCGTTAAATGAGTATGCAACATCATTGTATACTTTGAAGCTAACCCTAGTTACATTTGCAGGCCCTTTATCCTTAAAAACCACAGTTTTAGCAAGGAGCAATGAATAATTATATATTTTGGGGTTACCAGTCTGCAACTGCAAATTCTGAAACCCAAGTGATACATTAAAATCCATTCCAGCCTTCACAATTTTATCATTTCTTGAATTCAAACTTAAACTAGACTCTCAAAATTAATCCTTATTCCCGTTCCTGCAGACTTTGTAAGATGAGGCAAAAGTTCAGGGCCATCTCTTTGAATTACCTCCATAGTTTCCTTATATTAACATACATGAACATGATATGATTATATACATGAAAAGGTCACTTAAATATAGTATAATCAAAATAAAAAAATTATTGAAGAGCTATTATTTGTATGCTAAACTATTGTTGCATGTCATAGCTTGCTTACAAACATAAAACTAAACCATAAACGTTAACTCTCAAATATGGGGACATATAGACTAGTTAATTCTCAAAGAACCTTTGAAGCATATTACAGTGTCAAAATGTCCTAGAAAAATATCCATTTCTGAAATATAGGAGAAGAAGATATATAGACTAGTTAACTCTCAAAGGATCTTCGAGGAAAACGTAAGCATATATAGCACAAAATGTAGAGGTTTGGCACTTAAGATTATGTAATAGAATTTACAATTGATAGTTAAATTGTATAACAAATTTCTTTATGATCTTTACTAACATTTATTAGAATTGTTGCATGCTTTACATCATTGGAGTGACATATTAGTTGTAACATTTTTGAAATTTTATTATGGTATGTGCACTTTGATATGATGTAATATGATTATGGATTCGTCTCATATATTAGATACATAACAGAAAAATAAATTATTGCATTAAATAAATAATAAATTTTCATTTTAAATGGTTTTTCTTTGCAGAACACGGGTCTTCCAAAAGATCAAGATGATCCTCATCATGATATAGATCTAGAAAATATTGGTCCTATCGGTATAGATCACATGGCAGAGGATTTTGATGATGCAAATATGGAAGACACTAAGGCCGATGACAATGATGATGATGATGATGATGATGATGATGATGATGATGATGATGATGATGATGATGATGATGATGATGATGATGATGATGATGATCACGATGGTGATGATGATGATGAGCCAATTACTGGTAGTAGCCAATGACATTCATGATCATATAGAATGCATCTTGGGTCATTGTTGATATTTGTTATGATGCCTCTTTTCATGGTTACTATCATATGTATCATTTTCACGGCCTACAATACCATATTTGAGTTGTATCATATTGACATGTATCATTTTCACTTATATCATTTGGACATGTATCATCTTGACTTGTATCGATTTGAGTTACATAATTTATCATTTTTACTTATATCATTTGTACATGTATCATTTTGACTTATGTCAACTGTTAGAAATGTATCATTTTGACATGTTATTGATCTACTGGCATATTTGACTTTCACTTGTTTTAGTTATATATGAATATGATCTTATTAGTATTGACTTGTCAATTTATATATATTAAAAGTGGTTGATGATTTTTGGATGGATATTTATTAGGTATGATGATTTTAATTTACTACTCAGGATGTATGTTGTCAAATTCAATTAAATTATAGATATTTGACTCACTTGTTTTAATTATAGATGATGATCATGTTATAATAATTATCTTGTTATTTAATCATATGAGTTAAATAATTAAATTACTTACTTTATAATCATATGAGTTATTTAAGAGGCATGATATATTTAACAAATTAAATTGAAATAAAACATATTAAATTAATAAATGGAAGCAAAACAAGAAGAATTTTTAGAAGAAAAAAAGGAAGCAACAATTGAAGCCAAACTAGAAGAAAACTAGAAACAATCTTAGAAGAAAAACTTGGCATTATCTAAGAAGAAAAAATAGAAGCAATTTAGGTAGTAAACAAAGAAGTAATAATGGAAGCAATTTTAGAAGCAACAAAAGATACAATAATAGAAGCTATATTAGAACAACAAAAGATGCAAAAATGGAAGCAAAGCTAGATGCAAAAAGCGACATTATATCGGAAGTGAAATTGGAAGAAAAACTAGAAACAAAACCAAAAGCAAAAATGGAAGCAAAATCAGAAGCAAAACGGGAAGCAAGCCTGGAAGCAGCACAAGAAGCAACACCAAAAGAAAAATCAGAAGCTAAACTGGAAGCAACAAAGGACATCATAATGGAAGAAAAACTGGAAGCAACAAAGGATGACATAATGGAAGAAAAACTTGGCATCAATTAGAAAGCCAAAAAAGAAGCTATTTTTGATGTCAAACCAAAAGAAAAATAGGAAGCACAATTGGGAGAAAAATTAGGAGCAACAATGGGAGTAGACATGGAAGTAAAACTGGAAGCCAAATTAGGCACTAATTTAGGTGCTATTTTTTACATTAAATTTGTCTCGCTTCCTGGCACCATTCCCGATGCTAAAGGTGGCACTATTGATTGCACCATTTTCCCAGCACCAAATCCAGCAAAAAATCTGATGCAAAATCTGGCACCAAAATGAACATGCAATTTGGCACCGAGTTTTGCGCTGTGAGATGTGTCCAATTTATGAACTCAAATGCACTAAATTCTAGTGTAATTTTAGGTGCTAATTTCCTTTTTTGTTGTAGTGCGAGTGGTTGTGAGTCTACTTGATCCATGAAGAATGAGGGGAGAATGACTTCCCCTTCATCATTTGATAGGCCCTCAATGTTTTCTGACATGAAGTCAACAATTTCTGGGAGCCTAAGCCAGCTATAGTTCCTTCTTCGTACATCAAACTCATCATCACAGTTGACCCAGTAGTCTTCCATGGAAGACTCGTGTGATGACTACTACTCAAGGTGCACTGCACAAAGGCCTCTTGGATCATATGACCTCTCAATGAGATATTTGAGACTAAGTCTCACCATCTCTTGGCACATCATTTTGCAATCAGATGTTGTTTTACATCTATAGAGTGCCATTTCAATAAGAAAGCTCACAACTGTCTTCTTCTTAAGGCATAGGTGAGAATGAACTTTGGCTTACTACCACAAAAAATCCATGAAAACTACCCTATCTGAAGGGAAGCATGGCATCATGGTAGGATGACCATTGTATCCATATACACGTATATAGGTGAAGGTGGGGAATTGGATAAACCAATCTTCCCAGTCCACCATTTCCTCCTTGGTTGTTGGTGATATACGTACATGCATCTCATGGTCAAGGTCTCGTACAATGTGCATAATGAAAAGATCACTTATCCACTTGAAATGTCATTCTTCTTGTGTAAACTCAAGTCGTAGAAAGTATTCATGGACCTTTTGCACACCTAAGGTTCCCATAGTGTTTAATATTTTGAACTCACCTTGGAAGGAAATCAGGTATACAAGATAGAAGCACATGTGGAACCTATGAACCTCTAGAAACCTAGTCATTTGCTAGTGGAGTGTGCACTGATGAGGGTGGACCAATCCTAATGCTCTTGATTGTTGACAATATTAGCGATGATGTAGTACATCCATGACTGAAACTAGTTCCCATCTTCCTGTCTAGTGATCCGGTTGAGTAGAGTGATCATCACTGCATACTCGTCTCAAAATTTTCCATGCCCAAGATTCTTGGGAAAGCTAGTCATTTTTACTTTCAACCACTTTTCTACCATTCTCTGCAAACACCTTTCCTTTGACACTTCGAATGATTTTTCTCATTATTTCACTGATATGACCACATTGGTTGGGCATGGTGGAATAGAAAAACAATGTTCAACATCCTTTGGTTTAAGGCTGCAAATCACCCTCCCATCCACTGATTAGATTTCTCATGCGGTAGGGTTGTAAAGCTTAATGCAAGCAATTACAAACTCCACATTTTTTAATGTGATGGGGATGAATGCAACCTCAAGCAATCTGGATTGTTCAATGTTTTGTAATGTGATTTGGTCCATGCCCTCCAAATCTTCTGAGCTGACCTCTAGGTTGACTTGGTGCAAGTCTGTATCTATTGTTTTCAAGAAATTATGGCACAAGACCATTTTGGTCTTGTATTGTACTTGGGAGAACTGCATCCTAAAAAACTTAAAGATCAACTATGCACATGACCCTGTTCTAACAACTTTTGAAAATCCTTAAAAATAGCACCTACCAAGAAGTATTTTTCTGGAAAAGTTCTGACAAATGGGTTTTGTTCGTGCTTCAATGTTGAACAAACCCAATTCATTAGATTTTTAATTTTGTGACTTTTTCAAAAAAAACCCTAAAAATAGGGGCAACAAGTTTCTTGTTTCTAGAAAATTTGAAGAGATGGGTTTTGCTAGAAAATTATGTTGATCATACCCAATTGGTTAGATCTATGATAGCCTATTGTTTTCTATGACATGAAAGAAGTTTAAGACAAAAGAGAAGAAGAAGACAAGAGAAAATTGGAAGTTATTTGTTGCCCCTCTTTAAAAAAAATCCTCTGGATTCAACCCCTAAGAAATTACACTTCTTTGCCACTAATCTTCAAAAAATAACAAAGAACGGGTGTCAAGTCTTGAAAAGACGTCTTGTAGAGAAACTTATTGTTTTAGCCTTCAACCTGCAAAATAAAATAATGAAATGGGATGCCTAACTTTATTATATAATGATTCAAGTTGAAATGCATCAGGTATGGGCGCCAACTCATGATTGAAGACTGATTTGGCCTAATCTAGAGTTCTAAAAGCTGATTTCCACTAATTGTGGGACGTTTTGGCTAAGTTTTCCTCTAAAATATCTAACTCAAGTCAAAAAATATCTCTTTGAATTTTTAGGCATCCTTCTTGGGTGTTGAACACTTTTTCATCATTTTTTATGCTGAAGTGCCTACGTTTGATCGTTTCTCCCATTCGTTCAGTTGGTCTTTACTTGGTGCTGACAAATTCACTTTTGAGATGGAACAACCCTGATTAAATGTGCCTAGGAGCTAAAAATCTCAAAGACTGAACCTAATTCCTTTAAATTAAATCAGGGGTGGCTTACCTCAATAGGGGCACTTTTAGCCTCAAACTTATTCAATTTCTTGACTGTTCTTCAATTTTATCATTTTGGCCCTCCGTGTTCTAATTTGAGATCACTGCTAATTGATGAGTTTGATGATCTTGTTGAAATGTGGGATGAATAACCAACTCAGTCTTGGAAAGGATGACTAGTTTCAAAGCTCCTGAAAGTCATTTTAGGTCTTTCAAAAGCATGGTCGCCCCTAACCAGCAGGGGCGCCTTTGGATTTTTGACTTATGATTTTCATGTTTCCAACCTTCAAGATTAATCCCAGTTTGATCTTTGTTGTCAAGTGTTTGATTTTTCTGATATCTTTGTTGATAGTATCATTGTTGAGATCGATCATAATGGATAAGATCTTCCTAGAGGTCACTAAGATCATAAGCTACATCTGACTACCCAAAAAGATGGGTACCTTTCTTCAGCAGGGGCTCTTTTGACCAACATTTAGCCAATTTCTTGACATTCTTCCTTCAACTTTCATTGTTAGGTGTTTTTCGCTTTATCTTTGCCTCTAATTTCTTGACAAGTCTTGTGGACATGTAGCTAGATTGATCATGAAGCTGAGAGAGATTTGAGAAGATGCCATGTAGATTGCAATGGTTGGAAACTTCATTAGGTGCCCCAGATTCAAGGGTTCCCCTAGCCAACAGGGGCACTTTTTCCTTGTTATGCATTGATTTATCATTGATTTTGTATGTTGTGACGATTAAATGTTTTTGTTGTTTGATGTGTCTTGCAAGCTAGATGATAGGTTCATTGCAAGGTTGAGCTAATGTTCAAGAGATCCTCTAAAGACAAGTTTTATCAAAAGTGGCATTAGGTTCCTTTAGTTCAAGGGTACCCCTGGCCAGCAAGGGCGTTTTTGCCTTGTTAGCAGCATAACCTCCTAGGTAGCTAGGCGTTGGTTTTTCTAGAGAGTCATTTTTGGCATTTTCTGATTTTGAGAATCCCCTCTATGAGATAGCATCTTTTCAAAGTATTTCCACCATGGTTTCTTCGTTGAAGCTTTTGAAGCTTAGCTTTCGGCACCTAGTATTGGCCAATCTACCATTAATGGTTGCAGACTTGCTAACTTTATTCCTAAAAAATGAAAATAGACCCACCAGAGCAAAACTAAATTTTTGGTGATTTTGACTTGACCAATGTGATCATGAATTCAATTCATCCTATCAAAATCATTTTCAATGAATTCTGGCAAGGTCCTATTTTCAGGGGTTTCCCTAAAAATGGGGGCATGAAACCCTAATTTTCAAATTTTCAAAATTTTGCACATATGTTCCTTGACACAAACCCACAAAAACCCTACCTTTTGTTTGACGTAAAACATACTTTTGACAACATTTTTACCTGATCTAAGTCATTTTAACAAAAATGTCTCTTTGAAGCAAAAATTTATTTTGGGTACAACACACAATTTCCTTGTCAATGGAGCCATGTGTTACATGAGTGATCTATCATAACATAAATTATCAATCCTTATGACAGCACCATTTTGTCTAACATTTTATTTGAGGGATGATGTTTTGTATTCGAGAAAAATTTCAGGTCGAGGTCTCTTTACCTTATTGACTCATCCTTTTTATTACTAACTTTGTGTTTTTATTGTGTTTTTTATATGTTGGCCTTGTGTCTTTTGTGTCTTCATTATGTTTGCATTATGTTTGCATCATGTACTATTTACATTTTATGTTTATGTTTGAATTATGTTATGTTGTATGTCTTCATCGTGTATGCTTTGTATTTTTCATATTGCATTGCACCTCATGTTTGTTTGTTCCTTTGTTCTTAAATTTTTGTGCCATAGTATTTTGAGCATGGGGGCTAGCATATCCCCTAAATTTTATGCCTTCCTATCTCTTCAATTTTTGGATGATTGAACCCTTCTTGTCTTATCCTTAATTAATGTGAGTTTGGGCATAAGTTCATACTCTCACTATAGTTGGGGCTAATGGAGCATCATAAATTGTCACCCTTGACAATTTCACATGTGATTTAGCTCCCCTCGTGTGCTTGGACCTAATTATGCTTATAATTTTCCTATTTTATCATCATTTTTAGAAAATTAGGATTAGATTGGGGATTGTTATCTAATATTCATTTATCGATACTTATGTTTGTTGTGCAGTTTTCACACACATGCCCTGCTAAGGGCAGGGACCCTCTTTCACTTCTGTTTTGGTGTTTTGGCCCTTTCATTTTGAGGTTCTATCCTGTTTAGGCATGTGCTTAAATGTTTATTTTGATTTCCTAAGGGTTTCTCTAGGTTATTCATTGAAAATCTTAAGTTCTGGATGAATTTCAGGTTTTTACCCGGATTCGGGATTTTCCGCCCTAGTCGGATTTTCCCAGATCCCGCTTGGACTCCGGCTGGACCTTGTTGCTCGGGGATTTTTGGTGCTCATGGATTTCCACGTGGGCCAGATTTTCCCGGATTCCACCCTATTGTTGGATTCTCGAATTTCTTCTCTAGTTGTCTTCTCAATTGCACTAATGGCTTCGTGCATGCTCTGAGGGATGTATTTAAACTTGACCCTACTTATTATTTTCCATCGTTGAGCTGAGAAATGCTTTCTTGCAAGTGATTGGTTGGATTTTTGGGTATTTGGCTTTGAATTGATCGATTTGATGGCATTTTCCTGTGCATTTGTGCCCCTATTCTTTGTGGACACCATCCTCTTTGCATTTGTTGATTCTGTGATCGATCTCCACTTTATAATGGTATGTTTTGATTGCCCTACTTTGCATTGATGATTGCAGATAGCGCGTTGAAGTTATAAATCCTATTCAGGTTTGATTTGCTACATTATTTGGATGTTCTCATGATTAGGGTTTTGTGGTAATTGTTTGATTCATGGTTTTTCCAAGCGAGTCTTGAGTTCGCCTATTTGTTTACCTTGTGAGGAGTCGTGCTTTGGAAATCATGAGTTGTCCCTAGTAGAGTTTTTGGGATGGTCAAAGGTTTTAAGTCTGAGCTCACCTGTGCTTTAATGGCGGATGTATGGGGTTTTAACCTAGGGCATCGTCATTTATCTTGAGTATGCTATTGAGTAGGCTTAGAATGTTGAGAAAATCAATAGAAGGTCCATCCCTGACTTGCCTTGATTTTAAATGTTTGAAATTTGTGATTGATTCAGTGTTTAGGTTAAGTCGTGACTTTGCGTTGTAGTATGGGATTTTTCGTCCCTCCGGGATAATTCGTCCCTTCCAGATTTCCTTCACTGTGACCTTTCGAAGTCGGGGAGATGTCATATCAGTCATCCTATGTTTCACCAAAAACCTTCTTAGGTTCATATTTGATCACCAGGACACTGTAATTCTGACGCCAAAATGTCTTTTGTTCTTTGTCGGCAAGACAAGCATCCGTCGGCAAGAGGTCATAACGGCCTTCATTCGTCTTACCGATAATCTCTTCTATCGCTAAGACTTCCATCTTTCGGTGAGACCTTTCACCAAACATATTATGTTCTCGTCGAGTGCCCTTCGAAGTCGAGAAGATTCCCATCCTTCAATGAGACCTTCCGGCGAGCTTACAACTACCAAAGCTTTCGCTTTCGGCGAGACCACTAGCAGTCGCCAGGACTTCATGGCGAGGCCTTCTTTTCTTAGCGAGCCCGGATCTTCTTCAGGGAGACCACACGTTGTCGGCTAGAAGTTATGCCGAATAGGCCCCATGTCAGAAAAACATTATGAAGTCGTCGAGACCTCTAGCCAAACTCAAAACTTAATGTCGAGACATCTATTTGCTACGATGAGACTCCCCCCCTCATCGGCAAGACATTATACCGAAAGCCCTCCTAAGTTCATATTCGTTCGCTGTGACAGTATCTTTCTCACACCAAGGGTCTCTTATGTTAGATCGCTAGTCGGTGAGACCAATAAAATTTTCCAAGACCTTACACCAACTACCCATTGGTCATATCGATGTGTTTATTGCCAGTTGGCAAGACACCTCAACTTTGCCAAGACCTCATCCTGAATAAAATTTGTCCAGCCAAAGTATTCGTTGGACCCTGATAGTCAGTGAGACCAAATTGATTCGCCATGACTTCACCTCAGAAAGAAAATCTCCCATTGACATGTGTATCCTCGTCGTCCGTCGACAAGACATGCCCTGCTCAGCGTGACCTCATTCCAAATGAAATTTGTTTGGCTGAAGTGTGCCCCCTTGCGTCAGTCAGTTCAGAGTTTTTCTTCATCCATGGATTTTCGCCAAGTCTAGATTTCTCTGAAATCTGGTGTTTCCCTGATTTTCTGAAATCTCTCATCTGGCTTGTTCTTCACGAGAATCTGTCCCTCATGGATTTTCCCGAAATCTAATGAAATATGAAGGAACATGAGATAGTTGGATTTGTTTATGATAAATGGTGCATTCAGTGATTATTTCATGTTATATTTGGATCTCCCATGTGACTTATCGATTGATCATGACCAGGTGTAATGATTAAGTAGGTGTTTCCTGGCTATTCCGTTGGAATCTGATCGATTAATTTCCCGAAATTCCTCTCTAGCCCAGATTCCATGAATGGTCTCGAAACCTGAAATTTGTGTGATCATTTCATATATGATTTAATGGCACCTTGACTATATGAGATGCATTCTAACGATGTGTTGTTGGATTAACATTGGTTTCCTATGGTTTTTATTGTGTGGTTTTCTTGGTGGATGCAGGCTAAACCTAGTAGGGTAGCAGAAGGATCTTCAATGTCTGATGCAAAAAGGATCAAGATGGACGTTAAGAGCAAGATTCCTAAGAGCAAAGTCACATCGATCTAGTCAGAGGTGACTGATACGAACGTTGGACAATGGGATTATGAAGAGTTCAAAGAAAGAATGGCGGCTAAAGATCTCCCTTTGGTGGCTAGAAGGATGAAGGAGTCAAGTTTGGTACATGTGGTTGGTTTCCCCTCAACAGTGCAGTGTTATGAGCTCGTCCTAGAGTGTGCCAGACACTATGACCAAGGCACTCAAAAGATTATTAGTCCTCAAGGGAGAGTAATAGCAAATATTTACCCTGTCTCCATTGCTCAAACTTTTGATATGCCAGACAGATCTCGTGTGGTGGCGTTCAACATGGGGTCCGCCAAGGAGTTCTATGAAGAGAAGACTGTTAAGTCTCAACAATTCATTAACTCTTGGTTGGAAAAGTCCAAGTCACATTATTCCAAACTTCTCAAACAACTTTTCAGGACAAAGTTCAAGAAACAATATTATGACGCCATCACTCTTCTCAATAGGGTGATGAGGCTATTAAGGAAATCCTGTCAACAGGGAAGGATACTTCCAAGACGATGGATTGGCTGAAGCAGGTGTTAGCACAAGATAGGGAAGATACGAACCTACTGCTACAGAAGACCAAGACCATCATGGAATACACCAAGGATAGGTTAGTAGGTGACAAATCCTTCCCTTTTCTAGGGTTGTTGAACCTTGGGAGTGGTTCGAGGCATTGCAAATCAAGCAAAAAGTGTTGAAGAAGATTTACAAATAGAGGAGGCAGACTGATGACACCCTGACTGGTGTCTATAATGGCTGCATTTCCTTTTTCAAGATCATGACAAGACGAAGGAAGATTGCTCTAGAATGTTTGATTTTGGAATAGTTGAGAAGTTGGTGGCGGGATGTTTATGCGCCACTTGATGATGACTCTGTTTCTGAGCATCAGTTGGACAATGTGGCTACCTACCTTGCAGTTATTGATAAGTATTTGGCATATAAGGTGGATTGGGATAAGTCAGTCAAACACTCAAGAGAACAAGTTGCATCCATCAAAAACTGACTTAGGGTTCTGCCTTTGCCACCAATAGCCAACGTGGATGGGATGCTTCTGAAGGTTCATGAACTGCTGGATCGGAATGGGGACAAAGGGGAAGGCAGTTAATGCTCAACTATGCCATGATTTATGCTTCCCGATTATCTCAACGTGCATTGGTTCGAGCTGCGTTGGGAATCCCGGGCCGACCTAGGTGCAGTTTGCGCATTTAATGCATTCTTTTGTTTCGTTTGACTTTTCTCTCGGCCGACTAGTGGTGCCAAATTAATGCTACGAAGCTCTTGTTGGGCCGACGAGTTTTCTAGGGTTTCCATATATTTGGAATTTGGCCTCATTTGTAAAGTAGTAGTTCAGATTTAGAACATAGAAATTGATGTAAGGTAGAGATAGTTAGAAGCAAGAGAGAAAGTTAGCAAGTAGTTACTCTCAAGAAAATATTGTAACAGAAGCTGGAATTGTTGCTATAGTGGACAATTAAAATGCAAATAATGACATTGTGATTTGGTGCCATACTTGTATTCTTTGTCTTGCATGGTTCTTGTTCTCCTATCTTTAAAATTGCTTTGAGGAGGTTAATATTTATATTAGATTTGATTTAACAGTGCTTGTGATTTGATACTTGAATGTTGCAGCAATCTCTTAGTCCATACTTTTCGCAACCAACTGATTGTTAGTTGCTTTGAAAAGTTAGCCTGGACTTTATATTCATTGCACTTAGTTTAGTCGTGGGTGTTTGTTCATTTCAATTGCAAAAGGGTTGTTTGAATCAATATTCATGATTTGAAAATCTTTAAAAACCTTAGAAGATTGCACTGTTTCTATAAGATTGCAGGTTTGTCTGGGTCAAATAGAAATCATTTTTGAGAGAGATTGGTCCATTTCGAGTATTGGGCACTTTCATTATTAATCTTAGATTTAGTATTAGGTTTAGAAATCTGTTCAAAACCCTTGTCTTTTGCTATTTCTTTGATTATTGGGTTAAATCTAGGACTAAAGTATCAACATATTGTCAAATTTGATAAGATGAGATCCAGTAGTTTTCTTGTAGTAAGGTCCCATTGTGATTACCAGCATTTCACATTTTACCACTAAGTTGTTTATGCATTGTCAAGACCTGACATTAGAAACCTTGGGGTTATCTCTTTAGGCTTGCTGATAGAGATTTACCTTTCAAGAGAGATAGGATATTGCATCTTATCTGTGTTGTTGTTGTGCAGAAAACACCATCAACAATGTCCCCAAAATAGGTTTGGACTAGGGTACCCAACACCTTTGTCCAACCTATTTTTTCCCCAATTCAAATACATGTCATTTTTTTCATTTTAGCATTTGAAAATCCAAAGTCATTTGTCGATTTTCAATAATTAATTATCATGAAATTAAATAATTACATATAAATATAAGTCTATTTCATATTTTTGAAATCTTAACAAGAGCTATAAAATCTATTAAGCAAATTGAGCATCCTAAAAGTAGTCAAGGTAATTCAAGGGAAAAACTACTAGCATTATTATAGTGCTTTCATCAATTAAGATCCTGCTTTCAAGCCATTAGGAAGAATGAAGCACTTATGTTCAAGGAGCTATTATGATCAATCATGTCAAATTATGAATATTTATTGAGTTATCCTCTACATGCTAGCTACAACAAACTATTATGTTTTGTGGAATAACCTTTAACAAGTCTATCAAGAAATCTAGGCATCCATCAATCAACATTTGTGGCAACTTGAGGTGTGGCATCACTTCATCAAGGTAACATTTTTATTATCATTTATCATTTAGTCAATTTTTTTTTTTTTACCTCTGCTTGACCTAGGGTATACCCTCTTGATCAACATCAATTGTTGTATGTGGAGGTAGAAATACCAAAATTGGATTTGACTTAGTAAATTCCCTATACAACATAACCTTTTACCCTATTTTCATGTGTGCAGGTCAAATACAGAGGTTTCACCATCTAACAATCACAAGAAACATAGAACAAATTGCATCCTACATTTTAGAGTTTTCAAATTCCAAGAGGAAGCTTCTCGGGTATAGGGTGCCTAGGGCCCCTGTCCCTACAATTCAACCTCATCTTTTAGGGACAAGTTCCTCTTTGCCATCATTTCTTAGATATGGGTCTATTTTATTAGTTTCTATTTTCATATATAAATTAAAATACATTTTTAGATCTAGGGTTATATGTCAAATAGACTTGTTAAAACACACATCAAGTTTATCATCTCTACCACTCAAAAGGACACAATCCCTAGGAGATCATCTCTCCCTTGTGATATCAAGATAATCATCAACCCTAATTAATTTTGTGTCCCAAAGTAAATTCAAGTGAAAAGAAGTTAATCCTAGTTGGATCTAGGATCACTTTTCCTACATCATAGACACCTTGTATGTATACCAAAAGATGTCAAAACCTCCTACTATCCCTGTAGAAGGAATGAAAGAGATGTGTTATTTACTTCATTTGTCTCTTAACTTCTTTGCTTCTTCCTTTGATAGCTTAGTTTCTTGTAGTAGCATTATGTTCAAGTTTCTCAAGTCAATTTGATGCTTGAGTGTGACTTTTGTCATGGCTGTTTAAGCAACTGACATTCCATGTTAGGGGAATCATGGCTCCTTGGGATGGGTTCCTCCCTTCTCTGATCTCAACTTCCTCTTTCCCTTCACATTCCCAACTAGTTCTATTTTTTCTTAGTTTTTTTTTGCATCTGTTACTTTTTTCCTTCTCTTAGCATGTCATTCCACAATCTTTGGGTCCACATGTCTTTTTACCATTTTCTGGAATTCCAATAAATAAAAGTGTGCTATGTATACCTAATTTTAATATTCCAATAGGAAAAGAGGGAGAGAGTGAGAGGGATAGAGAGGGATAGAAAGAGGGAGAAAGAGAGAAGGATAAATATGGATATAGAGAGGTAGATATGAAGATAGAGAGAGAGAGAGATGAAGAGGGAGAGAGAGAGAAATAAATAGAAAGATAGAGTGAGAGATATAGAGGGCGATATAAAGAGAGAGACAGGGAGAGTGATGGAGGAAGAAAGAGATATAGGGGGAGAGATAGAGAGAGGGAGGAGATAGAGAGATAGATGTAGAGATAGGTAGAGAGGGAGAGAAAGAGAGGAGACAGTGAAGAGAGGGAGAGAGAGGAGAGGGAGAAGAGAGGGAGAGATAGATCAATATATATAGATGGAGAATATATAGGGGAGAAAGAAATATATAAGAGGGGAGGGTAGGGAGAGATAAGGGGGGACATAGAGAGAAGTATAGTTAGAGAGAGGAGGGAGAGACAATAAAATAGAGGAAGAGAGAGAGAGGGAGGGAGAGGGAGAGATACATCTAGAGATAGAAAAGCAGATATGGAAAGAGAGAGAAATTGATAGAGAGAGGAGGGAGAGATAGGTAAATATGGGAAGAGAGAGAGTGAGGGAGGGAGGCAAGGGAGAGATAGGTCTAGAGAGGAAGAGAGGGGGAGATGGAGAGAGGGAGAGATAACTAAATATATAGAGAGGGATAGGGGAGAAGGAGAGGGAGAGAGAAAGAGGGAGCTCAATAAGAGAATATGGGAAGAGAAAGAGAGGTAGAGATATAGAGGAGGGAGAGGTAGAGAGATAGGTCTAGAACCTGAGTGATAACAAAATATATATAGAGTGAGGGGGAGATAGGGATAGATATATATATATAAAGTGCTATATTGAGAGATAGAGAGGGATATATATATATAGAGAGAGAGAGAGAGAGACATAGGGAGATAGAAGTAGAGAAATATATAGATAGAGAAAAATATATAAAGAGGGAAAGAGGTAGATATATAGATAGATAGAGGGATAGGAAGAGACAAAGGACAAGATAGAGAGAAGTAGAGATAGAAAGATAAATATGGAGAGAGAGGGAGGGGTAGAGAGAGGGATATAAATAGAGAGAGGTAGAGATAGAAAAGAGGGGGATAGGTTTAAAGAGAGAGAGAAAGTAATGGAGATGGGGAGAGGATAGGGGGAGAGAGAGAGAGAGGAAAATAGAGATATATATATAGAGGTCTATGAAGAGGGAGAAGTAGATAGAGAGGGAGATACAAAGATAAAGGTAGAGATGAAAATAGAGAGGGAGAGGGAGAGGGAGAGGGAGAGGGAGAGGGAGAGGGAGAGGGAGAGGGAGAGGGAGAGAAATATATAGAGGGTTAAATGGAGAGATAAAGATAGATAGAGATGAGGTAGGAATAGAGAGAGAGGGAGACATAGAGATGTATAGAGGGAGAGATAGGGATGGAGAGAGATATATCCTTCTATCTCTATTTTTGTCTCTTCTTCTATCCATCTCTTAATATCTTTATATCTTACTCTTGCTTTCTAAATCTTCTTATCTCTCCATACTTGGTTTCATTTTTTATTCAAAAAATGTGAGTGCACTATAATACACTTGAATTTGTATCTTCTTTGGGTATTTCCAACCCTTAGGGTTGCAATTTCCTTGAGAATCCAAACCAAAAGGTTGTACTTGCATGTTAACACCTAAAGGTGTATTTTTTGTAAATTGAAAAAATAACTAAATCTTGAGCATGCTCTCTAGTACTAGGTTTGCACCTCTTTTAATGTTGAGCTAAAAATACCACAATAACATTGAGCTCTCCCTTAGATTTCTAGCCATGTATTTTTTGTAGATTTTAATTATGTTAAGGTTTTGATCTTATTGTGTATAGTTTTTGGTTTTGACCATGTGAATTTTTTTCCTCAATGTTTCAAATCAAACTCCATGATCCATCATCAAGAAAAGAGCAAGACAAGAGAGGATAAATTTATGATTGTTAGCAGACTAATCAAGATAAAAAGGAGTAGGGAGGTTAATGGATATGGAAACCAAGAATAGCAAAAGGGGGGATGGGGAATAAATTTTTGATAATCTCAAAGGGGAATAATAAGATTACAAAGAATGAAATAATTTAATATCAAAAGAACAACTAATCAGAATATTGAGACAATTTTGGGATAAATATATAATCATAAAATAATAAAGAGGCTAATAATTATTATTTATTCTAGTAATATATAATATATAGTATATTAATAGAATAATAATTTAGATATGTGTGTGAGTATGATAATGAAAATACTTGACCAAGAGATTTCCCACCTTGAAATTGTCTTAAAACTAAACGAATACAAAAGAAAAAAGATCCTAAAGGCTATCAAGAAATCCAAATCTAATGTGATTCCTAAACACAAAGATCCTTTCCCTATAGACCTCTCAGTCACCTCCCTCCACTTTATTGAAGATTAGTCAAAAAGGGGGGCCTTCACTGTACTTTTAAGCCCATTCATATTATTAAACATCAAATACCCTCCCCTAAAGACCCTCTATACCTCCTCCATTATTCTAGTGTCTACAAATTCACCTTATTATGTGGCACACCATACATTGGTGAAAAAGGTCAGCCTATTAGCACAAGGATCAAAGAACACAATGCTAACATAAGACACGAAAAAATTCAAAAATAAGTGCTAGAAGAGCATTCTTCTTTGACCAAGCACCACATCCCCTTAGAAGACATGCAAATATTACTCAAGGAAGATATTTTATTTAAGAGGAAACTCAAGAGGCTATTGAAATCAACCACCATCTCTCTAAACTTAACCACGATAGTGGTTGGAATTTAAGTTTCTCTTAGCATCCTTTGTTAACATGCCTTAAAATCCAACCTATTCCCTCACCAAAAACCTTATCCGGTCCTTGAGTTGTGTGCCACCCCTTCACCTCTCTTTTGACCTCTTTTTTGTGTTTTAGTTTAATTTTCATATGCTTCTTTTATTAAATTTAGTTTATATTTTCTTTAATTTGATTTGGTTCTTCTCTTTTTAGTTTTTTCCTTGTATTTGTTTGACTTTTTTTTAGAAATTCTTGATTCTTTAGGTTTCAATATATTAATATATAAATATATATTAATAGCATAAATTTTATATTCAAACCAACCACTATATTGAGGCTACGGTGACCTACAATAGTCTAAAGTTATATTATACCAAGGGTTATGGGAAATGATAGCTTGAAGGGGATTCTCTCAACATAATCTAGTGTCTTAAGCAAGAACATACTGCTAGTTGATCGATTAAAACCTTCATTAGAGATTCCCTAGACATGATTAATTATTTTGATGAGATAAAGATTACTCATATAGCCCATGAGGGGAATAAGCTCACAGATGTGTTCACTAATGAAGGTGTTGTAAGAGAGGGGGACCAACCATGTTCAAGGCCCCAAGTCATGGAGAGCCAAGAGCGGAAGGATGTCGTAACTGACCTCAACTTAACAGGGTGTTTGGAAATTCAAGATGAGAATGATGAGGACTATAAAGCCCCTAAATCACCCTACAAACCCGAAACATAGAATGGGCTAAACGAGCCAATTTTTGGGTTTAACTCTATGCCTCAGGGAGCTCTCTACCCAAGGAAAAAAGCACAGTTCTAGGATGATAGTGTGGCACACTGACATCTCTCAGGTGCGTTAGCATCCGTACAACCAGAGGACTGAAGAAGCAAGGCCAAACACTAGAAAACAGACTAACAGCCTAGCTAACTACTTTCAAAGGGCCAAAACAAACCTATGAAGTAGGCGAGATATGTATGAATATGATAAAGCAAATAAACAAGAGTTAGGATGACAAGAATAGCCTCACAAAGGTATTCATTCACCAGCTAACTCCAAGCCACACGTCCACCTACACACAATAAAGAGGAAAATTGTTGGGTGGCCGTATAGGGGTCTACCTTAGTCAGACCCCTATTTTGGTGTTTCCACCTCCACGGATAGCCAAGAAAATGATAATGAAGAAATAGTATGATAAAGAAGGAAAGTAAGTAGAGAACACTAAAACACTACAAACAGTAATGTGACACTCAACCAAATAATAGAGGAGAGGAGTAGAAAGCTTACCACCTCCACCAAGAGAACTCAAGGCTAATGGGGGAGAAAATGAGAGGAATCAAGCCTCTATTGCGATGGTGTTGTTCCACACTTGCTCTATTGAGTTTGTGGAGTGATTTTGTTGTTGCTATGGAGTGCAAGAGTGTTTCCAGAATCCTAGAATGCTTAAGCTTGTGAGAAATATTGCTTAAAGGGATGCCCAAGGAGTTATGACAAAGTTGAAATGCATGTAGAAGGAAAGATGAAGAAAACAACCATATTTCGGGTTGGTCAATTGAAGGGGGCATTACAAGTCAACTCCCAATGAGAAGTGTAATGCCTTTGCAAGCTTGAGACATGGGAATTTTCCAGGGACATAAGTGCGTCGCGCAGATGTCTACACATCATGCGGGTATCCTTGATTGTTATTCTTCTGTCAACACACAAAACGAATGCCAAGTGCAACGAAGGAAGCGGGCTTATGTGGAATTCAGCCTTCAAGTTTGGTTTTCTAAAGTGAAGGGAAAAGGGAGAATTTGCATAAAGGGTGAAAATTCGCTCCTATAAATTTTTTCCCCACTTTAGTGAGCACGAATAATGATGAGAGCTTCGGTAAAGTAGATTAGAGAAATAGTAGAGCTATAAATGTATACATGAACCGTCAAGGAATCATACCACGATCTAGTGAACTCGAGAGTGTAGGACAAGAAGAGGACTTCATAGCCCTGTAAAACTATGAAGCTAAAGAAAGAAAGCATCTTACAAGCCCACATACTTGCAAGGAGGCAACCCCCAAGATCTCTCACATGAAGGAAGCCCCATGAAGTAAGTGCCTCACAGGCCCACAGACCTGCAAGGAAGGTGTCCCCCAAGAACTCTCACATGGAGGATACCCATAAAAGTTCCTTATAGACTTGTAGACCTGTAAGGAAGTGTCCCCCAAGATCTCTCACATGGAGGAAGCTGGGAAAGCACCCTACAGACACGTAGACCTACAGGGAAGGTGTTCTTCAAGATCTCTCACATGAAGGAAACCCAAGAAAGTGCCCTACAGTCCTGCAGACTTGTAGGGGAGCCACCCCCAATATCTCTCGCATAGAGGAAGCTCAAAGGAAGCACCCTACAGGATCGCAAACATGCAAGGAGCTATCCCCCAAGATCTCTCACACAGAGGAAACCTAAGAAAGTGGAATCCGCAGAGTCAGAAAGTGGCCACGTAGGCAAGTAAGAAGATAGTTGCGCAAACTGTCAACAATTTGGAAGACTTTCAAAGGGGTCCCTTGGGAGCCCTGTCATGAAGAAGGGGTCCACTCAAGGGACACGATGTTTGAAAGTGCAAAGAAAATGTCTCTTTTCTCAAGTCAATTCATCATCAAGGAATCCTTTTGAAAGATGTCCACTTTATCAAGGAATTCAAAAGGAAGAATATGCCCTGTCTTTAAACAATATTGACAAACATATCTACTTTCATTGAATTATAATATTGAGATTGAATTTCCTCTTGCAGAGTGAGAGTATAATTCTTCGCAAAATCAACCACTGAAAGTATAGTACCAATTGGAAATGTGTTTCTACATGCATGAAATTGGCCATCAAGCCATCGATCATGCTTCCACCTCAGAGGAAGGTTCTCAATTTATTTCTTTACGAACCCATGATGAAGGAAACACGTTCCACTAGGGTCTCAAGTCAAGAATGTGAGTCTTGAAAAGAAGATTTGTGAAGGTTCTCGAGAAAATATTCGTTGACAACGAATGTGTTTTCTAAAAATCAAAATGTTGAAGTGGCGTCATCATACATGAGATGGACAACTCAAGCAAAGAAGAGAGAAAGATAAAGGAAAATCAAAAGAAAAAAGAAAACACAAACAAAGGACACAAAGGTAGCTTGATGTTTCAGGGTCAGAACTGCTCATAAATATATATGTATAGTAATAGTATATAAAATGAATTGTCATCAACCCCCTACTATATCAAACCATGTGAAGAATGCATGAGAAGACAAAGTAAAAATAAAAAATTGGGTCAACATGGAAGGGAAGCCTAAATGCTCCCAACACTTTGCATCATTTCCAATTTACCGAAAATCAAGTCACAAACATGGAAGAATGATGATACAAATAGAGGAAGGTTTACGACACAAAAACCATGCCTGTATCCAAGCACCAACAAGGGTGATGAGGGTCATCCAAGCACACATAGCATGATCATGGGGGAACACATCACAACACACACACATCTAATCTAAGGATAAAGAAGAGGCCTCCTCCTAACATTGATTGACCAGGAGGTCATCCGCTTCCCACTCTAGATCATCGTAGGGGGAAGGAGGATGAGCTTGCAGTGGTGGAATGTTAAGAGGAGGAGCATCTAACCCTCCAGAAACAAGGACTAAGGAAGAGGGCCCTACAAGGTCCTCTCCACTTAGCTCTTGTGGAGCTAAGATCAGCGATTTCACGAAGATCACTAACAAGGTTGGAACCTTGTCCAGAGAGTTAAACATGCAGTTTACAGGAGTACCATGTTTTACCTCAATAGAAAGAGAAGGTTGTGCCCAAGATTCACCACTAAGCTCACTGAGTGATTCAAGAGAGGTGACAAACTCAAGAGAAGTCAAGACTGGTTCTGTCACTAGAACAGAACAAGTCAGCACAAGACTTCCTTTCAGAGAAGGTGGGATCCTCTTACATCCTTCGTTACTAGAAGGACCACTCTCTACCTTATGCTTCATCAAAGGATGTGAACTCCCCATAGACAAGGGAAGAAGTGCAAAGGAACAGGAGGAGAGAACCCCAGTATATACCACCAAAGTGTTCATCATATCTATGGGTTTCGAGAAAGGCTAGACATCTGAGAGGGACATTAAGAGGTGGCTCCATTGAAGGAGTGATGAATACCTGCACCTTTTTAGAGTCAAGCACATTTGAACTTGCAATGGAAGTCAGAAGTGATACAAAGCTAGTTTGAATGGAAGAAGAGGGGAGGATAGAGGTGGATGCAGCAGGAGGCCTTGATACAAGGGCAATCGTCTCCTCTTCCTTCCTCTATAAGGTAGCCTACTCAACCATGAAAGCCTTTTGCCAGTGCTTTTGCTCACACGCAAGGCAGTTTCTGTGACTCTTAGTACTGGAGGCTAGAGGTTACGAAGGAACGGAGGGCTCCTACTCAACCATGAGAGTGTCCACTGTGGTTGTTTCTGGCGAAGGAACAAACTCTTGAACGGGAGCAGGATAAATAGGTTGAGAAGTAGCAGGGGGAGTCGACTCAAGTGCCTCAGCAGCGGGCCTCTTCCCATTAACTTTTTTAGGAGTAGGAGTGGTAGGAGGCCATGGAGGTCGAGACAAAGAGGACTCTCCATGGGGACCTTTCTTCTTGTTATACCGAACGGAACTAGGCTTCGTAGGTAAAACATGAAGCTTGAACGTGAGATGCTTGGGCTTTCGCCAAGCAGGCACCATAGGATTCTCTTGCAAACATGGAACAAACTCTGATGACGCCTCAATGGGGTGAGAGAAAGCATCAAGCTAAATAGTGGAAAAGGAAGGAGGATCTTGAGACCGCTTCTCTTATTCCCTTCTACATGCCTTAGTGGCATCACTATCAACTTTTAAGCAAGCCCTATGTGAAATAGCATAAGGCGACGGAGGGTATCTCACTTTCAGCCTCAGGTGCCCTTTCTTATAATTCTAATACGTTCGGTGTAGGAGGTCCATCCTAGGTGGAAGAGCACCAATGGGCATAGGCCAAGAGTAGTCCAAGGAGTAGCTATCACGAGCAATCGACGGTTTATAACTCGTGTCATGAATTACATGCATGGAACCCCCATGGATAAATTTTAAACATTTATGCACGACCGAGGGTACCGTGTTCATAGCCACTAAGGGATACCCAACTTCACTCTAAAGAGTTCAGGCCCAAGGATAATGTCAAATAGGAGCTTCATAGATTTAGGTCCAACCAAGACCGACAGGACAATACTACCCAGAGGGGGCATAGAAAGTCCATCATATGTGTGGATGGTGCTCACAGGCACATCATACCCATCTTTATGTAAAAATTTAATCAGCATTATCTCCTCTATTATGATGTTTACTTGAGACGTTAGATCAACAAGAACACCCGCTACAATGTTTCAGTTGATCTGCACAAGGATGAAGAGAGGAGATGGTTCCCTATTAAAACCCATCGGTAGGTCCAGTCAAGTGAAGGTTATACCAGTACCACTGTCTACAAGTTGCGCAGAGGGGATAGGTTGATGCAAGAAAGAGGCCATTACGCACACTAGATGACACTCTCATAGAGTCCCTAAAGGCCAAAGGATAAGATGGTGACCCAATTAAGAATTTGTTATGCAATACCTTCGGAGCCTTCCAACTAGACCAACTGGGGGTCGCAGGTTGAGTTGTAAGGCGATAGCCTCACAACACTCACACCTACAACACTCCTAGAATACAAGGAAAGGAACTTTCAGTATCACAAAACGGAACCAAAATGGTTCACGTCGAGTTCACCAAAAATGTAAGAGATGGGGACCAACCACATTCAAGGCCCCAGGTCACGGAGAGCCAAGAGCAGAAGGCTACCCTAACTTACCTCAACTTAACAGGGTGTTAGGAAATGCGAGACAAGAATGACGAGGACTATAAAGCCCCTAAATCACCCTACAAACCCAAAACACAGAATGGGGCTAGGCGAGCCATTTTTCGAGTTTAAATTTGTGCCTCAAGGAGCTCTCTGCCCGAGGATGAAAGCGCAATTCTGGGACAATAGCGCTATCCATTGGCGTCTCTCAGGTGTGCTAGCATCTGTATGACCAGAGGACTAAAGAAGCAAAGTCAAACACTAGAAAACAAATGGATAGCCTAGCTAACTACTTTCAAAGGGCCAAAACAAAGCTATGAAGTAGGAAAGATATGTATGAATATGATAAAGCAAATAAACAAGAGTTAGGATGACAAGAATAACCTCACAAAGGTATTTGTTCGCCAGCTAACTCCAAACCACACATCCACCTACACACAATGAAGAGGAAAATTGTTGCATGGCTATATAGGGGCATACCTCAGTCAGACCCCCGTTTTGGTGTTTCCACCTCCACGGAGAGCCAAGAAAACAATAATGGAGAAATAGTATGATAAAGAAGGAAATTAAAGTAGAGAACACTAAAACACTACAAACAGTAATGTGCCACTCAACCAAATAATATAGGAAAGGAGTAGAAAGCTTACCACCTCCACCAAGAGCACTCAAGGCTAATGGGGGAGAAAATGAGAGGACTCAAGCCTCTGTTGTGATGGTGTTGTTCCACACTTGCTCTACTGAGTTGATGGAGTGATGATGTTGTTGTTATGGAGTGCAATAGTGCTACTAGACAGCTTAAGCTTGTGAGAAAGATTGCTTGAAGGGATGCCCAAGGAGTTCTGAAGAAGTTGAAATGCATGTAGAAGGAGGGAATTTGAAGGAAAGATGAAGAAAACGCCCATATTCTGGGTCGATCAGTCGAAGGGGGCATTACAAGTCAACTCCCAATGAGAAGTGTAATGCCTCTACAGGCTCCAGATGCAAAAAATATGCCAGGGACGTAAGTGCATCGCGTGAATGTCTATGCATCGTGTGGGAATCCCTAACAGTTATTCCTCCACCGACACACAAAACGGACGCCAAGTGGAACGAAGGCAGCAAGCTTATGTGTAATTAGCCTTCAAGTTTTGTTTTCTAAACTGAAGAAGGGAAAAAAGGGGATTTGCATAAGGGGTGCAAATTCACTCCGATATAGGTGTAAATTATGAATCATTAAAACATCAAGAGGGCTACACCTCTATAACTATTTAATCTCATACAATTATTAACAATAAATGGCAACAGGGATACTAAAGACCGATTGGATGTGGGAGTAATGATTACTAGACATCTTGCACACTTTCTAAGTGCTAAGAGTGTTTCCATCCCTTATTTCATTTTTGAGGCCTAAGGAATCGCATTATTGGCTTGTTTTTTGATAGCCTAAAGAATCTCAAAGTTGTAGAAAATGGAGAGAGGAGCCAAGTTGTGCCCCTTTCATGTGATGGGGTCCATCAAAACCATAAGGTTTGGAGGATTGTTGAGGAGGGGGCCTAGCTCCCTATGTAGAGAAGTTTCATGGCCACAACTCAGAGGCTACAAAACTCTTTATTAAAGGCTAGAAAAATAGAGTGTTGAATGGGAATGAAATAGCTATCAATGAGGAGTTGATTACAAAAATCATAGGGCTCTTGGTGCATGGAAAAAAAAATAGAGATAAAAGAGTGAATGATGAAGCCCTAAACCAATTCTTCAAGGGTAACGAGTGCAATAAGCTGGTAAAACTTTCTTCCTAGGGATACCATCGCTTGTCTATTAAACTCATTTGGGCAGAGGTAGTTGAGGTCATAATGAGGTACATTATATTGGATGGAAGATTCATAGCTATCTTTGGTGTGCATTTTATTTTCTCTTACCATTTTCATCATAAAATATTGGTCTTGTTTCTATATTTTATTTTGGCTTCTTTCAACCATGCTTTAAAGGAACACCACAGAAAACCTAAATTTCTAGTTTTGTATGAAGGGTTAATCCTTCTCATTATGGATTTTGTGAAAGATAAAACCCTAATGATGGGGCCTAAAGGGAAGTATAATGTTAAGAGGAAACAAAAACCTATGGTGGCGCACTACTCAAATATGAGTTTTGGCACCAATGATGATGAGGAAGAGGAGGGTGATGACTCTGTGGAGGTGTTTTCACTGCTACCTTATGAGTAGGACCCCAAGAAACCAAAGAATTATAATAAGAAATCCCATAAAAAGAAACTGAATATGTAGATTTATTGGTCTAAGGGTTCCCAAACATGAGAGGAAAATGAAGGGGATAACACTAGTTTGAAAAGCAAGTAACTCATAAAAACTAAAGGTGATGCTAGAAATAAAGGTAAGGAGAAGGTTGATGATAAAATGGTTGCAATTAACCCTTCATCGAAGATGGGCAATGAAAAGGATGGATAGGGTACTAATAATATCCCTTATATCTTGAACTACTTTACTTATCTCCATGTAAATAAAGAAGAGATTATGGTGTCTTGGGTTTGGCCACAAAAGGGGTAATGAGCAATTTTAAACTCTCAAAATGGTTATTCCTTAAAATTAACAAAATCAATATTAAAATTAGAGCCATGCAGGAGAAAATCTCTAACGAGGAAAGGGATCAACCTAGACTTGGGATAGGGATGTGAAGAATAGGATTGAAGACATGGAGAACTCTATCACTTTCTTAAAATGGAGTTTGAGAAACGTATGACAAACCTGGAAGATAAGATATAGGACAAAAATAAAAATATGGAAAAAAAATTGAAGATTAGTCATTGTTCCATAAAAAAACATCAAGGGGATCAAAATTTTGACTAAAAATTCAAAGAGTTGAGAGAAGAGAAAAAATGGTGTGATCCTTGAGGAGAATAAAAAGGAAGAACATAACAAAGAAAAAGGTAAGAAGTTGATGCAGACTAAGACTAAGTGGCCTAGTTCTAGGACTCATGGAAGCAAGAAGAAATCTTTTGAGAAGGAGAAGAAAGAGTTGTTGAACCTTGCTAATCTTCATAAAAAATTCAGTATAATTAGGAACTGAAAGTGGCAAACACTCTAAAGAATATGAAGTAGTTAAATATTTTTGCTATTTTTTTCTTTTAGTTTATTGTTGGTTGGTTGTTGTTTGACTATGCTTTATCTTGTAGTAACATTTTGTTTGTAGGGTTTCAGGCCCCTCCAAAACCTATTTTTTCTTGTTAATAAAAAAATGTTGTAAAATTTCATATAATTTTTTAAAGAATTATTTAAATATTTATAGTTGTCACATATACTTATTTGTATGCATTTATTTATATTTATATATAATTAAATGTATAATTGTTTATATTTAATTTTTAAAAATAAAAAAAATAAAATTATAGGATAATAATACATATAATTAGATGTATAATTACTTATCTATATAACTTTTTAAAAAAAAATAATAATATATTTTTTAATTATATGTATTTAATTTTTCATATATATATATATATATTTGATAGGTAAGATTAAGTTTTGTATTGATATCAAAAAGTTTTGGAGTGAATTCATCGGTCCCAGAAAATCCATCTGACGCTTAGAGCTATAAAGTTGGACAGGAGTGTCCATTCCACCTATGTCTAGTTCCTTTTCTAAAACCTGTAGAATAAACCTTGCCATGGCAACAACTGTAAAGAATGCCAAATAATAACACGTCCTGATGGCGGGGAAAATGAAGGAATGTTAGAACGCCAATGTAATACTACCCCATTCATGGTGTACGTAATTCACATTTGATGTGTGTTGGTTTCCAACTTAATCAAAATAATTGAATCAATTAACAAGTATAATTGAATCAATTAACATGGCTTTAAAAAGAAAAAGGGAGGGAATAAAACAATTTATTATCCCCAATATAGCAAGTTTCAATGCTATTCTTCAACATCGTCAAGTTTTCAGTTGTAGGTACAAACATTAGCCACAAATTTATTGCATGTACCAAACATTTATAGACCACAAGTTCAAGACCATGCCAAAAATCAGAACCACACTGTTGAGGCCTATTGGTCTCAAATTAAATTTATGATTTTGGTTATTAGCCTTTTTTAATACTCTTTTTAGTGTCCCTATATCTGACATCAAGGTATGCATTTATGTTTTTTACTTTTTCATATTTCAAATTTGTCTAGGTAAATGTTTCTAGACTAGCTCTAATATTTTATCCAATTATTATATTGAAAGCTCATTAAATTAATTGGCTTCTAGAGATTGACTCGGGGTTATTTTATTTATCTACATAAATTGGTGAACCTATTTAATCTTACACCCCCTATGGTTCTACCTTTGGTTTTTATCAAATGTTCTACCCCATTATTTTATATTTGATTATTTTTATTGCTTTCATTATACATTTCAAATTCAATGGAAATTGAAATTGATTAAGGTTTGGATCCACCCTCTCTTATACTCCATTATTATATATTTCATTACAAATTGTACTCAATCATTTCCATTGGTCTATTTCCATTCATATATCAAGGATCCTCATGCATTTTCATTGTTTTTTGCATCTTACCCATGGATCCTCAAGGAAAAATCTTCTCTTTCTACCATATCAATGGTAATACATGTTCTACACATGCATTGGTTGAGTATATTCATTTCTCATCTTTCATAGAGCTTGTTAGCGCCTTCTCATTTATTTTAAAGAACTTATGTTCACCTTTCTACATGATTCATGATGATCATACACCTTGTGTGATATATGATGATGATGATGATGACCTAGCACTACCTTTTTAGGATGTCTATGGATCCTACTTCATGTGATGTTATTATATACCTAACAATCATATTCTTTCTACATATCATGATATTTTTGCTATTGCATCTATGGAATCTCCTACATAGGTCTCTCTTGATTCATACTTGTGTAAAAACCCTAATGATATAACCTTTTGTTTTGAGACTTACTCAAATTGATGATTATCCCAATGATAAGATATATGATGATTGTATTTTTTCTACTAATAGTGATACATGATTACACACGTGTTATTTATCTTCCCATGATTTTTGGTTCATGAATCTTTGATTCATGATGCACCTATTGATGTTAATGATGCTTCACTGTGTAATTACAATATAGCTCATATTTCTAGTGAACACATTATTTGTGATTCTATACTATTTACATCTAGTGCTCTAACCCTAACTTCAAATGACATATCTAGGCTTTCTAACTCATTTAATGATCTTCTTACAATTAGTGATGATGTTGTATCCTTGTCTCATAATGAAATCTAATGATGATCTTAGTATTTCAATTATGATTGATGATGATGCTTTACCTTAATTATCATATGATGTTACAAATATTATCGTGAAACTAACAATTACTAGTAATATACTCGTTGAAAATATATCTCATAATTACAAAAATCATAGGGCTCTTGGTGCATGGAAAAAAAAATAGAGATAAAAGAGTGAATGATGAAGCCCTAAACCAATTCTTCAAGGGTAACGAGTGCAATAAGCTGGTAAAACTTTCTTCTTGGGGATACCATTGCTTGTCTATTAAACTCATTTGGGCAGAGGTAGTTGAGGTCATAATGAGGTACATTATATTGGATGGAAGATTCATAGCTATCTTTGGTGTGCATTTTATTTTCTCTTACCACTTTCATCATAAAATATTGGTCTTGTTTCTATATTTTCTTTTGGCTTCTTTCAACCATGCTTTAAAGGAACACCACAGAAAACCTAAATTTCCAGTTTTGTATGAAGGGTTAATCCTTCTCATTATGGATTTTGTGAAAGATCAAACCCTAATGATGGGGCCTAAAGGGAAGTATAATGTTAAGAGGAAACAAAAACCTATGGTGGCGCACTACTCAAATATGAGTTTTGGCAACAATGATGATGATGAAGAGGAGGGTGATGACTCTGTGGAGGTGTTTTCACTACTACCTTATGAGTAGGACCCCAAGAAACCAAAGAATTATAGGAAGAAATCACATAAAAAGAAACTGAAAATGTAGATTTATTGGTCTAAGGGTTCCCAAACATGAGAGGAAAATGAAGGGGATAACACTAGTTTGGAAAGCAAGTAACTCATAAAAACTAAAGGTGATGCTATAAATAAAGGTAAGGAGAAGGTTGATAATAAAATGGTTGCAATTAACCCTTCATCGAAGATGGGAAATGAAAAGGATGGATAGGGTACTAATAATATCCCTTATATCTTGAAGTACTTTACTTATCTCCATGTAAATAAAGAAGAGATTATGGTGTCTTGGGTTTGGCCACAAAAGGGGTAATGAGCCATTTTAAACTCTCAAAATGGTTATTCCTTAAAATTAACAAAATCAATATTAAAATTAGAGCCATGTAGGAGAAAATCTCTAATGAGGAAAGGGATCAACCTAGACTTGGGATAGGGATGTGAAGAATAGGATTGAAGACATGGAGAACTCTATCACTTTCTTAAAATGGAGTTTGAGAAACGTATGACAAACCTGGAAGATAAGATATAGGACAAAAATAAAAATATGGAAAAAAAATTGAAGATTAGTCATTGTTCCATAAAAAAACATCAAGGGGATAAAAATTTTGACTAAAATTCAAAGAGCTGAGAGAAGAGAAAAAATGGTGTGATCCTTGAGGAGAATAAAAAGGAAGAACATAACAAAGAAAAAGGTAAGAAGTTGATGCAAACTAAGACTAAGTGGCCTAGTTCTAGGACTCATGGAAGCAAGAAGAAATCTTTTGAGAAGGAGAAGAAAGAGTTGTTGAACCTTGCTAATCTTCATAAAAAATTCAATATAATTAGGAACTGAAAGTGGCAAACACTCTAAAGAATATGAAGTAGTTAAATATTTTTGCTATTTTTTTCTTTTAGTTTATTGTTGGTTGGTTGTTGTTTGACTATGCTTTATCTTGTAGTAACATTTTGTTTGTAGGGTTTCAGGCCCCTCCAAAACCTATTTTTTCTTGTTAATAAAAAAATGTTGTAAAATTTCATATAATTTTTTAAACAATTATTTAAATATTTATAGTTGTCACATATACTTATTTGTATGCATTTATTTATATTTATATATAATTAAATGTATAATTGTTTATATTTAATTTTTAAAAATAAAAAAATAAAATTATAGGATAATAATACATATAATTAGATGTATAATTACTTATATATATAACTTTTAATAAAAAAAAGAATAATAATATATTTTTTAATTATATGTATTTAATTTTTCATCTGACGCTTAGAGCTATAAAGTTGGACAGGAGTGTCCATTCCACCTATGTCTAGTTCCTTTTCTAAAACCTGTAGAATAAACCTTGCCATGGCAACAACTGTAAAGAATGCCAAATAACAACACGTCCTGATGGAAGGGAAAATGAAGGAATGTTAGAACGCCAATGTAATACTACCCCATTCATGGTGTACGTAATTCACATTTGATGTGTGTTGGCTTCCAACTTAATCAAAATAATTGAATCAATTAACATGGCTTTAAAAAGAAAAAGGGAGGGAATAAAACAATTTATTATCCCCAATATAGCAAGTTTCAATGCTATTCTTCAACATCGTCAAGTTTTCAGTTGTAGGTACAAACATTAGCCACAAATTTATTGCATGTACCAAACATTTATAGACCACAAGCTCAAGACCATGCCAAAAATCAGAACCACACCGTTGAGGCCTATTGGTCTCAAATTAAATTTATGATTTTGGTTATTAACCTTTTGTCATACTCTTTTTAGTGTCCCTATATCTGACATCAAGGTATGCCTTTATGTTTTTAACTTTTTCATATTTCAAATTTGTCTAGATAAATGTTTCTAAACTAGCTCTAATATTTTATCCAATTATTATATTGAAAGCTCATTAAATTTATTGGCTTCTAGAGATTGACTCGGGGTTATTTTATTTATCTACATAAATTGGTGGACCTATTTAATCTTACACCCCCTATGGTTCTACCTTTGGTTTTTATCCTTCTATCCCATTATTTTATATTTCATAATTTTTATTGCTTTCATTATACATTTCAAATTCAATTGAAATTGAAATTGATTAAGGTTTGGATCCACCCTCTCTTATACTCCATTATTATATATTTCATTACAAATTGTACTCAATCATTGCCATTGGTCTATTTCCATTCATATATCAAGGATCCTCATGCATTTTCATTGTTTTTTTGCATCTTACCCATGGATCCTCAAGGATAAATCGTCTCTTTCTACCATATTGATGGTAATACATGTTCTAAACATGCATTGGTTGAGTATATTCATTTCTCATCTTTCATAGAGCTTATTAGCGCCTTCTCATTTATTTTAAAGAACTTATGTTCACCTGTCTACATGATTCATGATGATCATACACCTTGTGTGATATATGATGATGATGACCTAGCACTACCTTTTTAGGATGTCTATGGATCCTACTTCATGTGATGTTATTATATACCTAACAATCATATTCTTTCTACATATGATGATATTTTTGCTATTGCATCTATGGAATCTCCTACATAGGTCTCTCTTGATTCATACTTGTGTAAAAACCCTAATGATATAACCTTTTGTTTTAAGACTAACTCAAATTGATGATTATCCCAATGATCAGATATATGATGATTGTATTTTTTCTACTAGTAGTGATACATGATTACACACATGTTATTTATCTTCCCATGATTTTTGGTTGATGAATCTTTGATTCATGATGCACCTATTGATGTTAATAATGCTTCACTGTGTAATTATAATATAGCTCATATTTCTGGTGAACACATTATTTGTGATTCTATACTATTTACATCTAGTGCTCTAACCCTAACTTCAAATGACATATCTAGGCTTTCTAACTCATTTAATGATTTTCTTACAATTAGTGATGATGTTGTATCCTTGTCTCATAATGAAATCTAATGATGATCTTAGTATTTCTATTATGGTTGATGATGATGCTTTACCTTAATTATCATATGATGTTACAAATATTATCGTGAAACTAACAACTACTAGTAATATACTTGTTGAAAATATATCTCATAATTTTTTGAATCCAATGATTTATAGTGCTCATTAATTAAGAATATATGGCTTGACATATGTTAGTGCTCTAATTATTCCTTACGATTTGAAGGATGAACACTAAAAAATTAACCTTGGGGATGTAAGTTAGGTTAAAATTAGGTGGACCTTATAATGCAACCATAAGCCATTTGGGCCAATTAATAATAGATACAAATTCCTCTATTATTAAATCTCTGTAAGGCTTGGGAGAGTTTTCCCTTAAGATCTCACAAAATAAATTTAAAAGAAGTGTTCATAACTTGTTCTTGTCAAAGGAACTGCCCCAAATGACACAAAAGTAATCCAATATTTAGTCATTAATAACTCTTGATGTTGATCTTTATATTTTTAAAACTAGAGACCTTTAAATTTTTTGAAAATTACATCCTATAGGTGTATTTTAAAGAATTTTAAATTGACCACCTTATGCTTTTTCTTTATAATTTTACAATAGCTAATAGATTTATGATAAAATAAATTACAACAATAAAATATCTTTTATAAAATTTAATCAACTACTACTTAAGACTTGAGCATTCATCCCTAGATAACAAAGTCAATTCTATGAAATTTAAATGTAAAAAAAATATGAATCATGTATGATTTTAAACAAGATAGCCAAATTGCTTTCATAAAATATTATTAGTGATTAATCACAACATCCCATATATTATTATAGAAAGTTCTACACCAAATGTGATGGAAGGATGACTAACCATAATAAAAGAATAGTACATGTTGTATGCTTTCCCTTATCAACTAATAATATGGAACAACTATCTCATGCACTTCTAACTAATGGATTGAATTATCCCTTATCGAGCTAACATCAATCATAAGAAGTTACATTTAATTGTCAAGCCAGGGACGTGTTTATGAGATGATACCGATATTGCATGTATAAATGAGGAATTATAGGGATTCCCTAAGAAGTTAAGTATAGTGATTAAATGTACCTAAAGAAACATGAAGAAATAATACTAATTGAGCTACAAACTATTGATATAGGTTGATGTTGTAGATAAATGTTATAACTATAGATGCTATAGTGTATATTGATCAATAGTAGCTATAGGTGACAGCTATAAACTAATTGAACAACTAATTAATAGCTTAATGAAAAATATTGAAAGAACTGGTTAATAACTCTAATAGCAGAGTTGCAACATATCTCAAGTGGACCCTTGCTTGGGGTAATTGCACTCACTTAAATCACATAACTATTAATCAATCAATCACTCACTAACATGATCTTTTAGATAAAAGATTGTTTTAATTGTTATTCAAAAAGAGAGATACACTTGTTGGAAAAATCACTGTTACATTCTTTATATAAATTTTGCAATATAGAGACTAACTAATTGTAACTACTCCAAACAACTTAGATTCACAATTTACAAATGTCAACTCATTCCTATAAAATAGGAAGATGATTATCCTATCATGAGGACATGAAATGAAAACTCAGATATAAAGTCCTAATGTAATTCTCTAGTCTAAGATGAAGAAATTTGATTATATCCGGCATGCATAAATAGGTGGTAGAGATATGCAACAAAGAATTATTTCCATTATCTTGGAACTTGGAGAGTATTCGCCCCTCATGGTAGAAGTTTCACTAGTGGCAAAAGTCCTAAATGCTCTGGCCTCATCATATCATGGCTTACTTGGTTACATATGTTCGCTCCTTTAACTACAAACTTGCAATCCTTCAGCTACTTGTTATCAATTTTTGTGGTTACATGCCAACAACAGTTCATCGGTTAAGAGTTCCTATTTCCTTTTTTTGTATGACATATTTATTTCTTCCACAAAATCCTCATTCATTATAATTAACACAATTCATCATAACATCACATCACATTTTAACAATAATCATACACATATGCAAATATTTATCAAACTAAAAATTTTCTAATACTTTACAAATTAAACATAGAGTTTTAGAAATGTTTGAAAATATAATCAAATAATCATCTAAACACTAAAACATAAGCCTAATTAAAAAGGCAATTCTAAGACCTGCCACTTGTAAACCTATAAATTCATCAAATCTTTGAAAAAAATTGAATAAATGATAAAGAAATCATAAGAAAACAAATTGCATTGTATTAACCTTTAAAAGAAGGGGGTCTTACAACTTTGCTGGAAAACAAGAAAAACTTGTAACATCAAGACAAGCAATTCTGAACTCCCCCAAGCCTGTTATGGATCATATTAGATTAAAATATTTTAAAAAACAAAATATTAATCATTAAAGTAGGAGGATAACTCTTACTTATAATAAGATAGCAATGTTCACCTCACCTGGATAATTAACATTTATCCTTATAATACATATTGAAATGCAGTTAATCTTTTTGCTAAAAGTTTGTCAGGGAGAACAACTCCTAAGACAATTACAATAGAAACTCCCACCTATTTTTCCCAAGGTTTAGTCCTCAAGGCGAGTCTCTTGCAAGCGCTTCTCGATCACTTCCACATTATTCTGGTTGTTATTTGATTGGGAGGCCCCTGTTGTAACAAGATCAGCGATTCCATTGTTAGTCATAGAAGACAATGTGGATGGTAAGCCAGTCCTATTATTAGAAATTAGCATTTTCTCTGACTGTGCCCACCTGGATTCATAGGGTTCTGGTTGCTATTAGAAGAACCACCTGCCAGAGAGTCTCCATCTCGAGAAACATGATTTCTGAATGATAGCAACTTGAGAGATACTTTTCGTAGATAGTCTTGCTGCATAAGATAGAGGGACAACATTAACCTCCAAAGAAAAGGGAAGGAAAAAACTTCCTAGATTTAATCCCTTGACAAAAGTGTATAATTTTCAAAATGCGTGGTAATAAAAAATAACAGATATTAGAAACCATATGACTTGAAAGACACTATTCAACGAGAATTTCATCTTGCTGTAAAAAGTGCACAGTAGCATAGATCTTTAGAAGAACCATAGCTCTGCTCCCTTCTTTACGTAAATGAAAGTTGAAACCATCAGATTGAATCAAGATTTTAAAGATCACATAAGGGAAAAGTATGAGAAATATGTATAAAATTAACATTTATTGCAAGAAGATGAAGCTTGAAGACCTGGATCGTTTCTGAAGGTTAAGAGTTTGAAGTGCTCCATATGTCTTCCCAAATTCAGGGAACTAATTATATTAAGATAAAAACGATAAATTAAGGGAGATTGGATTTATATTAGATAAAAGCACACGTGCACACATATACAATTGTCAGCTTTGCCTTTTATCTAACTTGATCAAACATTTCAATGATTTGGCTACCATGTTTTATACTTTCTTCCGAACATGGTATATGTAATATAACAATATTGCAATAACCATTCACATAGAATTTTGAAAAAGACATGTTCAATGATGACATAGACAACAGTTTATTTAATGAATTATTTTGGGAAATCTTTCAACCTCCCACAATGCCAGCTGGGATCATGTAAAGGATGTAGAAGGCTATGTTCATTACTTACTGTTTAAGAAAAACAAACAATTATCACAAATACTACCCTCAATAAAAAGCCGATAATTATAACAACTTGTGTGTGTATAAAAACACACACATACACATGAAATAAATGTGCAGGTAACACACCTGATCAACAGCAGCTTCATAAATCTTCTCTTCAAATCGCAAACTAATCAGTTTGAGTTGATTCATGCCATCAGGACCTGTAAATGGCATATGTCTTTGAAGCGTATCCATTCTGCACACAAACACTTGCCATTAGAAAACCCCTTCCATGGTTTCTATATGCAAACCAACCAATTGTAAGCTTTTTTTTCCAAAACTGGAACACCCCAATATATTTGCTTTAGATCACACTGTTTTGATAGGTTAAAGCCTAAAGATACCATGAAAAGGGAGGCATGTCATGTGAAGAAACTACAAGGTTGAGAGTTAAAACAGATAAATAATCAGTTTTCCCACAAAAGACTTCTCTCACAAAAAAATTATTCACCCCTGCATATGGTGTTAAAACAGTGAAGGAAAAATGGCTTCCTGATAAATGAAGCCATCCTTGGCAAAGGACGAATGAAACTGAATTTTGATAGGGCTGCCAAGGATAATCTTGGCTGTGCAAGCAGGGGTGTAGTCTTCGGAAGCAATGATGGAAGGGTTTAAGCATTTGTGCTTAAATCATGGAAATCATCTAATATATAGTCAAAGGAAAAACCTCTTCTCCAAGGCCTCTCCCTCATCATCTCTAATATGTGGCTAACTATGGAATTAGAAGGGGTTCAAAGTTAATTATTGGCTCCATTTTTTAGAAATAGGCTTCAAAAGAGAATGTTAAATATGGTTCTTCAGGATATATCCTAGATTCAAAGATATTTCATTATCATCCCTTTTAATTAAGTTATGAGAGGTAACAATGTTGCAGACCTTTTAGTAAAAGAAGGGTTTGGTGTAAAGTCTAGAACTGGGTATAAATCAAAAGTTTTCAAGAACATGCAGACAAATTGCAAAGGACGTATCACAATTTGAGGGAATTTCCCTTCATTCTTGGATTATATGTCTCCATCAGGATCCCACCCTTAATCAAATAAGGCTTTCAAATATGAAACTACGGAAGATACCATTCATGCTTGAAATGTATCCAAGACATTTAGTACAATATGGAGTTAAGGCTCTTAGAGTAGAAACTTTCCTATCAAATGGAGGCAGTCATGTATGCAGATAGTGACCATGGCATCAAAGTAAGAATTGTGGTGGATTTAAATCACAAGCTTTAACTTTTCTGAGTACTTCCAGTTAAACTTGGAGTTATCTGAAAATGTCATTTTTTTCTCTTTAGCCTCCTTGGTTAATTGTGGTTTTGGATAAAATTTCCAGAGCTGCATTGGCCATTCAAGTTTTGAGTTTTGTGGCTCTCTTCAGCTGCATCCCTCGGTAATGAGCTTCTACTCGCCTTTGTGGTTGTCATTTTTTCTCTACATTTCTCAGTCTGTCAAGTTGTCAATAAATCTTTAAACTCTTTTGTGACTTTTCTTTAGGCCAGTTTTCTTTCTTTCATATGAGGATTTCCTACGTGAATTCTTGGTTTTGTTATTTCTTTTTCTGATCAATCTATGCTCCATTTTGTTGTGGGTTCCATGGAAAATTACAAAGGAACCATAATGCAAAGATTAAATAAAATTTGCGAACAAGGTCATGCAAAACTTTGATTCCAAAGAGACAAAAATCAAACTTACTTCTAAGAAGATTACCCTCAATCATTCTAATCAGTTTGCAAAGGTTAAGACTCAGGGTAACGGAAAACAACTTCTGAAAATAAATTTGCACAAAAGGTCATGCAAAAGTTCGATTCCAAAGAGACAAAATCAAACTTACTTCTAAGAAGATTACCCTCAACCATTCTAATCAGTTTGCAAAGGCTAAGACTCAGGGTATAGGAAAACACCTTCTGAAAATAAATTTGCACAAAAGGTCATGCAAAAGTTTGATTCCAAAGAGACAAAAAATCAAAACTTATTTCTAAGATCTCCCTCAACCATTCTAATCAGTTCACAAAGACTAAGACTCAGGGTAAAGGAAAACACCTCCCAAAAATAAATGCTATTTCTGGTATGTCTAAATATGTCTTTAATAATTCACTTCGGGGTGTGCCAACAAAAATTTGATGCACGGGCATAACCGTTTCATTTCAGTCCTATTTTTGGATTCGTTCTTTATTTTGGTTTATCTTGTTTTTGGGCGGCAACTTCCTTCAAGCATTTCATTCTTTTATTTCCCAGTCTTTGCCTATTTTGGAAGGAGGCTCCCAGCCTGAAGACACGTTAGGAAATTTAATTTTCCTTTATCCATTTTGATTTTGGTAGAGATGGAGAATTAGGACCAAGAAAACGTTTTTGTAGAGAAGTCATCCATATTTTTAAAGGCACACAGGTTTTGGGGGGAAAAGGGTGATCACTGAGTTTTGGGGAAAAAAAATGTGAAAGGAAATTCTGCCATATGCAGTAGTATCAGGTGATTTAGCTTCTGGTTAGGAGTGGCATATAAGATTTTATCGGCTCTGAGTTGCCAAAATTTTGAAGATTTCAGTTAGAAAAGTTTTTGTTTGTTGCTGAAGGCGGTTCAAGTCTGTAGGAGTGTCGTTCATATCAGTTTTGGGGCTTATAATTGTGTGGTAATCGCTAGTCATCGATAAGCTAGATTTGTAGTGTAGCTTTAGTTAAAAGCTGGAATTCTCAATTCTTGTGTAGTAGTGTAGTATGTATGCCAATAAAAAGTCAAGTCAAGTGAATATGTAATGATGATACTTGGATTAGTTGTTTTATCTGAAATTTGTATACAAAGTTGAAAATTTCTCTTGTTAAATTCTTGTCTGTAGGCTGCTTGAGCCAATCGCCCTTCAATGGGTTCTTGACTTTGGTTTGCATCAAAAGCGGTAGTTTCCTTCGTTGGGTTGGAAAGTTTTGCTAAGTGTTTGAAAAGATAGTGGATACAAATAGATGTCAAGTGAGGTGTTGGTAGACAACATGGAAGAGTTGAAGCATCTAAAACTGTAGGGTTAGCTCAAGGAATGAGGGATATCCTAGTGAGATTAGCTGCAATAGAGACTGCCCAAAGGAGGGAAGTTCATCTTGAATATGTGAGTGGTCAAGAGGGAGAAGTGACTCAAGAAGCTCAAGGACATGAAGAAGAAGTGAAGGATGCTGCCAAGACCAAATTTCTTAGAGCCATGACAAAGATTGGGAATATGCCTAAGTTAGATACACCCTATTACATTGGGAGCTTAAATGGTGAAGAACTCATAGACTAGATTATAAATATGGAAAGATATTTTGATTATGAATCAATACAAGAATCCAAGAAGGTAAAATTTGCCTGCACTAGTTTAAAGGGCCATGCAGCCTTATGGTGGGACTATGTATAGACTAAAAGGCAGAGGAAAGAAAGAAAAGATTAAAAGTTGGAATAAGATGGTGTCAAAACTGAAGGCCAAATTCTTGCCTTCAAATTATTAGGTGAGCTTATTCAAGAGATAACAGAAGGAATTAGATGTAAAGGAGTACACTGAGGAGTTCTATAAACTCACAATAAGAGTTGGACACATAGAAGATGATCCAAAAAAGATAGCAAGGTATGTAAATGGAATACGATTAAATATTCAAGATGAAATTAGTTTTTTGAACTTTAAAAGCATAGAAGAAGCTTATCAGTGTGCCTTAAGGGCAAAAGAGAAATTGTCAAGAAGACAATCAACTAGCTTCAAAGGAAGAGGAAGGAGTTTCACCTGTTATCAGCGTTGAGAGGAAGGTCATAGAGCTTATGAATGTCCTCAATAATTAGTTGATTATGGAAGTAATCATGTTGTTGAAGTTGATGAAGAATCACCATGTCATGTCCCCAACCATAACTAGGCCCTATTTTCAAATCGGAGCAAGAAAAATAGTGTTTTTAAACACTAAATTTGAATTAAATATTAAAAATATAATAATCATTATTTTTAAATAATAATAAACATTCCCCTGGCCAACACATTTGGGAAAGCATTGTTGCTAGTATTTATGTTTGAATTTTGGTTTTGAATGGATCATCACAAAATTGGGCAATTTTGTCATGGCGATTTGAGGGATGAAACCCCCTGCTAATCGACATCAAGGTGAGGTTAAAATATCACTTGCAACCGTGATTCTCTTATTCTATAGTTTTCCAGTGCAATATCTCCTTATTTCAGTTCACCATTAGGATCGTTCAGTAGCAGGCAAACACATGGGGAGAATTAATCGATATATTGGCGGAGCCTTCGGCTCACGCCATCATCTCAAGCTTCACGTGAAATCTTTAGAGGTCGTGGGAAAGAATAACGTCATCAGGAGGCTGTTCTGAAAAGATAATTGATATTCATAATTACTTGATTACAAGAGGAGATGAAAGCTCCTTATAAAGAAATTTACAAGATGATGTTTCTAAAAAGAAACCATCGTTAACTAAAGCTAACTAAAGTAGAAAGCAGAAAGATGCTAAAACAACTAAAGCGTAAACAAAAGTTACTAAAAAACAAGTTAACTAAATGTAACTTGACGACTAACTAAAGCTAAGATGACCATTAATATTACATTTAATATTTTAATACCCTCCCTTAATGGTCATCGTACAAACATAAACTTAGTCTACCCATATTCTTCTGGACACATATCATCGGTGACTGATAACTAGAGAATCATAACCACCACGCGATTACAAATCCTTTCCAGCAGAACAATCAAATCAAGACACCGACACTCGAAAACTATGACCTTCCTCTACTTCCTGGTAGTATAACTTTTTCCATTGAACCTTTGTGTACTTTCCAACATGACGTTGGACAAAGAATCCATCCCTCCCATTTTCCAAAAAAGAGGTAAAACTGTGATCAAATGGCACAAACCCTAGACAATCAACTAGCACAACTCACGATTTTCCAAAAATCGTCTTAAAAGAGACTCAAAAACTATAAGATTTTTCAAAAAAAACCTTTGAAAAGTAAGATTTTTTCAGAAAAAATCCTCAAAAAACTACAAAATTTTTATAGCATAAAAAAGCAATAAAATTGTTTTTAGAAAAAAATTTGAAAAACTCTTTGCAGAATTTTTATTTTTCCTAGAAAAATTATGTCAAAACTGGCTCAAAAAACAACCCTTTAGGCTTGCCATGAAAATTGGAAAATCAGGTCCACTGGAAATACTCAAAAAACTCCACGAGTCTAAAAAAAATTTGGAAAATCAGGTAAGCCCCTAGGCGTTGTAGAAAACCCTGGGTGCCAAAAAACCACCACAAACTCCAAGAAAAAGACCGAGAAAACCCACAAAATGTAGAAAATTGCAATTTATAAATCGCCCAGAAATCTGCCAAAAAACTAGCAAGGAACCTTTAGCAATGGTTGGAAATGACGACTTCTAGAAGCCACAATTTTGCAAAAAATAATCACGCAAGAAAACCATGCAAAGAACAAGGAAAATGCCTCCAAAATCCATCCGAAGAAAAAAACCAGGTTGCACTGTAAGAGACTAGGTGTCTCTCAACCCCAACTACTAACGGAAATGCCAGTTTTGTTTGTTTTGACATTTTTTGTGTATTTTTGTGCAATAAGGGTTTTTGCAATTTTGATAATAAATACTTGTAAAATATATTAAAAGACAACAATATAAAATATTGAAGCAAATAACTTCTATATTGAAGGCGTACAGCTGTATTATGGTAGATAAAAGATTACAACACTGAATCTGAAATATTTAGACAAAAAAGCGAAGCAATATATATTATTTGAAGAACCTGATTTCTGATTGCAGCCGCCTGTGAAGGGCATGAAATAGTATGGCCAATCAAGAAGATAGACTTTCCTCACCACAGATGATGGCAGAAGCTTCTGGAAACCTAGGCGCCCAAAACTGTGAAGTTAGAATGCAAAAAGGCAAGGCGTTTTTCCCCGTAGAAGTACGGCCTTGCTGCTGCAAAAGTACGGCCCTAAAATAGCAATGAATAAATCCGTACCACCTAGGAATGTGTGCCAGATGATGGATAATTAATGGTCACTGAAAGAGATTTCCTTGTGGAAGAAAATCGATCCAAACCCCAATAAAAAATCTTCACCAATAAGCTCTGTTGTGACTTCTGAATAAAGCCACTCTGATGGACAAGCTTCAACTAGTATTTCATAGCCTTAGTATGTCTGATTCTGAAGAGTTGACGTTCTCCAAAACCTGATTGCAGAAACCCTTGTTTCTCCAACTCCAAATTGTTCTCAGAGAGAAGACAAAATTTGAATAGTCAATCAATAATGAGTTATATTCTATCTTTGAGAAATAAATACCTCTCTCAAAAGTTTGACCCTTCTCAAAAAGTAATTAAATGAGCATTTAAATGATTAATTAAATTTGCCCCTCTTGACTTAGGCAATTTAATTAATAAATGGTGTCTTTAATCAAATGAGTAATGAATACTCATTTAATATTAATATTATCTCTTTATTATAAAGTATTAAATACTTTATAATTCGCCATTAATAATTAATAACTTTAATATTTCACTTAAAGTGACTTTATAATATAAAGTCATAATAATAATTATTTAATTATTATTAAATGTTCCCCTTATTCACCGTTTGCTCATCAAACTGTCAAACTGAGTCGAAACTGAGATGACCAACTAAACCAAGTGCCCTGCCAGAAATAATAACCCCTGTCTGCCTAACTTACTATAAATAGTAAGTGTCTGAATAACACTCTGTGAGTCGCTGCAAAGGCCCAAACCTGAACCAACTGGTGGAGTAATGTCCCGAAACTCTAAATAACTGCCATGGATAACCCTCTAATCAAAACTGTAAGCCTACGAGGGTCAAAATGATAGGCTCACTCTTCAACAAACAATGTCAACTAAAATGGGGACATTACATGCACCAAAAAACTCAGACCTGTGAATAGAAAAGGCACGCTCAAAAAAACGCGTGAAGAAAAGAACCAGACTCATGGAATACAGGTCGCACGAACAAGTCCAGAAAAACCCTTCGACAAACAGCACAAACAGATCCATGATTTTCAACAACACAAACCTCACAAATTTTTCCTCAAAAAATCCGCAATTTTTTGTAGAAAAAACCTTCAAAAATTTATTGTAAAAGATTCTTCACAAAAAAATGCTACCAAATTTTGCTCAAAAACTTCTTCAAAAAAATCCTTCAATTTAAACAAAATCAACTTCACAAAATTTCTTAAAAAAAGTAAATTTGTAAAAAATATCTTCGATATTTTTTAATAAAAAGATCAGCTAAAATTAATCAGGTTCGAGCCTGAGCTCTAATACCATGAAAAGATAATTGATATTCAGAATTACTTGATTACAAGAGGAGATGAAAGCTCGTTATAAAGAAATTTACAAGACAATGTTTCTAAAAGGAAACCATTGTTAACTAAAGCTAACTAAAGGAAAAAGAAAAAAGATGCTAAAACAACTAAAGCATAAACAAAAGTTACTAAAAACTAAGTTAACTAAAGGTAACCTGACGACTAACTAAAGCTAAGATGACCATTAATATTACATTTAATATTTTAATATGTTCGGAAGAAGGCGTCGGTTTAATCGCCTAATCAACGAGTGTTTGTAGCCAGCGTCACGTTAAGAAACTCCAGATCATCAAGTTCAGGCACTGGTCTAATCGCCTACTTCAGATACAGTTTGCAGACGATCTAAGCTACAATATCAATCATACAGGTCATTTCACGGCACCGGCTCATCGCACAAGGTACCTCTACCCGATTCGTTTGGTTAGACATACTCCTATGGTCACTGTGTAACATCGACTAGCATCCAAATCCTTGGGAGCCTCTGTATGCTCACCTGCGAATGTGACTTGCTTCTATTATCACCGCCGGAGTGTTCCAATATCAATTTCAGAATTGCAGCATTAATTCATATGTTTGTTGTCAATCAATTTTCTATTGTGAATAGTTGATCTGTGTAACTCTTCCTTGTGGCTACTATTGTGAACCATACGTATGTCAATGATATCACTTCATTTGTGATACTACTATGATATATTCTACCATTGGTATTTCTCAAATCTGGGTATTAATCAACTTGTAATTGAGCATTCATTGTTGTTGTATACAAACTAGATTGGTATTTTACATGTGAGCATTCATTGTTGTTGTATATGAACTAGGTGGGTATTTTACATCGGTATTAGAGAAACAGTCCTGCCAGCCTACTGGGTAGTTTCCTTGCATGTAGTACAGTCAGAGAGATCTAAGAGACATAGAAAGAGAAAGGAAGAAAATTGAGGCAGCCACTCAAAGAGGCGACAGTGGGATAAGAGGCAAAGGTAAGAAGAAAATGGTTGATCAGTCTGATGAAATAAAAGCACTCCTGCAAAGGCAAGAATAGATGAACCAAATGCTGATGCAAATGATGCAAAACTTAATCAACACAGTCACTAATGGAAGATTTGTGCCAAACAATGTTGAAGAGGGCAACTCAGAGCGGTCTAGAGCTAGAAATTAGAACAGAACTCCAAGTGGATCAACTCAGACCCTTCCAACCCACTTTCTTTCCTAGGGTGGAGATACCACAAGAAGAAGAAGGGCGGAATCAGAATGCAAAGGATTTTGCTAATGTAATAGAGGAGTGTATGAGACTAGACCCTATCATTAGAAGGGAGATTTCCCTTGAAAAATACAGTAATGCCAGACCAAGGAATGGACTAAGGAAGGATGGAAAGAAACATATGCAATGATTTAATAGAGACCTCCAACACAAAGTAAGTAAATTGTCACTTCCTACATTTGATGGATCTAGGAATGTTACTGCACGAGCTTGGGTTCAAAAGTCAGAAACATACTTTTCACTCAGCCCTATGACCGAAGATGAAGCAGTCAAGTTTTCCATTCTATATTTGGTGGGTGTTGCTCATGAATGGTGGCATTATGGCATCGTGACACAAGGGTTTAACCTTGTTACTACATATGCTGATTTCACGCAAAATCTCATAGAAAGATTCGATAGAAGAGATCTGGAGGTGTATTTCAGGGAATTGACATGGCTAAGGCAACATGGGACAATGGAAGATTATGTCATAGAATTTCAAAGACTTGTTGTTATGGTTCCAGATGTGACAGATAGGAGACTTATTTTCTTGTTCATCAAGGGGTTATCAGAGTCATTTCATGAGTTGGTGAGGGCTTTAGAGCCAATGTCCTTGGAGGAGGCTATTCGAGGAGCCTTAACCTTGAGGATTCCGCCATGAAGAATAAACCTATGTCCAATAATCCACAAACAAGACAACAGAGGAAGCCATTTTACAAGGTTGTTCCTCAATCGAAGATCTTACCACCAAGGCCTAGCAGGATGGATGAGTCTAAGAATGAGCTCTGAAGGGAAAAGTTATGCCTTACTTGTAGGGGGCCTTGGGTATTGGGTCATAGGTGTTTGGGGAAGGGACAAATCCACTATATTGAGGTAGTTTCCGATGATAATGTTGAGGATGGAGAAGGTGAATCTGGGGGCATTACTAACGAGGATGAGCACGAGGAGACAATAGAGGGAGAACATTCAGGAGGCACTCTTGCAGTACTTTCAGGAGCACCAAGATATCACTCTTTCTATATTAGAGGAGTCCTACAAGGGAAAAAGGTGATAGTGTTAATAGATAGTGGAGCCACCCATAATTTCATTGATGAAGAGCTAGTGGCTAAGATGGGTCTAAAGGCCAAAGAATTTGAGGGATTTAATGTAACAGTTGCAAATGGATATACTATTTCGTGCGCCCGTTGGATTCAACAATTGGATTTGGTCCTAGAAGGACACAAGATGCAAGATGATTTCTACATAGTTGGCATTGGTGAGACAGATGTGGTTTTGGGAGTGCAATGGTTGCACTCGCTTAGAGAGTACACACAAAACTATCAAACCATGGAGTTGAAGTTCAAATCTAATGGGAAGGAGGTCGTCCTTCGAAGCCTATCCAAGGGAGGCCCTATGGTAGTTTCAGCCAAGAGGATGGAGAGGTATTTTTGTAGGGATGAAGTGGTTTGGGCAGCTGAGTGTTTGATCAAAGATACTAGTCTACTGAAGGAGGGGAGATCCTACCCCATTGACATCCAATCCATCCTAGACAAGCGGTGCAAGGTGTTTAGTGACATTCCTTCCGGATTACCACTAGACAGAGGGTTTTAGCACGTGATTTAGCTCAAGGAGGGAGCAAAACCCATCATCAACTCCTTATTGGCATCCTAGGATGTATAAGGAAGAGATTGAGAAGGCAATCAAGGAGTTGTTGGACATGGGGCACATTCGTCCGAGTTCTAGCCCTTTTGCTTCATCTATAGTGTTGGTCAAGAAGAAGGACAGGACATTGAGGATGTGCATTGACTATCGAGCCCTCAATAAGAAAACAATAAAAAATTGCTACCCCATACCCAAGATCAATGAGTTGATAGATGAGCTTCATGGTGTAGTATACTTCTCTAAGATTGACTTGCATTCAGGGTACCATCAAATAAGAGTGAGAGAGGAGGATGTGCATAATACGACTTTTAGGTGTCACTATTGGCATTATGAGTTTTTGGTCATGCCATTTGGGTTGACCAATGCCCCTGCTACCTTCCAGTCATGTATGAACAAGGTATTCATTCTACAATTGAGGAAATTTGTTTTGGTTTTCTTTGATGACATCTTGATCTATAGTAGAACATGGGAAGATCACTTGAAGCACATACATGAGGTGCTTGGCATACTTGAGCAACATTCATTCTGTTCCAAGGTATCAAAATGTGAGTTTGGTTTGATTGAAATTTTGTATTTGGGGCATAATATTAGTGCTCAAGGGGTTATTGTTGATGAGGAGAAGATCAAGGCAATCCATGATTGGCCTAGACCAAGGAATTTATCACAATTGAGAGGATTTGTGGGCTTATGCAACTACTATAGGAGGTTTGTGAAAGGGTTTTCACAACTTGCAACTCCATTGACCAATTTGACAAAGAAGGGGGCATTCTCTTCGAGCCCTTCAGCGCAACAAGCTTTTGACAAGCTTAAGGAGGTAATGAGTTCATGTCCTGTTTTGGCTACTCCGGATTTCTCACTTCCTTTTGTACTTGAGTGTGATGTTTTAGGAGAGGGTATTGGAGCGATTTTTGATGCAAAATAGACACCCTATAGCATATGAGAGTAGGAAGCTCAAGGAATCAAAGAAGGGCTTCTCTATTTATGACAAGGAGATGTTAACTATCATGTATGCACTTGCCAAATTCAGACAATACTTGGTGTGTGGAAAATTTGTGGTCAAACCGAATCATAATAGCCTCAAATTCTTCCTCAATCAACATGACTTGAATGATAGGCAGCAAAAATGGGTAAGCAAAATTCAAGCCTATGATTTTGATATTGAGTATGTGAAGGGAAAAAACAATGTGGTGGTTGATGCACTCTCTAGGAAGCCTTATTTTTGCTCTATTTCTGATATATCTGTTGATTGGAAGGTTGCCATAATAGCTGAATATGCCAAGGATTCCTTTTCTACTGAAACTTTAGATGGGAAGTTGCATGATGATAAATACAAGGTGGTTGAAGACCTTATCCTTTACAAAGATTGTGTGTATCTTGTACCAAAATCTAAGGTGAAGGAGAGGACTATGAGAGCTTGTCATGACACACCTCTTGCTGGTCATCCGAATTTCTACAAGACATACAAGCAAGTAAGAGAGCATTTTTCATGGAAGGGGCTAAAGAATGATGTATTGCAACATGTTAGGAAGTGTTTGGTGTGCTAACAAAACAAGACCGAGCATGTCTTTCCAGCTGGTTTGTTGCAGCCCTTCCCATCCTAGATAAAAAATGGGAAAGCTTCTCCATGGATTTCATTACGAGGCTGCCTAAGGTGCAAGGTAAGGATTGTATTTATGTGGTGGTTGATAGGCTTACAAAGTATGCTCATTTCGATGCCATTCCTTCATATTATAAGCCTCCTCAAGTTGTTGATTTGTTTTATAGAGAGATATTTAGACTTCATGGGCTGCCCAAGAACATTATGAGTGATAGGGATAGCAGGTTAATCAGCTTGTTTTGGCAAGAGCTCTTTCGTTTGACTCAAATGAAGTTGACTCCAAGCACTAGCTACCATCCACAAACAGATGGGCAAACTGAAATTGTGAATAAGTGGATTGAAGGCTACCTAAGGAACTATGTTACAAGGCAGCAAATAGCTTGGATTAAGTGGTTACATTTGGGGGAATTTTGCTACAACAACACATATCACATGTCTATAGGTATGGCACCTTTCAAGGCTCTCTATGGTTATGATGCTACTTCATTGATGGATTTGATCCTTACTGATAGTAGGGTCTCTAAAGCAAGGGATGTGGTGCACCAAAGTATGGATATCTTGAATGATCTCAAGGAGAATTTACAGCATGCTCAAAACCAACAAAGAGTTTTTGAGGTAGGCGATATGGTTTACTTGAGGTTGCAACCATATAAATAGTCTACCCTCAAGGGGAATGGTGGAAAAAAGTTGAAACCCAGGTTTTATAGACCCTATCGAATTGTAAGGAAGATTGGGGAGGTTGCTTACAAACTAGAGTTGCCATAGGACAGCAGAATTCGCAACATCTTCCATGTATCATGCCTCAAAAGGGCCATTGGACAGCAAGTCACACCTTCAATGGAGCTGCCCCCTCTTGATGATGAAGGCAAACTAATACTTGAACCCGAAACAGTCTTGGATGTGAGGGAGAAAAGGCTGAGGAACAAGGTAATTCTGGAATACTTGGTGAAATAGAAGAATATACCTATCGAAGATGCAACGTGGGAAAGAGTGGAGATCTTTGAGCATGCAAATTTGAGGTTGCTTGAGGACAAGCAACATTTGGGAGGGGAGAACTGTCATGTCCCCAACCATAACTAGGCCCTATTTTCAAATCAAAGAGGAAAAAATAGTGTTTTTAAACACTAAATTTGAATTAAATAATATTAATTAAATATTAAATAATATAATATTTATTATTTTTAAATAATAATAAACATTCCTCTAGCTGACACATTTGGGAATGCATTGTTGCTAGTATTTATATTTGAATTTTGGTTTTGAATGGATCATCACGGAATTGGGAAAAATTTTCCATGGGGATCTGAGGGATGAAACCCCTTGCTGATCGACATCATGGTGAGGCGAAAATCTCACTTTCAACTGTGATTCTCTTATTTTGCAATTTTCCAATGCAATATCTCCTAATTTTAGTTCACCATTATAGGATCATTCAAAAGCAGGCAAACGCATGGGGAGAATTAATCGATATATTGGTGGAGCCTTCAACTCACGCCATCATCTCAAGCTTCATGCAAAATCTCCAGAGGTCATGGGAAAGATTAACATCATCGGGAGGCTGTTCGAAAGGAGGCGCCAATTTAAGGCACCGATTTAATCGTTGTAATCACCTAATCAACAGGTGTTTGTAGCTAGTGTCACACTAAGAAACTACAAATCATCAAGTCCAAGCACTAGTCTAATCACATACTTCTTCAAATACAATTCGTAGGCGGTCTAAGCTACAATATCGATCATACAGGTCATTTCATGGCACCAACTCGTCACACAAGGTACCTCTGCCCGATTCGTTTGGTTAGACATACTCCTATGATCATTGTATAACATTGACTAGCATCCAAATCCTCAAGAGCCTCTGTATGTTCATCTACGAATGTGACTTGATTCTATTATCATCGCCTGAGTGTTCCAATATCAGTTTCAAAATTGCAGTGTTAATTCATATGTCTGTGGTCAATCAATTTTCTATTGTGAATAGTTGATCTATGTAACCCTTCCTTGTACCTACTGCTGTGAAAAATACATATGTCAATGATATCACTTCATTTGTGATACTACTATGATCTATTCTACCATTGGTGTTTCTCATATCTAGGTATTAATCAACTTGTAACTGAGCATTCATTGTTGTTGTATACGAACTGGGTTGGTATTTTACATGTGATCATTCATTATTGTTGTATATGAACTGGGTGGGTATTTTACACAACATCGCAATATACAGTAGAACCTAAACGTGGAGAAGCTCTCATGCTAAAAAGAATATTGATGAAGATAGGGTAGGAAGAACTTGAACCAACACAAAGAAGAAATTTTTTTTAACTATTTGTAAATCTCAAGATAAATGTTGCAAAATTGTGGTAGATACCAAAAGCACTGATAATTTTGTATCTACAAAGATGGTGGAAAAATTAAGGTTACAAAGACTCAATCATCCAAGTCCCTACAAGGTATCATGGTTATAGGGAGAGCATCAAGTAATGGTAAATGAGCAATGCTAATTTGCATATTGAAACTTATCAAGATGGAATCCTGTGTGATATAATGCCCATAGATGCTTGTCACATTTTAGTTGGAAGACCATGGAAATATGATAGGAAAGTTATTCATGATGGTGAGAAGAACACTTATACCATCACCAAGGATGGGAAGGAGTATATCTTACAACCGCTAAAGAACAAAGAGGAAGAAGCAAGCAAGGACAAAAGGTATGTCTTATTTTAGGAAAACATTTTTTGCATAAAGTAAAGAATGAAAAGGTATGTTTTTTTGTTACTCCTAAGTTTGCAAGGAAGGGTGTAGAAATAGAAAAGGAAGAAGACATTCCTATAGAAGTTCAAAAATTACTTGAAGAATATGACGAAATCATGTCACATGAATTTCCAAAAAACCTTCCTCCAATGAGAAGCATTAGTCATCATACAAATGTAATTCCTATAGAAATTTTACCTAATAAGGCTGCATATAGGATGACCCCAGAAGAAAACAAAGAAGTAAAAAGGCAAGTTCAAGAATTATTAGATAAAGGGTTGATTAGGAAAAGCATGAGTCTATGTGTTGTTCCTTTAGTATTACAACCAAAAAGGAGCGAAGAATGGTGAATGTGCACAGGTTCTCATTTCATAAATAAAATCACAATCAAATATTTGTTTCCATTGCCACGAATGGATGACTTACTAGATTGTTTGAGTGGAGCAAGGTATTTCATGAAGATCAATTTGAAAAGTGGCTACCATCAAATTCAAATAAGGTAAGGTGATGGATGGAAAACAACATTCAAAACCAACGATGGATTGAACGAATGGTTGGTCATGCCATTTGGGCTAACCAATGCACCAAGTACATTTATGAGGTTGATGAATGAAGTGCTTAAGCCATATCTTGGTAAGTTTGTGATCATTTATCTTGATGATATTTTTATTTTTAGTAAAACAAGAGAAGATCATATGAAACATTTGCGGTTGATTTCACAAAGGTTAAAGGAAGAAAAGTTGTTGATTAACTTGAAGAAACGTAGTTTTATGAAGGAGAAGTTGGTATATTTAGGTTTTGTAATCTTTCAAGAAGGACAAAAAATGGATCTTGAAAACATTAAGAGCCATTGTAGAGTGGCCATCACCTAGAAGCACATTTGAAGCAAGGAGTCATGGCTCAGCTAGTTTCTACAAAAAATTTATAAGAAATTTCAGCAATATTTGTGGCCCAATTACTGAAACTATGAAAGGAAAAAGGATTGGTTTTCAATGGACAGCAACAGAGAAAGGAGTTTTAAGCTTCTCAAGGAAAAGGTGACAGCCTAACCTATATTAGCCTTACTAGACTTTGAGAATATTAGCCTTACTAGACTTTGAGAAGGTGTTTCAGGGTGATCCCACAATAGTGGTTTACACTTTTTGGCCTAACTGGACACTGATATTATTTTTTTTTAACACAATCTCCACATTCGAGCACCTATAGCGATTAAACCGTAAAGAATTTGAAGATGATGCAAACTAGAGTCTTGTCATATTTTGTCTGTAGATTCTAAAAATATTTTTTCAATTTTTTGGAATCAGATTGCACTTCTTTTTCCATCTCCCACGAAAACTGGTTTTCAAAAACAGCATTTTAAAAGTGACGCACATATAGCATAACTTTTTTTCTTGAAAGATAAAATTCCAATTCTTTCAAATTTAGATTTGTAGCTAATATATAGTGCTTCCACTTAGTTAGATAGTTTTTTATTGAATATTTTTTCTTTAATCAAGTTTTAAAGTCAAATCAATTACAATTAGACATAACACGACCGTATAACGCATAACTCCTTTGTATGTATCGAAATTCTTTTTTTTTTGTTGGATCAAGGACTCCAATATCTGGTGCACTCATATTTTTCAAAAAATTTTTTTGATAATCTTCTATTTTCCACTTGTGAATAGAGAGTTTTGTTTTAATGAAAAACCTATATTTAATAAAACTTAAAAAACAGATAGATAATATAATCAAAACATACTAAAATTATATTCGTTGGATAGCTCGTTTTGAGGGGAACCCGATACTAGTTGGGTTTTTGAGATCTTCTCCATTTTCATTCTGAAATTGAGCTTCGAAACGCAAAATTTTCAACAATTCTGGTGCCTTAGGAACCAAGGATGAAAAAAGAGGGGTTCGACCGAACAAGTGTTCGGTCGAACATCTTGGAAGGGTTCGGCCGAACTTGGGTTCGACCGAACCCATGTTCGGCCGAACCACCAACACATACAATTAAAAAAAGCAATTAAATGAATGTGTTTTTTGTTTTAGCCATACTAAATGGGTTCGGCCGAACCTAGGTTCGGCCGAACCCACTCTAGTATGATTTTTTAATAGGGGATTTAGTTGGTTCGGCCGAACCCTAAGGTTCAACCGAACCAACTAAATGGTTCGGTCGAACCTTAGGGTTCGGCCGAACCCATTTGATATGAGGAATGGGAAAATTTTGAAATTTCCTTCCTCTTCAAAAGTGTAAACCACTTATGTGGCTTCACCCTTCAGGTAGATTGTGATGTAAGCAACACAACCATTGGAGGGGTTCTAAGCTAAGATGGAAGACCCATTGCCTAGTTCAGCGAAAAATAATAATGAATCCAACAAGAAATATTCACTTTATGATCAAGAATTCTACACTATTTTTCAAGCATTAAAGAAATGGAGACACTATTTTTTGCCTAAGGAGTTTGTCCTGTACATTGATAATCACACTCTACAATACAATAACAACCAAGGTAAGCTCAATCAAAGGCACATGAAATGGGTTGAATTTTTACAAAGATATTCTTTTGTCTTAAAACATAAGAGTGGAAAGACTAATCAAGTAGTAGATGCTTTGAGTAGAAAAAAATTCTTGTTGACTAAAATGAAAATTGAGGTTACGGGATTTGAAGCAATCAAAGAGCTATATGACGAAGATGCAGATTTCAAAGAGGCTTGGGCTGCATGTAAAAACCCAATGGATCAAGAGAGAACCCCAAGATTGGATTATTTTGTTCAAGAGGGTTTGCTTTTCAAAGGAAAATGTTTGTGCATACCCTAAGGATCCATGCAAGAAAATTTAATAAGAGAAAATCATACTGGGGGTTTTGCTCGTCATTTTGGCGTAGACAAAACCTTGGCACAAAGAAAAGAAAATTATTATTGGCCCACAATGAGCAGAGATGTTCAACATCTGGTTCAGCAATGTCAAGTCTGCCAACTTGCCAAAGGATGAAGTCAAAGTATCGGATTGTATCAGCCCTTGCCTATTCCTGAAAGGCCATGAGAAGAAATAAGCATGGATTTTGTTCTTAGTTACCAAGAACTCAAAGAGGTAATGATTCCATCTTTGTTGTAGTTGATTGATTTTCCAAAATGGCTCATTTCATTCCCTATGGAAAAATGAATGATGCTTCTCACATTGCTAACTTATTCCTTGAGGAAATAGTGAGACTCTGTGATCTACCAAAAGGCAAGAAGTATGGTCTCAGATCATGATACTAAGTTTGTGAGTCATTTTTGGAGAACATTGTGGAGGAAGTTAGATACTAAGCTAAATTTCAATTCAGCTTATCATCCACAAACAAATGGGCAAATGGAAGTGGTAAACAAGAGTTTGGGAAATTTGCTAAGATGCTTAGCTGGGAAAAAGCCTACTCAATGGGATGTTATCCTAGCCCAAGTTGAATTTGCTTATAACAATTCAATCAACAGGAGTACAACAAAGACTCCTTTTCAGATTGTTTAAGGATATCACCCATGGGAGGTAGATACTCTAAGAAGTACTACAGAAATTGACAAAAGTGCAGCAGTGGAAGATTTTGCAGAATACATATACCAGTTGCAGCAAGAAATTAAAGAACTGGAAAAGAGTGCAATGAAATATGAGGAATATGCTGATCACAAAAGGAGAAAACAAGAATTTCATGTTGGGGAACTTGTGCTAGTATATTTGAAAAAGGAAAGGCTTCCTCAAGGAACTTATAATAAATTAAAATGGAAGAAGATTGGACCATGTGGGATCCTAAAAAATATTTCAGCCAATGCCAATGATGTTGAGCTTCGAAAAGACATTAATACTTCCCCAATCTTTAATGTCGCAGATTTATCACCTTCTCATCAGGAATCAAATAGTAGTAATCAAGGCAAAAGCACTAATGAACAACAAAAGGAGTGGCTGGAACAGTTGCCCAAGAAAGAAAGGGAAAAAATTGAAGCAGTTATTGACTTCCAAACTACCAAGAAGATGTGAAGGAAGGAATATAGGGAATACTTGGTCAAATGGAAGAACCGGGTGATGGAAGAAGCAACCTGGATGAAGGAATCAAAAATGGTCAAGGAGGGAATCCCATTCCCAAAACACTTAAAAGTTCATGAGGTTTCGAACTCATGAACTTTTTTTTCACCTAAGAGTGTTTGATGCAAGGGAATAACCATTTCATTTCAGTCCTGTTTTTTTGGATTCGTTCTTTATTTTGGTTTATCTTGTTTTGGGGTGGCAACTTCCTTCAAGCGTTACATTCTTTTATTTCCCAGTCTTCACCTATTTTGGAAAGTGGCTCCCAACCTGAAGACACATCAAGAAATTTAATTTTCCTTTATCCATTTTGATTTGGTGGAGGTGGGGAATTAAGAGCAAGAAAACATATTTGTAGAGGAGTCGATCCATATTTTTAAAGGCACGTAGTTTTTTGGGGGAAAAGTCTGATCTCTAAGTTTTGGGGAAAAGAAATTTGAAAGGAAATTCTGCCATATGGAGTAGTATCAGGTGACATAGCTTTTGGTTAGGAGTGGCATATAAGATTTTCTCACTTTTGAGCTGCCGAAATTTTGAAGATTTCATTTAGAAAAGTTTATGTTTGTTGTTGAAGATGGTTCGAGTTTGTAGGAGTGTTGTTCATATCAGTTTTGGGACTTATAATTGTGTGGTAATTGTTGGTTATTGATAAGCTAGTTTTGTAGTCTACTTGTAGTTAAAAGTTGGAATTCTCAAGTCTTGTGTAGCAATTTAGTATGTATGCCAATAACAGGCCAAGTCAAGTGAATATGTAATGGTGATACTTGGAAATAACAATCAGTTGTTTTGTTCTAAAATTAGTATATTCAGTTGAAAATTTCTCTAGTTAATTTTTTGTTTGTAGGCTGCCTGAGCCAATCACCCTTCAATGGGTTCTTGACTCTGGTCTGCATTAGAAAAACTCATGGTATGGTCCCATTCATGGGATCTCTAGATCTCACTCTTCTTCTCTAGATCACTCCAACATCAAATGGAAGCCCCCACCACTAGGAAATTAGGAATATGAAAATTGGATTTTGATGGTGCCTCTCATGGTAACCTATAACCCTCAAGGGCAAGATGTATTATCCATGATTCCATAGATGTGGAGATTAACGAAGCATCAAACAAGATCAAACCAGGCACAAATAATGAAGTGGAGGTGGAGGCATTGCTGCTCAGATTGCAGTTAGTGAGTTCATGCAACTAGACAATTTAATGATCAAAGGGGATCCATTGGTTGTTGTCCTCTGCCTTAAAAAAAATACCCTATGAACTGGAGGATAAACAACATCCTAAACAAGGCTTGGAATACTTTGGGTAACCTTCCATCTTTCTCCATCAACCATTCCTATAGAGAGCGGAATAAAATAGCTGATTTTCTTTCAAACCAAGGGATCAATCAAAATGAGGAGCCCGTCATAAGTTAAGATGTTGATAGGTGGCAAAATCTTCGCAGTCTATGGAGTAAAGAGGTTGATGAGATTCTTGCATCATCGTAATCATTACAAGTGGAACCAAGGATAGTGGAATTGGCAGTTCATAACATTTGATCAATACTCTCCCATTGAGTAGGTACCCTCCATCAATTCACATGTTAGAATGGCTTTAATTATCTGCCAGCTTTCATTTTTGGCATACTTAAAACAATCTTCTATTTTCTGCATTCGCAGTGCTCTAATTCAAGGAGCCTCTATTTCGATTGGAAAGGAAACATCCACCAAATGGCTTTCCTCGGCAAAATTATGGAGACCAGAATGATAAGGGTATTCTTCTTCAGGGCAGTGACGCACTAACAGCGATTCAAAAGCTGTTGGACAATGACTTTGTTGAGGGGGCAGCGAGACACTGGGTAAACTCAGGCATATCATCCATATTTGTAAGCAACGTGTTTAGTATTACAGGGGATAAGGAACTAACCAAGACGTATGGAAAGTATTATGTCTGGGACAAATTTTGGATCGGTATGATTAAGGCAGTGGTTAAGCCTACTCCTATTAATCTGTCTTCTCTTCTTTGCACCGGCTATGAGTTCACTGCTTTGATGTCAGTAGGAACTTTCAGGGGAATAAAATAAAAATCGGAGGTTCTAATAAAGGAGGTGGCTGCCATTTAGGACTTTCTTAAGAGTGACGTTTTGCCAACTCGTACATTCCATCAGTGGGAGTGCTCAAACTGTGCGGACCAAATAATTCTTCTCCTCTTAGAAGAGATTTAATCTGGGAAAGGCAGAGAAGGCGATAATTTTTTTGCTGTGTCGAGCTGGCTTGGTCAAGTGCAAAGATGGTACCTATGAAGCCGAATTTATCAAAATGTGAGTGTCCTTTACCTGCTCTGTATCATAAGCTTCTACTATATGGAAAGGTAATAGAACAGTAGGTTTTTCATAAGCTACATGTCTTGAGCTCTAAACTGTATATCTGCTTTCCTTGTGAGGGTTGGTTAAGTATGTTTTGTATTAGTGTTCGTGCTATCAGTTTTTGTAGTTATGATATTATACCAAACAATCATACAACGTTAAAAAGATCTGATATCTTCGCCAAGCATCATAGCAGGAATTTTGTAATTTTAAATAAAGAGTGAGAGGGCCCTTACCCCACTTGATTGATCGTAAAAGTCTCATGGTAAGGATAAATAACCAGAAACATTACTAATAATGTGGAACAATAATTTCAAAGGTTCAAAAAGAAAAAATAATGACTTGTTATTTCTGGTTGGACTATGGACACCATCAAATTAGGCTACAATTTAACCCTAAAAGGAAGGCAACTCAATTTTTTCCAAAGTGGACAAAATAAATACAAGTTTTAGGTATAGTCACACCACAAGAAATATGCCAAGAAGAAACATTTGGCTCTAGGAAAATTCACCGTCAAAAATTCACCGTCCGAAAATTCACCACCAACAATTTACTGTCAAACAATTCATTGTCATGACAAATTCATCTCGTGGAAAATTTACCACCAGCAATTCATCGTCGTGGATAATTCATCACATATACAATTAGAGAATTCATCACCATGGATAATTTATCACATATACAATTAGAAATTTTGATTTATGATAATAAAAGTGAACATTTTTCAATATATTTTATTTTATTCTAGTAAACTAATTATGCAACAATATCAGTCATCTCTATTATTAATGCAGTGGAAATTATTCTTTTGCAAAAAAAATCTCAAGATCTTGGGAATATATATTAAAAAATGTTAATGCAATGAATTATCCATGACGGACAATTGCTGATGATGAATTTTCCACGAAATAAATTTGTCATGACGGTGAGTTTGCCTGAAGCCTAAACATTCACATCCTGAAAACTCAAGGTGATTGCCTCTTTCAACTACCAAGTAAATTACTGCTAACTTTAAGTAGAATTTGAGCAGAAGTTCATGCTAGCAGCAAAAGTTGATCTAAAGACACTAAAATCAAATTTACTTCTAAAAAGATCACCCTTACCCTCAACCACCATGATTGGTTAGCAGAGGCTAAGACTAAGGGTAAAAGGGAAAAATATCGTTAAAATAATTGTTGATTCTATCTAGCAAGTCCAAGGATGGCTCTGATAATTGACTTAAGGGGGTGCTACGAAAAACTAGTGGTAAGGGCAGATCAACTAGAAACGTAGCTAATTATGTGGAACAAGAATTTGACTCAATTTCATGGGTTTGAAAAGAAAAAATAATAAGATATTCGCAATTCAACTATGAACACCGTCAAAACTAGGCTACAAATTGGCCCTAAAAAGGGAGGCAGCTCAACTTCTTCCAAAGAAATCGAAATAATTTTCAGGCACAGTCACACCAGAAGAATATGCTCATAAGTGTAGAATTCCTTGAAGATCTAGGAAATAAATTTATCAAGCACAGAAAACAAATTTGCACAATTTGATTTCATTCACATTCACTCTAAATCAAATGCAAAGATATACAGTTTTATAACCACCCGCAGAAAAGGAAATTGCGGTGAAAGGAAGACTTAACTGCAGTTTCCTATGGTGATAAGGGACAGAAAAAGCAAACTGACTATTGTGTTTGTTCCAGTTAGCATATCGTAGTGAACGGTTTGCTTCAGTTAGCATATGCATGAAAACAACACTCATGTTTACTTAAGTTAGCTTATTGCATGAAATGTTGATTACGGAGGAAAACTAACGCTAACACCCCCCCTTAAGTCTAATTAAGTAGACAGAAAAGTGAAAAGAGGGAAAACCTTGTGGGAACAAAACCCCCCCTTAAACCTAACTAAGCAACAAAGATGGGTCATGGCATCAAGGCCATTTTAGGTACCCATTTACATATGAAATTCTCCCACAAATATAGAGAGAATATAATAGAAGAAGATATGAATCCCCCCATAATGGATGAGCTCCCGTGCCAATGATGAACGCCTGAAGACAGAATATGATCCACTGCCTACAAACAATATTTCTCCCCTTAGGAAGGAAAAGATCCACTAGTGATTGGAGAAGCCAATCCAATAAGACGGGTGATACTGGAATCCAAATCCAGATGATGTGTGCCTCTAAAAACTGCTCACATGTCGATGATGGCGATCCAAAATCTTTTGAAGTCTGATATAGAGCAAGCTGCAAAGGCGATGAAGATGGTGGGCCAACATCGCTGATGTGGCTGTCAACAAAGAGGAGTGGAATATCCTCAAAGTAATCCTCCAGATCTACAATATAGGACTCTACAAACAAGGATGATATGTCTGCAATATACGAATCCCAAGTAGCAATGTCTGGAAGATATATGATGCCCTGTTGCAAGAAGTCATTGGAAGCTTTCGAAGAAGCAACACAAAACTCAAAATCAACAACAAATGCAAGGACAGAAGAGTCCTGAAAGAGAAGACATATGTCCTCAATAGTGTCGTCATGATCAAGAAGGAGACTCTGCAAACAAATGATGAATGTCTGAAAGGATGACATCTCGCTGATCAAGAGGACAAGAGTGAACCTACAAAAGAGAATCTGAAGTAGCCTTCGGAGAAGCCAAAATCTCTTTTGAAAAAGCAGGTGGAGGAGACTGAATAACTGCCAATATAGGAGGTGTAGAAAGAGGAGAAACAAGAAGAGATGTCGATGTGTCATCAGGACAATCAAGACAGAGCCCATGATGTGTGGTCCCCAACACTTAAACCAATTAATCCTAACACATGATCATTTTTACTTTCCCATACAAATTTCTGCCAACATGCAGTTGGTTCAGGAATAAGTCCAAACAAATTCGGCAATAAATGAATCCATCGACAGTGCTTTAGAATTCCATCACGCCAGGACTTATAGTTTCCTTCTCCCAAACTAATGACAGATGGATGATTTCTAATTCCCATTTTCAGACTAGATATTTACCCCTTTTGGAACTTTATTTCAGTCCATTAATTATAAAATGCCCCACATAATAAATACAAAAAGCATAAAAAGAGACTTATCTTTAGCACAAGTGACATGCAAATACATGCAAAAGAAAGCAACCCCAAATTTGTCATGCACCTCCCACAAGGTCAGTTTGCCTGTGAACAATTCCAAATCGCATCTCCCAATGAGTGAATCGACCTTTTGCAAATCGTGTGTCAAAGTGGCGACCTACAACAATTTTCCACAGCTTCAAATTGATGCTGCTGTTTCACACTTTGCAGATTTTGACACCTCAGCTGTTGATTCTGGCAGATTTGAGCCAAAGAAACTCCGCCTTGCAAAATAGTGTGACCGTTGGAGCGTTGGAAAATACTGGCCTCTGAATGTCCTACACGGCCTCCCAATTTATTGACCAAAATCACAGGTCAAATTTGCAAAGAAAAAGCCAAACATAGATTCCAAAAAATCGCCTGGAGAGGTTAATCGTGGCCTGCTAGGTTGAAACTCCACCTCTTCGGAGAGTAAACGCAGGTCTGAAAACAATGAATATGTAGGGTACATGCAAATCGAGCATCAACAGGCAGGAGCAAATATGCTGGTGCGAGGACTGGCACAACTTCAATGAATGACTGGCTTGTCTTATCTTCCCCCAAGGCTCTGATACCATGTAGAATTCCTTGAAGATCTAGGAAATAAATTTATCAAGCACAGAAAACAAATTTGCACAATCTGATTTCATTCACATTCACTCTAAATCAAATGCAAAGATATACAGTTTTATAACCACCCGCAGAAAAGGAAATTGCGGTGAAAGGCAGACTAACTGCAGTTTCCTATGGTGATAAGGGACAGAAAAAGCAAACTGACTGTTGTGTTTGTTCCAGTTAGCATATCGTAGTGAACTGTTTGCTTCAGTTAGCATATGCATGAAAACAACACTCATGTTTACTTAAGTTAGCTTATTGCATGAAACGTTGATTACGGAGGAAAACTAACGCTAACAATAAGAAGCATTCACGCCGAGACTACTCACAGCCTGAAATTTGAGATCATTGCCTATTTCAGTAACTGTGTACATTATTTAATAAAAAATCCTGCATAAGCACAAGAATGTGGATAAGAAATTCAAACTAATGTTGAAATTTTTCGCTTGAACCTGTGAAAATCTAGGTGGGTTGTTCATATGTTTTCAGTGTTTCCTATTAATGTAGTGTTATATATGATCAGAGTTTATAACATACATGTTGTTGCAGGAGTGGGATTTTTCTGTATTTCAGAGAGAGGTACCATGTTGGAATCAGGCTGCGGGTCTAATCTGTGCCATTGATGGTAAACTCCCTAAGGTTTTGGGGTATTGCCATTACTAGATATATTTGTTATAATGGGACTGACCTCTCTCTGTATCCGCTTGTAAGGAGTATTGAAACAAAACAAGTTTGAAACTTGAAAATTCAGAAACAAAAATGGTCTAAAATTATTTGATTACGAATTTCTATAAGCCAAAACAGTTTTACTCTAAAACAATAAAATTCTTCTATGAGACTCCAATATAAAATCAATAAAATTCTACAATTACCCTACCCCGAGCTCTGTAGGCCACTCCACATTGTAAGGACAAATCCATTATCATCATATTCTATGCTGATCCAGTTAAATATAACAGGAATGCACACTATATTGAACAATATACAAGTGATTCGTAAAACAATCTTTTGTCCTTTAACATCAGCCAAACTACATTTACCTGTTTATGATAAGTGAAAAAGCACATATAAAGTTCCTACACATCTTAGATAAGCGTACTCTAAAATAGTTCTATCTTCTCTTTATTGTTTAAATTAATGTTTGCTTTAAATAGATTTAAATTTTATATTTTTATTTAAATTTTAAATTTTAAAAATATAAACAAGTTTGTTGATATTTATGGGTTTGTTTTTTTTTCCTTCCAAATGTTTATATAAAATATATTTTTCTGACAGTTCTATTAAATTGATTTATGATTGATAGATAATAATATATAAATTTCAAATTCTATTAGAAATTTAATTGAATTATATTTTTAAATTCTATTTTCTCAATATTTCTTACAATTCTATTAAATTAATTTCATTATTAATAAAAAATAATATATAAATTTCAATTTGCTTATTCTACAATAAATAAGGCTTAAATTTTTTTATTTTATTTATAATCAATAATGTTTATATCAATAGCCCACACGAGTTCGACTCCGCTCTCAGATTTAAGAGGTGAGACTTCTTGCAGGGGAAGTATAAATTAGTAAGAATGGTTCCTAAGGAATGCAATATTTCAGACAATAAGATAGGTGACATAATTGTACCTTTATTAGTAATGAAAATTTTAAAAGGCGGGCAGGAAAGATATAATAAGAACAGAGTATGTGTTTGTGCATGGATACCCTGCAAATTCTAAGTGCTAAACTTAAACAAATTAAGTATTATCTGATTAAGTAATATTTCAATACAAATTTAAAACATAAAGCAGTGCAAATGAAAAAAGAAATTGCCATCAAATTGACAAAAGCATGCAAATGGAAATAGAATGTTCCCATCCATGTCAAATCAATATTTATGTGGCTTTTATGTGATAAGCAAGATTTTGGGAGATTTTGGAGGCTTTTTCTCATATTTTGAAGGCTTTTACCATTAAACGACAGCTGATTTATCATTCAACGGCAGCTGAAAAATAAAGAACTAATCTGACTTTTATTTCAACAGTGATTTAGAGGTGAGACTTGTTTCAAATCTCACACTATATATACCCTATTGACTAATTAATGATATGAAAAACCAAAAACTAATTTTTATTTTTTTTATTTGTGGGTATGCATGTGTGGGCGGTGCATGGTCTGAGATTGTCGTGAATGATCTAAAACCTATATAACGATAAATTGGTTTTGGGGAGGGTTACTGAAATCCTTATATTTACTTACAAAACAGATTATCGGGTAATGGGTTTTTTTAACATATTTGCAGGCGCCATCTACTGATATCTAAATTTGAAAGATACCCAAACAAATCCGAGCAAAATTACGAGGTGGGTTTTTCCCAATCGTTCTAGAAGCTTGACAGTAGACATATCACTGCAATACGAGACGATCCATTAAAAAGAAATGCAGAATTTAATTGCATACATCTTATTGACGATCTTCTGTCTGGTCTCCTGCGACAACTCATTCCTCCAGTTGTAATTGTTAGCTAAATCCATATTGACCCTTGGCTGCCTTCAATTGCCCATCGCATAGCAGATGAAAATTGGTTTATTGAGAGAAAGGCGATCAGGACTTTCCGCCATCAATAAATATTATTATTCCACCATAAAGTTGTCTGAGATACCTATGCCTGTGTTCCAAAGTTATCACTGGCAATCTACGACTGGTTTACAAATTTATTCTATTGTTTGTAAATAAAGAATAAGTAAATTTGTTCTTTTGGGAAGCATATTGCATGGAGATTGGGAATAAATTGGCATTCAACACAATTATGATATTTACGATGAGTGACAGTCTTTTTATTATTAGTTATTTTGTAATATTATGTTGATATTTACGATGAGTGACATTGTCTTTTTATTATTAGTTATTTTGTAATAGAATTTTATTTCTAGAAGATTTTCACTTTTTACATTCAATCTTCATCTTGTCAATCATGTGATCTAAACAATATGTTCATCTTATCACGTGACTTGAATTATCACATATGTGAAATTTGTACTATCATGATGTAATTAACATTTACAATTTATTTAATGTTCCTTCGCACATTAATCTATGCAAATGCCCTTTTTACTCATTAAGTGATTCAAGCTCTTTTATTTTTATTTTTATTTTTTTTGTTTCTTTTAAAATCATATAATTCTTTTTTATTTTATTATATGTGTGTGTGTATATGTATATGTCTGTGTATATGTATGTAGATATATATACATGTATAGATATATATAATAGATGGGCATTTGAATATGTATGTATAGATATATATAATAGATGGGCATTTGAATAAGTTCAATTTGCAAGTCTATATGTTGCGAGATAATTGGTGTTGTGGGAGTATTGTTGAAATTTCTTTGAGAATTAGTTGAGTTGAAGACTCTTGTAAGAATTTGCATTGCAAGTGTTATGTAATCTATTTGAGGATTTCATAATATTTTGTGTAGGTTTTAGAGTGTGGGGTTTTCCTCTCAAAAGGATTTTCCCCATGTGAATCACGATGTTATGTTTTATTGTTATTCTATTTAGGTTGTTCCATGTGTTTTTCTTCAATTTTTTATAATAGTTGAATTGAAATTTACATAACATTCCTATCAAGATTAGCATAGGAAGTGTTTCCACACACCTTTGCTTCCTTACACCCACATAATGTTTTTAATAATTTATCAGCATAGATATTGATGGTTTAGTTCTATTCCACCTTGCTTGTTATATGAAAATTCTATCACGATTTGTTTATTTAACTATCTTTCATTTGATGTTTTAAAAAATATATAAATTATTAAAAATATATTCAATTCATCAAAATCAATACAAATGCTTCCTAAATCAATTATCTCAAATTATTTTGGGTGTGTTGAATTTTATGTAGATAGTACTATGTAGTTATAACATACTTTTTATATCACATTTTTAGTGGCACATTGGTTTTCTCTACATTATCTAAAGATCAAAAGTTTAGATTAGACTTATTGTTGCTTATTGTGAGTTCTTTGCTTTTCATTTGAGTCAACTAGTTTGAATTTCTTAAAACCATGCTAATAAATTTAACCAAATAAATATATTAATTTATTGCTAGATTTTAGTTAAATGTTGACTCATCTAATGTTGGTGCACCCATCACATTTTATTTATATAGGCATGTAATGACATTGTAACATGCCCATTGCTCTACTCAATGACTTCTCCTATGTTTTACCACAAGTGAATAATTAATTTGCTAAATGCTTAGCGATAAAAACTTTCTTTCCAAAACAAGATAATATGTACATTTGATATAGCAATAATTCATCTCTCATTTCATTCAATGAAATGTACAATCTTTCCAAAGAAATGATTTCATAAACGAGATACAAAATACATTTTCCATCTTTCAAAGAAATAGTTTACAACATACATACATAGCTCATCTAAGCTTCATTGGCACTAGAAATACAAATGATCCAGGAAACCCCCCTTCAAATCTTGGCTCGTCGACTAAGAGGAGAAGCATCGCTCAAGCGTCTTTCCACCATCCATGGACTTACTGTGGTCCCTCGCACATCTACCACATATGGAAAAATGGCCCTATCCTTCGGCGAAGAGTTTGGTTCGAAAACCTCAAAATACTAGCCAATCCTGAGCTTGGTGTTGTGTCCTACATAACTAGAACTTTCCCATACAGTGACTATAGTCTACTTGTATGGCAATCCCGAACTAGCGTGCTAAAAGGTGACACAATGAACTGACAGTGTAACCAGTGGAAAATTACCACTTTGGCCAAAGTATTCATCACCCCTAATTTGGAATGGACGTCACACACTCATCCACTATTCTAGCTTGATTTGTTATGGCCATTTATATTCTATACATAGGCTTTCCCCTTCATTAGATTTAGCCAAATCCTAGGAATAACCTATATACACTTAGTTTCACTCTGACTCATATAGTAGGTACAACAAGTGTTTTCATAACCTATCTTCACAAATTAGCAAGTTAGCTATATAGACTCCACTCTATTGTAGTATTTAATATTGATATATACACACTCATTCCTTAATAAGGAATCCATACAAACACTCAAGAAATAAAGATTCCAAAACTAGAAACAATAAGTAACTTTCAATTTCACATAGGAAGAAAATAACCTATCCCTAATAACATATCATGTTTTCCAAATGAAAACAAGCAAAATATAGAATCTTTCCAAAGACATTCAAAGCATAAAAGAGTAATATTTAGCATGCACATGTATATGCAAAGCTCCAATTCGAACTAGCTAGTTTCCAAACTTAGCCTCCTCAAATCAGTTTACAACTTAGCAACTATCACTTCTGCTCTTCCCAAATACTCTCACAAATTCTTTCACTAAATATCTTGCAAAACCCCTCATTAAATCTCTCACAAAACTCAAAAGAATAGAGCAATAATTCAGAAAATAGCAACAAAATACAAATATGCATCCTTTTGAGGTAGAGAGTACCTCTATTTATACACAAAAATCAGCAACTAAAGGCTAGAAACAGGGTAATTGGATTGACACTTCTTAGCTCAAATGGTTCGACTCAGCAAGGAAAAGAAAAGGTGGAAAATTTACAAACTAAGACTTACAATATTGCACAACTATTCACTTCTATCATGGACAACAAGAATATCATTCATAAATGCAAGGTAATTAATCTCACAAGTCAACTCTCTCTATTCCAGCTTCTATTTTCCTAATTCTCCCATTTATATTTGTCCTCCACTGCTAGACAAATTTCTCAAAATAGACTTCTAAAGGAATGCAATTATTCATAATTTTGTGGCACATAAACTTCATGCATGCTATTTTGGTGTTTTAGTTAAAAGACCAAGTCAAAGCTTGTTAATGCATTTCAAATTGCCTTCAATACATTTGACTATATCTTGAAAATCATTTCCATGCCCTTTTCATAGCGTTACATGTATTTTACACAGCATGTTATTACTTTATCAAATTCTCATAGCACTGCCATATAATGTGCTATCCTTTAAGGTTGTGCTTTACATTATAGAATGTATGATATGTGCTTTACATTATAACGTGTGCTTATATATAATCAACTTGCTTATTTAAACATTATAATATATCTATAATATATACATATATATATAACATTACATGTTATTATATATATATGTATTAACTTACACATTTATAGAATGCATCATTCGATATTCAAATGCATATACTTATATTCATTTACTTCCAAAATAATATCACACATGTATATGTGTGTGTGTGTGTGTATATATTAATACACTCGTATGGGTGTTGTCATCATGCCAATACATACATGTATAACATTGCCTCCAAACAATTAAACATTGCATGCTTAGATATGTCTATCTACATATACTTATGTACGTCTTTGCTCATGTGTATGAGTTCATCATAGACACATATACATGTATGTATATATCTCATCGATTATAATATAAACTCATAAAGTACTTGTTGAAATAATATTCCACTCAGCTCCCTTCGGGTTCCCTTTTTTTTGCATGTTCATGCGCTGGCCTGCGCGTCTCCGCGTTTCTTCGGCTTCCCGGCAGGTTTTTGATCTTTCCCTTTGTGTGCATTCCTCGCTTCGCAACTTTGGCAAGTGGCTTCCCTTTTGGCTCTTGAGATGTTGCGCTGAGTGCCCACGTGTCTCGCCTGCGGGGTCTTTCATTTTCTGTTGCTTTATGTTTCCTACGGGATGCGAAGCAGGGCCCACATCTCTATACGTGGCGGTGTAGCGCAATCTTTCCCTAGCAGGAGTAGAGTATGCTGCGGCGGGCTGCGAAGGGTCTCTATTGGCCTTCTTTATTTCTGGCGGGCCCACCCTCGCTCACGTGTCAGATTTCGCAGCTTTTAGAACAACAGCAGTGGACGAGGGCACTACGGGCCGCGAAACGCGGCCACGCCGTTTTCGGCGCGGCTCTTTCCCGCTAAAGTGACTCTCCGTTTCCTCAGCACTCCCGCAAGCTCCCGGTCAATGGAGAAGGAGTTTTCATTCGGGCCGCGGTTTGCTGCCACGTGCCTTACATTGATTATCAAAGCAAGCTGTGAGATGGCCGAGCGGGATGGTGTCATTGACTGCTGCTCGCCATGGTTCTCTAAGGCGGTGGACGACACTCGTCGCTTCGAAGCCTGGTTGGGACCACTGCCATCATTCCAAAAGGGCACGCCTGTAACTAACCAACTGGATGTTGTACCCTGATTGGCTGCTCTCATAACGGCATTGGGAATATTCTTATCCGGGCATCATTACGGGGGATTGTGGAATCATTCTGTTACAACTCTCCAGGCGGTGGGATTTTGCTCTCCGGCTATATATACTCCCTCTGTTGAGGGAAAATGGTCCAAGATTTTACAGGAAGAATACTGGTTTTAGCAAGAGACGCCAGGCCTCTTTTGCATGTTTATTTGCAAGATACTTTCAGACTGTGCCTATTGTTCGGCCTTTCTGCTTTTTATGTCTTGATTAAACTGTGAACTGTGCTTTTTATTGTCTTAAGCATTTCATTTGAGGAGACTTCTATATATTGAACGCAAACTTGCTGGTCTAAATCATGTCTTAATGACTCTTCTTAGCAGTAAGAATGTATGCGATACTGTTTTATGTCAATTAAATGAACTGTTTATGCTATTGCTTTAAGCTTCCGGTGTTTTGGAACATATCAATAACATTCAGGCCCTTGAGTCTATGATTTATCGTGCCTATCAAAAAGCTTTGGCGCATCGCCTTAGATTAATATTTGTTTCATTATATCTGCTTCCTTTTCCCTTTCCAAAAACCATTATATAGAAGAAGTCGGCTTCTTTAAAATCCGGAGGTCACTCAGTTTGGTGCAAAGGGGTCCCCCTTGAACTGAGTTTCCCATAAAGGCACTGTTATCCCGTCAATTTTTGGCGTCAACAGTTTGTCCTTTTTTCTGGCACGCCCGGTGGGACCCAAACTAATGAAATCGTCTTCTAAAAGGGTGTATGAGCCATCGGCCTGTAACTAGATCCTAAACTGCAAGTAACCCAGGTTTACTAGTGCCTCCATCCAGGACAGTCCAGGCCGCAAATCAGTTAGTAACCGTTCCATTCCCACCACCCTTTCCTCTCACCATGTTGCCGGCCGCGAACAGAAATTATGTAGCATGGGATGCTGGGAGTCCCCTTGTAGCTCCGGTAGCACCTGCTGTTTGGGGTGCCATACCGGTTTCGGCCCTGAAAGCTCTTCCCAAATTCGCCGGAGATAACACAAAAACGCCAGCAGAGCATTTGCAGGATGTAGCGGATGTATGCCTAGTACATGGTATCACGACGCAGAATGTAGCCCTGAGGCTCCTTGCTGCGTCCTTCAAAGGCAAGGCCCTGGAGTGGTACCGAACACTGACTCCTAATACCATTCGCACTTGGGATGACCTCGGAGATCCATTCTATGAAAGATTTTCAAATGACGGAGATCGTTCTTCGCTATATTATCAGTTATCCGTCATCAAACGAGCACCCCAGGAGGCTCTGACGGACTTCAATGCCCGATTTCACTCGAGTTGGCGGAGGATTCCCGTGACCATCCGCCCTACCCCAGATTTGGTATTCATGTTCTATCTGAAGTCCATCAATCCCGACATTTCTATGATGATCAAGTCTCTGGGAGGAGCTACTCTACCAGATGCATATGCCACCGCTATCAAAGCAGAAAATCACTTGATAGACTGCGGAAAATTGCCTCCTCGACCTGTTATGCTGATATTTCCTGAGATATCAAACGTGGCACAAGAGGTGGCGTCGACCAGTGCGCCAGCGACTCCCCAGTCAGCATACTCATATACAGCCGCTCCTGAAAACTTGGCCTCTACATCAAGTTCTCCGAAGAATGAAATGGGCGACCTCAAGGAGATGCTACGGACTATGGCGAATGATATAACAACGCTCAAGCGGAATCAAGCAATGCCTCCGCGGCCTGCGTATCAGAACTACTAAGGTGGGCGGCCTACCTATCAGCAGAATCAATATCAGAATGCGCATCGCACTAACTCACCCACGGCGACTATGAACCAAATAGTTCCGGTGCCTACGCCACTGGCAGGAGCGTCACCAAGCTCTAGCAGAGAATTAACCGCGGGACAAAATAATCTTATTGATGACATCAATCCATGGTGCTTCCCTTGCAACGATGCGCATATGCCCCAAAATTGTCCGCGTGGCAACTTACAACAAAGGATAGCAGAGCAACGTAGTCAAGGGATTGCGACAGAGAGCGAAGAATATGGATATGCCCCGGCAATGGAGAATGCGGTCCTTACCGCGCAAATACAAGGAATGTCCCTGGAGCAAGAGTCCGACATTGTTCCTGATCATGCGCTCTTCTCATGGATGGAAGACGAGGAAATGGTGTTCGCGAATGACACGTCCACTGCCGAAACACCGCGGGTAAAGTCTGACTATAATACACGCTCCAAGAGAAGATTCACCGGTGAGGCCCTGGTTTCACTTTCGGACAATCTGCAGTGCAAGGACGTTTCAGATCAAATTCCTGGTGGCCCGACCGAATCCTTGTCTCCTCAACGGCGGAAGGAAATTATTATAACAAAAGCCAAGGAGCAGAAATCTCTGAGCTCCTCACCTCTTAATGTGGTGGAGCAGTTGAAGAAATCACCTGCTAATATGTCTTTATGGGACATTCTAGCTATCCCGGAGCAGAAGACCATACTCCAAAAAGTGCTTCAGCAACAGATGGACCCAACACTAACCGAGCCTTTGGCCAGTACCGAGGCGGTTTATCAAATGCCACCAACTAAGGTTGTCGCAAACAAAGCGATGGAATCCCATGCGGAAGGCGGAGGTAGGCCAAAACCTCAACCCTTCTTCTTAACTCTCATTATAGGGGAGAAACTATTACACAACGCTATGATTGATTCTGGCGCTAGTACCACGGTTATGCCAAAACTAATAGCTGAAGCCTTGGGACTCAGCTACGAACCTATGAAGAAAGGGGTGATGCAGCTAGATGGAAATAAGGTTGATACTGTGGGTGTCATCAAAGCACTTCCGTTGACTCTATTTGCCTGCCCGAGTATCATGGTCCCGCAAGATACAGTGATCATAGATGTTCCGCCAATGTTTGGTCTTTGCCTTTCTCGAGAGTTTACTTCAAAGGTGGGCGGCTATTTGTCTTTAGATTGGTCACATCTAATACTTAGGACCAAACATGGCGCAAAGATGAAGATAGAATCGGAGGCTCTGCATTCCGAACATGTGGCGAACGAGGCCCTGATTAACTTTGAAGCGGCACATACCTCCATCACCAAACAAGACATGTACAATGTTGAACTGCAGGAGGAGGAGAAGGTCAACGGAGACCGAAGTAATAGCGAAGACGCTCTGTTGAGTGAACATATAAATAATGATCCCTTCAGAAATTATCATGCTACCGGTTTAGGCACATATGTGATCTATGACGAAGACCAGGTTCTTCCGAAGGTCGCCAAAGAGCCCGACGATGACCAAGCAAGTGAGCTGTGGACATTATATTTTGACGGAGCAAGGAGCAAAGTTGGAGCTGGAGCAGGGATATGTCTAATATCCCCACAGAATGAAAAGTTGTTGAGGGCTTTCCGATTCCAATTTGCTTGTTCAAATAATGAGGCTGAATATGAGGGTCTAGTCCAAGGTCTAAGCCTAGCGAAACGAATGGGTATCAAACAATTGATTGTATTCAGAGATTCAGAACTGGTAGTTAATCAGGTCCGAGGAGTCTCAGCAGCAAAGAATATCCGCATGAGATCCTATCGGCATCGAATCTGGGACCTTATAGAAAGTTTTGAAGCTTTCAACATCCTGACCATTCCCCGAGCTCAGAATGGCGATGCAGACCGCATGGCAGTAATCGGAGCTCAGTTTGATCCTGTCTCCGACTTGTTTCGAAACAAACATTCAGTACGAGTGCTGGTTAGACCAGCAATACCCGATAATGACCAAAGTTGGCAAGTCTTTGAGAGCGATGAATATCGCCAAGCTGATTCTAAAAACTCGCAATTGGTCGAACAACTCCAACCAAAGATCACAGGCCTACTTAGGGCTGTACCATATGCAAAGCTGAAAATCAAATAAGCTCTCCGAAAGGATTGGTTACCAAAATTTCGATTGTAGTGACGCCCGAAATGATAAGAGGAAGTTTGTGGCGGAAAAAGGTGATTATGAGAATCTTCGGGTCTCCGATGACAGGAACCTTCAGGTCGGAAAAGATGTCTCACAGCGAGATAGAAGAAGGCTTATGAATTTCTGTGAGAAATATGGAGTAGTAGCCCGTCCCACGATGATCCTGAAGGTTATGATCCCCTATCATTCAACATACTTTTGAGCTGTGGGCACGTAAGGTGTGGAAGCTAACCAATAGGAAACAGCGGCCGGTCAACCCTAAAGTTGAAGCCTTGATGGCACAAGAGCTAACCAAGCTCATTGAGTCGCGTATTGTTTTCCCAATTAAACATAGTACTTGGGTATCAAATCTGGTACCAGTCCGAAAGAAGAATGGTGATATACGCTTATGCGTAGATTTCCGAGATCTAAATAAAGCATCTTTGAAGGACCACTATCCCTTGCCTTCTATGGAGTCGATCCTCCAAACCGTCGCGGGATCAGAAATGTTCTCTCTACTGGATGGCTTCTCTGGCTATAACCAGATTCGAGTAAGAGAGGAAGATCAGCACAAGACTACGTTCACCACCAAGTGGGGGACGTTTGCATATGCTAAAATGCCTTTTGGTTTATCTAATGCAGGGGCAACCTTCCAGAGAGCTATGGACGTCGCATTTAGCGAGCTGATCAATAAGATTATCCTAATCTATTTGGATGATCTTACTGTGTTGTCCAAATCTAAAGATGATCATTTTGATCATTTGGAGTTGGTGTTTCACAAGTGCCAAGAGTTTGGGATTTCCTTAAACCCGAGGAAATGCGTTCTGAAAGTACCCTCGGTAAGCCGCTAGGACATACAGCTCAAGCGAAGCGCATTTTCGTTCCTGACCCGCAATCCAGTAGCGCTATAAAGGAGCTTCCTCTCCCGGTGAATAAGAAAGGTGTCCAGTCTTTTCTGGGCAAAGTAAATTTCGTCAGTAAATTTATTTCCGATTTTGCGGGAATGATTAGGCCGATCACCCTAATGCTGAAAAAGGATCAAATTTTCAAGTGGACAACGGAGGCGAGGGAGGCATTTGAGAAGGTCAAGGAAGCTATCTCATCAGCCCCAGTGTTGATCAATCCAGATCAACATAAAGATTTTATAATGTATGCTTTCGGTAGCAAGTCAAGTATCGCTACTGTTCTGACTCAAAAGGATAGAGAAGGAAAAGGGGAGCATCCAGTTGCTTTCTATTCCCGAACCTTAAAGGAATATGAAGTGAATTATAACTTCGTTGAAAGACGTGGCCGCACAGTGAAGGGGCTTTAAAAGTTCCGCCCCATCTAATTTCCAGGTAGCAAAGTCCTCAGTATAAGGCCGACATTCTAGTGTATGGAATACATCATGGAGGGAGAAATCACGGGAAAAAGGGCCAATCGATCACTAAGATCCCGGAATAAGCATTGAGGTCGTGCCCACCAGATCTACAAAGGCGAGGTCTATGTGAGTATGCTGAATAATGTGAAGTGGGAGATGCCCTCGCTAAAGGAGGAAACAGCCCGGAATTTGTCCCTGGTACCTGATCGGACGAGGACGATCGGGTTGAAAGATAGAATGTGAATTCATGCTAACCTGAAATCTCGTGCCTCTCATCCTTAAAAAGAAGGTACATCAATCTGAATGCGACACGTTTCATAGAAGGAGTCCCTTTCAAAAGAAATCCTGGGCAGTTCCGCGTTATCGTGATGGCGATCCTCGACGATTTCACACATGCACGGTTGTGGACATTCGCTTAAAACCACAAATTACCCGGATAGTCCCCGTATGGGTCAGATACACGGGCCCAATAATTCCTTTCAATGATTCCTACTCTCTGGTAAAGGCTTGCAAAAAATGTCAGTTATTCTCTGACCGAAGGAAGAATTCAGCGATGCCCCTGAAACCTATCGTGGCGGATGAACCATTTGCTCAATGGGGTTTGGACTTTATCGGAATGATCAACCCGGTTTCCAGTTCGGGACATAAATGGATTTTAACAGCTACAGACTACTTCACAAGGTGGGCTGAAGCTGTTCCCCTTAAAGAGGCAACGGAGGTAGAGATTGTGGATTTCCTCGAGGCTCTGGTGACGAGGTTCGGCCCTCCGAAGACGATCATTTCGGACAATGCTAGAGCATTTGTAGGCACAAAGGTATGTCACTTTGCATTGAAAAATGTCATATTCCTGAAAACATCTTCAAACTACTATCCACAGGGAAATGGCCTAGCTGAGTCAACAAACAAAAGTTTAGTCCGACTTCTCAAAAAAGTGGGCTCAGAACACCAAAGGGAATGGCACAAAAATCTCCGAAAAGCACTCTGGGCTAGCCGCATAACTCCTAAACAAGTCCTCAAGACTTCGCCCTATGAACTAGTATATGGGAAAGAAGCGCTGCTACCTATCTCTATGGAAATTCCGGTGATACAGTTGTTGAAATCTCTTGAGATAGAACAGAATGACGCCATGGAAGTTCGGCTTGCCGAACTATTAGAAGTACAAGAAAAAAGGGAGAATTCCCTAAAGGCCATGATTGGCCGTCAACAGGTGGTCAAACGGTGGTTTGACAAAAAGGCTTCCGACCAAGGCCTAAAAAGTGGAGATTTAGTGCTAAAATACGACAGCAGGGCTGCGAAGCCAGGTCAGCATGGTAAGTTTGATAGCCTATGGGAAGGACCCTTCAAGATCATTCGGTGCATGCAACACAATGCCTTCGAGCTGGAAAATATGGAACAGGAGCCCCTAGGAATCCCGGTTAATGGGATTCACCTTAAATTGTTCCATTAAGCATCAAGCCCTACCTTGTACGCTTGTAATGTTCCTCCCATTTCTTTGGCTCATCGCTTTGTTAAACCAATTGACTCTTTTGAGTTATGTATTCGCTTATCATCGTTGGTAGGTGAAGCACCGGAGTTCTTAAAACACAAAAGTATGCTCATAAATAGAGACAAAACATACAAAATTGGCAAACCCAGAAAAATTGCACGCAGAAGCAAACAGGAGCATAAAATTTCACAACAAAAAGAGGCATATATTTTTATATACATGTTTCTGAGTTACAAAATGGCATGAATGCCGATTTTCAAAATATACAAAGTATAAGAGCATATATATATACGTTGGCCTTTTATCAGGCTGATACGGAGCAAGGGGGTTACATCAAAAAACACCAGGGCAAGAGGACCATCTATCCGCAGGAGTGGCTAGCAGCAACCGACGCATTCAAGACAGCGTCCGCTTCTTCCTCAGCAATAGGTTCCTCGGCGGCACTGGCAGCATCATGAAGCGCTGGGTTGCCGTCGGCAGGGTACACTGTGTCCCTCGGAGTCAAGATACCCACCCCCACGTCAGGAACAACACCCAGAAGCTCAACAGGAAGCAGCGAGCCCCAAGTAGTAGTCCTCGCCGATGCTGACCACCGGTCCGCAAAGGAACTGCCAAAGAATGGTAGCTGCCACCACAGCCTTCTTTCTTCAATATAGTTTAACATAAGTCGGGTCGATGGCGTGTCGATTCATACAAATAAGGTGTGACAACCTCGCCAAGCTCCGCTCTGCAAATTTCTTCGGTGTTATCTCTTCGATCAGTCACCATAAGAGTCGAGGGATGTAAATAAGCCTGCAAAGGCTGGATTCTACCAGTAAGCAAATCGGGTAGTTCACCCGATGCTTATCTTCATACTCCACACAGTCTTTGCCGAGAACCCACTTAATGGCTACTAAAACCAGCGAGTGCTTGTTCTTCGTCATTCTCTTAAGCCTCCTGGTGGAGATTTCACCTACAAATGCTGTTTGTGATTTGAAGGAGGTCAGGCGAATGGGAGTATCCATCTCTCCTAGGACTTTTCCTAAATCTGCTAAGTATGCCGAAAGCTGCTTATTACCTAACCTATGAAAAGACTCGCTTAGCAGTATTCTACTTGCCTATCACTTCTCGACGCAAAGTGTATATGTTTGCTATCTACTGGCCTATTTATAGAAAGTTGACAAGACATACGCCAATCCGCCGTAAGCAACGTAATGTATATTGGCTACAATCTCGAGGGCCGAGTCTGCATTTGTTCATGTTTTGAGCTGGCACACGCATGGTAGCACGACTCAAGGCATGCTTAATTAAATCAAGTTAATTAATTGAGCTTTAAAAGGGTGGCACTTGCTGATGAAGGGACGTATGGCCGTATGCTATGGTGTCAAATCTCAAGCACATCCCAGAGCCCGAGGCGATATTCGTATCTCTTTCAGGCGGTGATCGTTTGCTTGGCGTAATCATTCCGGCCTGGGATATTAATTACCGGTACATGCTAACACAACGCGAGGAGGCCAGTTGTAAGCTCAATTTCCAAGAAAAATCAGGGCGTATCACACGATATCCTAAAAGCAATGATGAAATCCGGCCACCTCGGAAAAAGCAATCAGCTCATCTTGCACGAGTCGTGGAGTTAACGGTACATGCCGAATTAAATGCAAGGGCTCGCGCTCGCCTACCACCTTGAGGAAAGTTGCTATTATTGCATGATAACGCTTATTGTTCCTAAGTCTTTTTCCAAAAAGCTAAGGAGTGCGTGAAGTGTTTTCTGTCTGTATTTCCAGTGCAAGCGTATTCAAAGGCCAGCGAACCTTCAAGTTCTGCCGTGAAGAAAGATGGCGGAATCTTCAGCTCAGCCAGCAGAGGAAGGGATTAGCCAGGAACTGTATTCGGCTATTCGTTCTTCTGCCGAGGTCTACGTGTACGATGATGTAGCGTATGCCACTCCTGGTATACCCCAGAAGGTGAGGAGACCCAACACAGAGGAGCTAGAGAAGCCCAAAGAGTGGAATAACCCTAAAAAGGTTGGAGAAAAGTGGGCTAATATCTATGATCCAAAGTTTGCTAGGAACCCTAAGTCTCTTAGAGAGGCGGCTTGTGCAAGATTATCAGCACCAACGGCGGAGAAGGCAACGGCAGGTAGAGTCTGGTATAGCGGTTTGCCACAATACATGGTCCCATTCGTGCACTATTGCCCGGAGGTGGTCGACGCAGCTGTTCAACGCTATAATCCAAAAACCCACTGCATTGAGGGTCACAATTTAAGGGTTCATATCGGCCAGGAAGCCATCTGGCATATGTTATGCATTCCTAACCCCAGGACAAGAAAGGAGAAAATCGAATATTTCCGCCCAAGCAAAGGGGAAAAGATATGGAAAAGGATGAAAACCGGCTCCGATTTCCTATTAGAGGAGACTAAAAAGAAGGGTATTGTGTCCGCTAAGGCACCAAGCATCCCATTGTTGTGCGGTTCATTCCGCGATGACCTTTAGGACCCCATATCCATGCTGGCATTTGTTTGCGGCCGTGATTCTGATGAGAAGATCGAGGCTTTTCAGCTGGGCCCTGCAATACAGTTTCGCAGGCAACATGAATCTTTCTGGTATGATTTTGCCGAGTTCATGGTCGAGGAAATGATACAGCAAATAGAGAATTATCAGGCGGAGACGAAATTTAGATTTCTTTCCTACCTGGTCCACATGTTCCTGCATCAGAATCCGGATTTCTTCGCCCGATTTTTCCCACTATCAATTTTTGATGAGCAGAATAAAAGAAAGCCGGTATCTACATGGACACCCTACCTTTCCGCAACATATGACTACTATGCCTTCGCAGACTATTTCATAGCCCCGGTCCTGAATGATTTGATTGGAGAGGGTGATATCGTCTGGCTTAACACTGAGCAGACTGGATTTCTGCAAAGCTACATCCCCGCTTGCGACTGGTTCCTGGGCAAGGATTTCACGATCCTTCGAATGAGGGGCTTTATTGACAGGCCTTTCCTGCGCCCGGCTTGCATCACCGATAGAGTGCTCGCGCTGGAGGTTTACCGGCAGGTATGCGTCATTGATTTCATGTTTTGTAGCAGCAAAAGGGTCAAAAAGAAGGGATTCTTCAGCTGCCCGAAGAGTTTCAAGTCAATAACGCTTGTCAAAAAGCGATCTCATCAGCTGCTAGGCGATAAGCTGGCACACCTAGGGCTAGTATTAGTAGATGATAAGTGGGATTACAACCCTTCAATGACCTACCAGAGCCGCATATGAGAGTTACGCATGTTTCCCGACCATACTGGGAGAAGCGGCGTAATAACCGGACTGAGAAAGATGAAGATCTGGTTGAATTGGCACAAATCCCTACGCCGGATACCAGAGGCCCATGGCACAAGTTCTACTTTCCAGTGGCCGTGGCCAGGGACAACTTTCCGATAGAGCGCAGCATGCTTAACAAGTTGAAAGTGGACGAGGAATGGAGTGATGAAAAAATAAAAGCTTTCTGGATATACCGCCAAGAAACAGGGCAGTTGAAGGCTCCTTATAATAAATTGAAGGATGACCAGGAATTCGAAAGGCACTGGGATGAAGGTCATCCCAGCCCGACCTCCTGCGCTAACAAGAGCGAAGCAGAGGTTTCTGATGAGCAGGAGGAAGAGAGGGCGATATCTTCGCAGGAAGGTGATGCCCCCGAGCATCCCGCCTATGTCGGCACTAATGTGTGCTTTAACATATCAAGAAGCTCACTTACGCGCACATGGGCCGCTAAACCGGTCAGGCTAGTGCCCCAGCAGAAAGATCCGACTGCCGAGGTTAGTGAGTGTCCCCCCGCGAAAAGACAACGCACGGAAAGTGTTATCGTGATAGTTTCACATGAACCGGCCGAAGGGGAAACACTCGCTGCTAGTCAAATGCCAGAGGTTGCGGTCGAGTCTCAAACGATCCAAATGCTACCGCCGACCAGTCAGCAGGTACATTTCGCTCCTTCCTCTCTTGCATCTCATTCTTTCACGTCCGCTCCTGCTCAATTGGCAACTCCTGCCATTCGTCCGAGCCCTCCACCCTCTGTTTCTGGCCCATCTTATTCCGGGGGGTTTGCCCAATATTCGCAAGCCCAACCGTTTATAATCACCCCTCCAGGCATGCTAACGCCTACTGCTACCGCCCAGACTTTCCTCACCTCGCTATCCGAAGATATTCCTCCCATCGGCCCCCACTCTTTTTCCGAGATGCTTACAGATCCCTTCCCACCACAGCAAACCGAGCCCCAGGCAGCGACTCTTTTTACTCGGCCAATAGGCCTTACGACTGAATCTCCGGTTCAGCCGTTGCAATTATCCAGCCAGGCTAAAAACCCCTAGGCTAAGCTATGGAGCGTTCCACACTTTTCTCCGCAAACCGTCACCCTCCAGAAGAAACAAATGCGGGCGCCTATGAAAGTTACCTATCCCTATGCCCTACCTTCCGGTGTTCCCTTCGCAGGTGGGCTGGTTTCATCACCAGCTGAATTCATTGCACAGATAGATTGTGGGAAGGAAGCGCACGCAAATAGAATGAGGTGACGAAGGGCAAAGGATGACAATGCCCCCGCCGAGCCGAGAGTACAAGCTTCGTATGACGAGGCCCGCCAAGAATTAAAGTTTGCAACTATGTACCCAAGGATAAACAAGCCTCAGGGAGAAATGCAACCAGAGGACTATGATATTTATGCTGTCGGACTGGACATGAAGATGGCCCGGCCACAAGATAAAGTTGAAATCATGGAGGAGACACATGAATTGGTCGCCAGATTTCTAAAGGCTGATGTGAGTTGAAAAGAAGGATAGGCAGCTCAAGGCAGCTTCGGGGGCGAAGTGCTGATTTTCTAGAGAGCAAAGGGGAGAAATCATAGAAGCGGATGTCGCGAATAGCCGAAGAAAAAGTGCTAACAATGAAGAGGAATGAAAACGAGGCTTCAAAGGCCCGAAATTGCAAAACTGCGATGGCAGGCTGGCTGGAAATATTAAAGGTTACCTGAAATCAAAAACCAAAAGCCAGCGCATATGAGCTTATACAATCGGTGATGGAAGAAGAGCTTGAACGCTTCCGCCTTGAGTTCAGACAGAAGCTGGCAGAAAAAGGCGAAGAGATGGAATGCCTACAAGAACAGCATCAGCAGAAGATACAGGAAAAAGAGGCCGAATTCAAAGATTTGAAGAATAGACTGGAGGAGGAGCTCCAAGAAACGAAGGCCAAGCTAGAGGAGGAGCTCCGAGAAGCGAAAGCTTCATTAGAAGAGCAATCGGCTAACCACTCTAGAGCTGAACAGAATTGGCACAAACAAATGAACAACTATGAAGCGCTGTGGACATCTGAGAAGAAGAAGAAGGCAAAATTTGCCGAGACTCTCATTTCACAAGACGCAGAGATTTCTTCGCTTAAGGCCTCCCTGCTACCAGCCCCTGCCCAACCGGATATCATCCCACTGGTCAGGCAATTGTACATTTCTCATTGGGAGAAAATCAAAGCCTTCTGCCTAAATCTGCAGCCTACCCTCCGGTTCATCGACAGGGCGTTAAAACTCAATCAGGAGGCCCATGACACAATGGAACAGTTCCCGCATTTCATCCTGGAAAAGGTTCCTGAGGCGAGGGACTTGTTAAATAAGCTATACTCGGTCTCAGACGAGATCCTCACCGGGGCAGGTATTGAAGATAGGGACAACGCAGCTCAGACGGCAAATAGGTTCATTCATTGCCACTCCGCTTTCCAGCGTACTAAGGCAGCAGCGGCTTTTCTAAACAAAGCGTTGGATGGCATTCGAGGGAGTTTCTCTGAGTTAGGCAGGTTGGGATTACCGTCCCCATTTCTTGAGGATGGCACTATTGCCACGGCTGCGCAGATTACCGAGATCATTGAGCAGAAGGAGAACGATCCGGAGACATTCAAGGAACTCGGCAGCCCCCCAACAGCAGCAGATATCGAGGCAATCATTCATCCACTCTCTCAGCTGCTGTTCCACATAGAAGCGGTATTTGTACTTGCGGAGAGTGCACCTCATAAGCCTAATGATCTCGCGGAGCCTAGAAATTCGCCCGGCATGGCAAGCCATAGAAATTGAATGGAGTGCCTTTCAAAACTCTAACTCCGTTTTGCCCTGGGAGGGAAGGCTGCGGTCTGCGCGGGCGGAGAGTTTTGGGGGTTCCTCAGTTCTTTATTGGCATACGGTAGTCGCTTAAAGTTTGTTGAAATAATGTTCCACTCGGCTCGCCGGGTTCCCGCTTGCATGTTCATCTTATTTGGTCTGCTTAGCGTCCGCGTTTCTTGACTTCAGAAGCCGGGTTTTGATCTTCCCTTGCGTATTGCATTCCTAAACCCATGGCAACTTTGTAGCGGCTTCTCTTTAGCTCTTGAATTACCATTTGGTATGCGTATACGCACAGTAAGTCTTTCATTTGTTGCTTTATGTTTCCTCTGAGGTTCGAAATGGGCGTTATCTCTATCGATGGCGGTGTAAGCGATCTTTCGCGGGGAGTAAATTATCTTTGCGGCCCAGACTCGCGAAGTTTCTATTGGCCTTCTTTATTTCTGGTAAATTCACCCTAAGCTCGTAATGGCCGGTAGTTGGCGGCTTTTAAAATAACAGCGAAGGCCCGAAGGCACCACCCGGGTTACCATGGCGACCCGCAGCGTCTTCGCCCCCCTTTTTCATCGCGGCGCTTTCCACGGATTTTCAAAGTAGCCTGGATTCCGCGAACAAGTATCACTTCTGTAAGCTCGGTCAATGGAAGGAGTTTTCATTCGGGCCACGGTTTGCTGCCACGTGCCTTACATCGATTATCAAAGCAAGCTGTGAGATGGCCAAGCGGGATGGTGTCATTGACTGCTGCTCGCCATGGTTCTCTAAGGCGGTGGACGACACTCGTCGCTTCGAAGCCTCGTTGGGACCACTGCCATCATTCCAAAAGGGCACGCCTGTAACTAACCAACTGGATGCTGTGCCCTGATTGGCTGCTCTCATAACGGCATTGGGAATATTCTTATCCGGGCATCATTACGAGGGATTGTGGAATCATTCTGTTACAACTCTCCAGGCAGTGGGATTTTGTATCTCGGCTATGTCTCCCTCATTGAGAAAATGGTCAAGATTTTCACCAGGGAAGAATCTTGGTTTTAGCAAAGCGCCCGGGCCTCTTTTTGCATGTTTGTTACAAGATATTTTCCAGGTATTGCCTATTGTTGGCCTTTACGGAACGTAATCTTGATTAAGCTGTAGTATGCTTTTTATTGTCATCTTTAAGCATTTCATTTGAGGAGACTTCTATATATTGAACGCAAACTTGCTGGTCTAAATCATGTCTTAATGACTCTTCTTAGCAGTAAGAATGTATGCGATACTGTTTTATGTCAATTAAATGAGCTGTTTATGCTATTGCTTTAAGCTTCCGGTGTTTTGGAACATATCAATAACATTCAGGCCCTTGAGTCTATGATTTATCATGCCTATCAAAAAGCTTTGGCGCATCGCCTTAGATTAATATTTGTTTCATTATATCTGCTTCCTTTTCCCTTTCCAAAAACCATTATATAGAAGAAGCCGGCTTCTTTAAAATCCGGAGGTCACTCAGTTTGGCGCAAAGGGGTCCCCCTTGAACTGAGTTTCCCATAAAGGCACTGTTATCTCGTCAATTTTTGGCGTCAACAGTAACCATCAACCAGGTTCTTTCTTAACCTACACACAACCACAAACTCACAAGCAACAAACTCTCTTTGCAGCTTAGATGGATCAAGCACCTGCAACCAACCAACAAAAACTCAACAACCAGCTTATCAAAATAAGCTAGCTCTGATACCAATTGATGTAAGGATAGGGTGGATCTAAATTCAAACACACCAACTAACACCAATTCAAGTAGCCTTCAAAGCTCAAAACCCCAAACAACAGGGTTTTCACAATTTTCACCACTGTCCTACAAGCCCCAATTAGGCCTGATTTACAAAGGAAGTGCCTTCCAAACTTTCTTCCCCATAATTTTCTTTCAAAAATTCTTAGCTCAGACCTCCAAACCACCAAATCAACTAGTTTTAACTTTCTATACATAGATCTAAACACTAAACCTTGAAACCCTTACTCTAGGGCTACTTATGCTCAATTTCATGAGGGTTTTCTAGAAACCAACTCTCCAAACCTCTTATCACTGTATCAAGGCCTCCAACACATCATTTTAGGTCTAATTAGGCCTCAAAAACCTTCACCCAACTTGGATCACTCATATTTCAACAAATCACTACCTAAAACCACTATTTTCACTCACAAATTCACTAAAAACACCCTGGGACAGCCTAGGGCTTTCTCAAAAAGGAATAAGAACATATTTTTTTACCCCGAAACTTGTATAATCTTGAATAATATGTCCTCACAGACATCCACACCAATTTTTATGAGATTTCAATGGAGAAATTAAGATATATTGAATTTTGATTGCTTGTTGCCCTCTTCAAATCTGAACTTAACCACCTAGAGTAAATTTGAAATATCTGGAGCAAAACTTAATGAAATTGAATGAAAAAAAAAACCAAAATGATCTATATTAATTCCACCATAAAATCCAATAACTTCCCCTCAATAATATGACCGCACAAGTCCATACAGCAACTGCAACAACATTTTACCAGTAATTTCTAAAAAATAACAGAGTTTTATTCATGATTTATCATTACAATACAAACTCCTTCCTTGCCTCAACTTGTCTGAGGCCTTAATAATGTGTTACATAGCATAAACAATCAGTTTCAACTGATTCTTGATCTTCTTTCCTAATGGTGACCCTTCATCTTCCATTATGTGCATATTTGCAACATTTATGACAACATTTTGGCAATTTTACAAGATTTGCACTTTTTGACACATTAACCCTCCTAGGACTCAAATTACATTGAAAATGGTCTAATATGACCTTAAAAACTCAAACATATGCTTCTCATATGAAATTGACCCTTCATATTAATTTCATGCAATTTTGCAACTTTTTTGTAGATATGACAAAATGTGACAATTTGACACCAAAAAGATAAACTAGGAACCCATGACCCAACTAGGACTCAAAATGTGTTTGAAATGGTCCATTGGACCTTATTACAACACCAAATTACCTAACTAATCCAAGATCTCAAGCATGCCTTGTGGAGGCATGAAATCTAGGAGGTGCTCCTGCACCACTTTTCAAGCCCTAGCTTGGTTGTGAACCCCTCTTTAGTTCATAATCAAACCCTAGGACAACCCTATTTCAAGATCTCTTTCCCCCTCCATCATTGGATTGATATCTCAATGGTTTCCCTTCAATGAAATGATTTTGAAATATTTTTACTCTATATACAGAACCATAAGTAGCAAATCCATTTTCTAATGTTTCAACAACTAACAATACTTTAAGAAACAAAATAAAAACTTTATAAAGATAAACACCCCTCAAGCTTCTAATAACATTGAAACTCAAGTTGTTGTTGTATCTACAACACAATGTCAATTTAGGCCAAGAGAGATAATTTTTTGAATATTATGTTGTAGTTTCTAAATAGAAACATGATTCAACTTCCTCCAATTTGTCCTATTGATACCACTAAACCATCTCCTCCAAAATTTAATGCAAATTAATTTTTTCAATATCATCATACACTTGGACATGATACAAAAATATGTATGCATCTTAAGCATCAAGTACAAGACCTCATTGATTCTAATGTCATCCATTTAGCTAGTGTAAACAATAAAGGGAATAAATTGGTATCACTATCTAATCAAAACTTACAAATATTCACCAATCCATTACCAAGCCATTCAACTAATTTCATCAAACAAAGTGATAATGAAGAATAATTTGATGACATATCCAATGAGATAAACATGATTTATGCTCATCCTCATAAAATTCAAACCATTCTTTTACCTGATATTGCTTTTACGCATATTGACACTTCTATAAGCACATCAGATGGTCCTCTTTACATAATTGGAAAAATTGATGATAAACCCACAAGGGGAATTCTCATTGATCCGGTATGTTTAGTAAATGTGATCATTGAATAATTTTTATATGTGCATGAATTTTACAAATATAACTATGAACAATTACAATTATTATTAAAGGCTCATGATGGTTCTATTCTCCCTTCAGTTGGTTCTATAACTCTCTCATTTAAAGTAGGACTTAAAAAGTTGGATATTCTTGTTTACCATAATTCCAACATCATACCAATTTCATGTGAAGTTAGGCCACCCGTGGCTTAGCTCCATGAGTGCGGTCTCATCGATCATTCATAAATGTCTTAAATTCCCATTTGAAGGATGAATACATACCATTTACTATAGTAGATTTAAGCTTTTAGCCTCTCATGAAAAATTTTCACTAGATTACTTTTGGCCTCAACCAGCCCAACCTGCTAAGCCTCGTGAAGATTATCTATTTTTATCATACTAAAAGTTCAAATCGAATCGAATAGCACAATTATCCCTTATTAATATTCCCCCCAAGGATCCTCGGTCTCTAGTGGCTTCAACGATTGTTCCTCCTACTCCACAGGTAGTGAATGAACCTCAATCTAAATCGAGTATTCTTGTTGAACATAGGTTGCCATTGATGTCAAAGGATTTCAGTAATGACAGAGTTTGTAGTTAGAATTTTTTCAAGGATGAAAGATATTTTAGGAGTAGTTTGAATTATCATTATAATCCCCTTAACTTAAAGTGTTGTATGACGAAAGTTTAGTCTATTCAATGTTGGTAATTTTACTGTCAGAATACAAATTCAAGAAATATATATTATCAATTGTTGTTGTATGCTTGCATATATTCTCTATGGTTGTGGTGGTCCGGAAGTCTGTATCAGAATGTTTATGTTCAAGGATATCTTTTGGGAAGATAGATTTATCTAGCAATACAATTATGGTCAACATTTCTTTCATAAATGCACTTTTTCTCTATAGTTTGGAAGGAGAGTGTCTACACTAGCATTATCAATTTCATGATTTTTTGGAGGTGATGTTCAGTGTGCAAGAATTTTTAAGTGATAGAAGGCTCTATGTTCTTTTCTGTCAAATTGTTCGTGTTCAAAATGTGTGTGGTAATGACTAGTAGTGTGGGAATTCAAATCTTACGTGTGGTGTTAAGATAGGGCCTAGTTAAGGTCTTCATGGTAGCACATGGTATCAAGTTATTTCGATTGAAAGGAAATTTATTTTTGGACCATTGTTTACACATTTCATGTAATTTCAATTTAGGTCCACCCTTTTTCATCCTAGCTATTTTCAGATCCCTGGCCAACATGGAAAAGTGTTAATGAAATGTTATGTATATATTTCAAATGTTTATATGCATCAACATGTATCTATGGATGACCGCATGAATTATAATTACATGTGTATGAAGTAGAGTTGGTCGTTGGTGCATATTGTAGAGAAGGTGGTGAAGATAAAAGGAGAATTACATTCCAATGTGTGTGCCTATATCAAAAGATCATATGTAGTGAGGAAGAGTGTTAGTTGTAACTCTGGCACGTATTGAGTTACTTTGAAGATTTGCAAGCTTTATCATTATGTTCTAGTAGGATTGGTGTTCTACCTATTGTACCATTTCATTTTGGGATTGGTGTCTCTAGTAGGTTGGTGCCTACTTCAGTATGTAAAATTCACTTGTATATTTCTACATTGTGAGGCTAGATTTGGGCAATAGATCCAAGAAGCTCTTCTCACCATGGTTTTTCCCATCTTGGGTTTCCACGTATATCTAGTATTCACTTGTGCAAATGTGTGTGCTTATGTTATTCCTTGATCATTAGTTTTTTTCTTTGATTTAAATGTGATTTATGATATGTGCATTTGAGTTAAGAGTTTTAAATAGATTTGATCTACTGATTCACCCCCCCTCTCAGTAGATTGTGTGCCCTCTAATTCTACCCTAACCTTATGGCATCTATGTCATGGTTCCCCTTTCACCATCCTATAAAGGAAAATGAGACAACCATTCAGCAAGGCCTTCGGGGATTAATTTTTTGCCTCCTAAGGAAAAACAAACCTTTTTGAAAAAACCTAAAACACCTTTGGCTTCCCAACATTTGACAGTTCCTTTAGTTCCTCCTATAAAGGAAGAAAGGTACCAATGTTGGACAATGCCTCAATCCCCCTTCACAATTTGAAGCTCATGCGAGACTAAATCAAAGTGCAAAGGAACTTTTAAATGAATACATCGTGCTATGGCTCATTAGCTTGTGGAAGATAATAAATCCTTACCTAATAATCCTCCATCCATATAACCCAATCTCGATGAGATACCATCGACCCATCCACCTTTGTCATCGTCTAACTCCACTTCGTCTCCCTCACAAAACCATGAAGGCAAACCTTATCTATCCCAACCAAAGCAAAGAATTAAGAGCTCACTAAATATATAAGATACACACATAGATGATAGTGTTTGCAGTCATGCTAATAACACTAATATGCAACCCATTGGGATATATTCGAATAGCGAGATAGAAGATAAAATGAAAGAACAAAAAGAAGATCATAATGAACTATCTCTCATGTTTGCAAAATCCATGAATCTAGATGGGGACAACTGTGATGATCCTCCTTTGGTAAGTGACCCACCATGTGTTGAACCTATTGCTTCTCCTTGTAATGCACTTGATGTAGTCCCTTTAGCTTTTTTTCCACCTTCCATTTATGATGAGCAAGAATTGGATGTGGATGATTTACTATAGACCAGCTCACACAAGGATACAAGAGAATGAATCTATTGTGGAATTCCTCTATTTGTATCTTCATTCATCTTTATGTCTTAAATGTCATGTTTGTTCTTTTGGTTCCTTTTGGGAACGTTGCAAAGTATTAAGACATTTAGGTCTCTTCCATGTTCACCCAAAATCTTTTATGTTGTATTCATGTGTCATTCCTCCCTTGTGTTCATGGTTCCACAAGTATTTGGAGAATGATTTCAATTCATAGCATGATCATATTATACATTATCTCTCATCTATACTAACCCAAGATCTGTGGATCTCTCATGTGCTACTTTGTCTTGTTAATTATATGGTTTTGTTTTGGGGGTAGCTCCTTGTCATGGGTCAACTTTTTGGGAACATAGGGTTTCTCAACTAGCTCTCATGGCCTATTATTTTACAAATATATTTTTTTCTACCTTAAAGGCAATTATTCTTGATTGGCGTTAGCAATTAATTTAAGGTGTGGGCATACATTCCATTATTTGCTTTACTTTTGTTCACACACTATGAAATTAGTGGTACTTTCATGGCATATTGATCATACTTGTAGCACATTATCAGATTTATTTTGTAAATAGAAATATTTTCTCATAATTCTTGGTACATGGTTGGCATGAGAACTCACCTGGTGAATATCATACTTCACTAGACCTTATGTGTTTTCATTTGCTATCTTTGTAGAGTGAATATCGGACTTCACTAGCATGTGATACCTTTTATCCATTCATGGGTCACCTAGAAAATATTGAACTTTGTTGACCGGTGACTCGTGAATACCTTGAGTATGGATCCTAGTAAGAAATCTACGGATCTCTTGATAGTCCATGATGTCATGCCCTCTTTTTATGTTTGTATTGTGTTTGAATTGTGTTTGCATAATGTTTGCATCATATTTACATGGTCATTTTGTATAGGTGTTTGCATTATGTTTGATTTGTGTCTTCATTGTGTATGCTTTATATTTTTCATGTTTCTTTTGTTGCATTGCACCTCATGTGTATGTGTTCCTTTGTCTTTACATTCTTGTTTAGTAGGATCTTGATCCTAGGGGTTAGTGCATCCCTTAGATTTAGTGGTATCTTACTTCTTCAATATTTTGATGAAGGAACCTTTCTTGGCTTTTTTCATACTTTAATGTGAGCATGAGTGTAAGTTCGTACTCTCACTAAAGTGGGGGCTAAATTTAACATGATAAATTGTCAACCTTGAATATTTCACACTATGTTTAGCTCCCCCTTATGTGTCTAGACCAATTATTCTTATAAGTTGTGTGTTTTATTATCATTTTTTAAAATTCAAAATAAAATTGGGAATTAAAACTAATTATTGATTTGATGACAATTACAATTTAAAAATAGGTTTGGTCTAAGGTGGTACCGCCCTTGACCAACCTATTTTGGCCCAATTTTGAATATGTTATTGTCAGAATTTTTATTTTTGCATATTCAAATTTATTTGTTGTCTTTTCACAGTTAATTTTGTGAGAAATGAAGAAATGCATATAAATATAAGTATTTTTTCACCATTTGAAAGTAGAAGAAATCAAGAAGGAAATTTGAATATCAATTAAGCATCCAAAATCAGAATAAGTAGCATTATTACAGCATTTTCATCGGTCAAGATTCATGTTAGCCATGCATCAAGTTCATAAGTAATATTGTTCATGTTTTTTGTTCATTTTTTTGTGAGTACTAACACTTGTAGGAATTCCTATCAACAAGCAAATATCCCTTGCGTGAGATGTGTATCATGAATTCAGTCCATCAAGGAGATCAAATCTAAAGTGATAAGTTGTAACACTTGTCATTTATCACTTGTTTTTATCTATTTTCCTTTACTTGACCTAGGGTAAATACTCTTTACATCATCATAGCCATTGTGGAGGTGGAAACACTAAAACAATTTTTGACTTAGGAAAAACCCTATATGACACAACCCTTTCTCCCCTCTCTTGTTTGCAAGTGACATGTATGAAGTAAATTTAGGAGAGTATTGAAGACCTAATAGAAAGATCAAGCATTCAAGCCTCCTAGTTCAACAAATTAGGGAAATAAGAATTCACTAGTACAGAAACAGTAATAACCTACTGAAAAAATTACTAAAAATTGCTTATAAATGACTACAGTTGGTCACATGACCATTAGTAGTTTATTGCCAGTCATATCTAATGCGACCAGATTGATGACTAAACTATTTTTAGTTATTTATTGGTTGTTTTGATTGATTGATTTGGTAGTATATTTAGTCATTGATTTAGTCATTCATTGATGTGATTTGGTCACTTATTTAGTCAATTTTTTCCCATTGATATATTTAGTTGTTGATTTAGTCATTGATTGTTGTAATTTGGTCACTTATTTAGTCATTTTTTATTCACTAATATATTTAACTGGTCACTTATTTAATTGTTGATTTAGTCATTGATTGTCGTAATCTGGTCACTTATTTAGTCATTTTTTTATTCACTAATATATTTAGTCATTGATTGTTGTTAATTGGTCACTTATTTAGTCATTTTTATTCACTGATTTATGTGCATTGGTAGTGTATTTAGTCATTAATTTTAATCATCATTTTGATCAATTTGGTAGTATATTTCATTTTTATTCACTAATATCACTGGTCATATATAATCTAGTCATATTTATTCATTGTTCATTGATTTTTGTCAATTGGTAGTATATTTAGTCAATTTAATTATTAATTGATGTCAATTAGTAGTATATTTAGTCATTTTAATTGACTAATATTTTAGGATTTAAGCATAAAACACATAAATACACATCAATCATCAATTGCACACAATAAGACAACCATTAAGAAGGCAAAATTGGTGAACTTTATTAATAAAAGAAAGGTGTTCTAGTTACAGCTTACAAATAGAGTATTACAATTTTTATTTTCAGTCACAAGACTAAAAAATATGAGCTACAATATTGTAGAGAAATTATTGCAAGAAAGAAACTTCTCCAAAATACTTTTGTAATGATGGAAACGCATGCTTGAAGCCCTTCAATGTGAGCACATAACCCTTTCCTCTCTTAAAACTTCTACAATGTGAGCAATCTTCCTAGAGCAAGCTATAATATGTAGAATCCAAGGAGAGTGTTGATCGTGTCCCATTTATGAAACTATCTCCTTCAATGTAGTCAACAATAACCCAGCTAGAATATTTCCTCCTTTATATGCAACATGCCATCTGATATGAGCAGCAGGGTGTTGCCTTTTCTGTCGTGAATGAAGTTTTTCCTCAATACAACCAACAAAATTAATATTAGTCTCAATTTAGAAAGAATAAAAGTGCATTGTATATTGCAAGTTTACAAAATAAAGTCCAAACACAATAGAAAGATAAATCAATTAAAAAATTGTAGCCTTGTCAAAAAATTCCTTAAACAAAGTGTTCAACATAGGCTTGAAATATGCATATTGAACCCTTGATTTCAAAACCTTGTTCAAAGTTTAAGAAAGGTGATATGCTCAAATTATAGAATGAAGTTGACATTATAGAATGAAGGCTATCAACACTAACTAGACTAGAACAACATTATCAACAGAAATTTCTTGGAAACCAAGTCCAAGAATACCATTAGACTTAATTAGACAACAAAAATGTCAACCCTGGTTCATGTGTTGTCTGAGTAAAGACCTGCACCATGGAAGAATCCATTTATACATAAATTCCAAATTAAGTTGATGAGAAAAGATCCTTGATATCTAATTGGGAAGCCTTAACATCCAAAAATTAATAACCTGATGTTTCACAACAAGTTTCCCAACTGTGAAATCATCTTTACTTAAGAAACCGGATATTGATCCACTGCCATACTGAATCTCATAGGATTCTCCTTCACAAACAAAAAATGATTTATATTATTTTTTTACCAACTTCCTTAATATCCCCATGTAATTAGACTAAACTAAGTGAGGTTGAGGGTTTGAAGTAGAATACCATCTTCTTGGTATGTGCTTGACTTTAATGACTTGTATCTTGAATGAAAATAGCAAGCTAGTTGCATCGTAAAATCATTGTTAATCATTGTTACAAGATTAACCACAAAATCCTCTTTAATTAAAATAATCCTTCTAGATATTTCAGTTAATTTCTAAGAGAGCTAATTTCACTATCCAAATAGCCATCAATCTATTTACTATATATAATTTCCCAGAATTCAGAATTTGAATGTAATGAAACTAACCATAATTACCAAAGATTTGACACCAAAATGTAGTACAAAATGAATTGTTTGACAGAATGCCTCAAAGAGATGTCATCTCATGGAAAGAGATGATATGATTGCAGAATGTGCACAAAATGGATTTTGCAAGGAAGCTCTCAAAATATTTGAATTAATGAAGCACTCTGGAACATCGACATTGTAAGCTTTGCTTGTGTTCTAGATGCATGTAGTCATGCAAGTTTAGTGGATGAGGGTTGCACATACTTCACACGTCAGTAACCCTTATTGCATTACATATATAATTGATCATTAGGTGTGCATGGTTGACCTTCATTCCCATGTTGGATATCTTGAGGACACCCTAAACATTATTACTGAGATGTCAGTTAAACCTTTGGTTCCTATGGATCATATATGAATATAGGCTAAGTATTCCAGTAACACTCTTTTTTAGTTGGATACTAAAAATGTTGCAACTTATGTTCTCTAAAACATCTATGCAGAAGCAGGCAGGTGTGGTGAGGTTCAAATAGTAAGGAGATTGATGAAAGATAGAGGAATTAAAAAGATACATGCATGTAGTTGGATTGAAGGGCATAAATGGGTACATGATTTTTTGTGTAGGAGGCAGATCACATCCACAAACATGGAAGATCTATGCAAAATTGGATAAATTTCCTTGGCAAATGAAGGCAGCAAGGTATTTCTAGATTCAAGACTTTTACTCAATGTTGTGGAATAGAAGAAAAAAGAATCATTTATCTGCCACCATAGTGAAAAGTTAACAATTGTATTTGGTTTGTTAAACATGGCCCCTAGTACAACTATTAGAGTTAAGAGCCTTCGAGTATGTTCTGATTTTCACACTGCATCTAAATTCATCTCCAAGATTGTTGCAAGAGAAATTGTTCTAAGAGATGTGAACCATTTCCATCATTTTAAATAGGGACAATGTTCTTGTGGAGAATATTGGTGATGCTAAATGAAACAATCTGAAAAATAGGCTTACACTATAATAATGTGCACTACATCAGATATCTAGTAATAACGAAGGGACATCCATCAAAGCATAACAGCAGGGTTTTTCTTATCATATGTTGTAGTTACAAGTGCCCTGCTAGACATACATGAAAATGTGGAAGCAATATACACAAGGCAAGCAAACTGTTTCAAAAAAATGCCTCAAAGAAATGTGATTTCTTGTTATAGTTTAACCATGATACCACACCATTTTGGCATGATCCTTGCAGTGATGCAGGATGTTACCGCTACACCACACCATTATTGCTCGGCCTTCACAGTTTAATGTGGGATGTTACTGCTACACCAAACTGTGTCTTCTTGGATCTTGAGGGGATGCGGAAGAAGTATTTTGATTTACCGCCATACCACACATTTATTGCTCGTCCTTCACTGTAATGTGGGATGTTACCACTACACCACACTGTGTCTTCTTGGCTCTTGTGGTATGGCGGTATTATGAAACTTGTCACAACCATCTACTACCTTGACACAATAGTCTTATGAAACTTTTCAATATTTATGGGCACCTTTTAAATTACATTCAAATCTATAAGGAAACTATCCTATAGGGATGACAGTCCCAAGAAACATGGCAATGGTTACACCAGTAAATAGTTAACCAGAAACCATGAATTTTCAATGCATAATGGAGAATATATAGAGATTTAAGTCATTGAACAAACATCCTTGGAGAATTTTCATTAAAAGTATGACAATCTAAGATTTCATAGTAGAAAATCATATACCCTCAAAGACCTAACAGTCATAATAGACCTAGTGATAGCTTTAAGAGTCATAAGAATAAATTCATAAGATAATAGATGCAAGAGCACGAAAAGACACTGAGATGGAAGGGTAGTTCGTAGAGTTGAAGAATCAAACCTATAGTGAGAAGGTAAGGAGAACAAAGTAATTTACAGTCAAGAGCGTCATGGCAGTTTCTCAGGTGACTATATTTGGGCAAGGAGAGAATTTAGTGACAACATTACCATCAAAACAATAAGGATACTCAAAAACCTACCAAACCCTAGGGCCTTTTTCATCACCTTGTAGAGATCTCAAACATGCATGAAAATATTTCATAGAGACTAAAATCATCTCTATTTTTTATGATCACAGAAAGTAAAAAAAAATTAGATTTACAAGTGATGAAAAGAAGTACATGGAAAGTATATTATGCTGAATTTATTTTAAAAAAAAAACTTAACCATTAACTATCCAATACAATCTAACAAAACACAAATATACAATGAAATATTATGATTAATAAAATGATAATTTTAACGGTTGTCTTAAGGTAGACAAAAAAAATTTGTTCAAGTGAAAAATAACACCCTTAGATTATTCTGAACAAATAAAATTTTCATTTACATCATTTTCAAGCAACAGTTTTTTATATCCGTCCAACTGTACAAAAATCAAATCAAATCTTCAACAATCTCAAAGATCTGAAGGTTTAAAAATTTGATATTTTTAGATCTATTCTTGGGTGTATCCTACAAAATTCATCATAGAAGGATGGGTCATCACCTCATTTAGACCTGGATGTGGAACTGCCTTTGTTGTTTCCATAGAATCCAAAATATGCCTAACAAATGCTGGAAGAAATAACCCTGTAAACACGCAAAAGAAAAAGCTAAATCAGTAGTAATTTACTAATTTTCATTCAACTTCTCTGTAATCATTTCAAGTACCTAACTTTATTGTACTTTAAAGATTTATAATATGAAGTTTAGCTATTCAAATAGCTTAAGTAATTTTAAGTTATAAAACTAATAAATAGGATTTAGCAATTCAAAAATAAATCCACTTCTAAAATTTTAAATATCTTTATTGTATCTATTTACCGTTGTTAGAGAGTTGCAAACTGTGAATTGTCCTCTGTCCTATAGGACTGAGAAAGGAAGAACGTTGTAAAACAGTGATTGAATCATAACAAATAGTCCAAAAACAATGAAAGTTACTGTCAAATGGTGACAAAGATTTGTCCTCTAAGTCATTTGCACATGGTGATTGAGAACACGGTGAGTAAGAAGTAAAAGAGTGTTGGATCATAGCACTACAAAATGGTCATGAGTTATGTAATGAACTTCACTATTCTTTCGATCACAAAGGACATCGAGATAATAACCAACGTACTGATGTGCACAAAGAATGTTCATGGAGTTCAAACTTCCTTACAAAGCAATTACCACATTAGAGTTTGAGGTGAATTGCACCTTCTATTTTATGCTAATATGGATATGTTCTAACATGTGGTTAATTGTTGTAGCATAACAGATAGGCTAAATAGTTGTTCATATACCATTGTTTCAAATTCTAAATTGTTATACCTTATTCTAGGAGAAAATCATAGGGGGATTCTATACATAAGACACCATTGTTTCAAATTCAAAATTTTTGGCTCTTTCACAATTGTTTGCTTCATTTTTTTGATTTAAGACAACCTGCTATATACAAGATTCTCTCAAAATCATAGTAAAATCCTTTATTCTAGGATGAATGTTTAGAATCTTTCCCATCATAAAAATGAACAAAAGCATCAGTCATTAACTTGAAATTTGCAAGAGTTTCATCAAATTCTACTTTTCCACTCTCTTTTCCATTTTGAATTTTATTCCCAATTTCATCCATGAAGAACTTCCTCAGCCTATAGATCCTGTTGTTAGCCATAACTTTACCAAGTGTCGAGGATAGCTTCAATTTTTTACCCATGCAACAATCGACAAAATTCGGCCTTACCAGATTAAAATATGGTAAGGCCAAATTTTGTCAATTATTGCTTGGGTAAAAACTTGAAGCTATCCTCGACACCTTAAAATCTGGTAAGGCCAAATTTTGTTGATTGTTGCTTGGGTAAAAACTTGAAGCTATCCTCGACACCTGGTAAAGTTATGGCTAACAGCAGGATCTACAGGCTGAGGAAGTTCTTCATGGATGAAATTGGGAATAAAATTCAAAATGGAATCTAGTAAGGCCAAATTTTGTCAATTGTTGCTTGGGTAAAAACTTGAAGCTATCCTCGACACCTGGTAAAGTTATGGCTAACAACAGGATCTACAGGATGAGGAAGTTCTTCATGAATGAAATTGGAAATAAAATTCAGAATGGAAAAGAAAATCAAAAAGTAGAATTATGAGGTAAAAAAAACCTCATCAACATAATGGACTCAATATGCAAACCTATACCTTTCATCCCAATTTACCTTGCCAATTAATTACCTTTAGGATAAATAATTGCTCTCTTTTTATAAATAAACGTGCAAACTTTACTTTATGAAATTAGTTGGAATAAGCTAACTTATGTTGATTTAATGGTTTAGTCCTTGAGCATTTCGCAGGTCAACTCTCCCCCCCCCCATTACCATTCCAGTCAAAAGGGAAATGAACACAGGTCTCAACACCATTGAAGACAAGCGAGTGGGCGCCAGAATTTCAGGGGCATATGTTATGGTCCGAGTCTTCATAGTTCTATTATTTTTATTTTCAAAAACTTTATGGCTCATGTCGAGCCTCTTTAATATTTCATGTCATGGGCTTTAAAGTCCATTATTTGTTGACAATCTGTTAAAAGACTTTATCAACTAGAAAGTAGGTTTTTGTTAGCCGCTTTCATATAAATATGTAACTATTGCAACTGATGAATATAGAATAATATTGTTATGCTGCCAATATGTATTTTTTAGAAAAACTACCATATGAATAAAAATGAGTTTTCCCGCCACTCTTTGAATTACTGAGCAATGTGAATGGAGTTCTTTGAATGAAGTAACTTGGAGATTACCAGTGCATGTGATATGAGATAGTTGTAGAGACACCCGGGAGCTGGCCACTCGAGGGTTATAGATAGATAGATAAGTATTTTACTTCTTATTATGTATTTTCTTTAGTAGATAATAATTAAAACTGGAATTTATTTTCATGTGTGTGTGTCATGTTGTCAATGTCAATCCTGCAGGTTGTAGCTAAGTTTGTAGTTTCTGAATTTAGTATCTAAAGTTCTGGAGCACCTTCCTTTAGTTATTTTTGTTAAATCATTTGATGCTAGTTGTTTTAGATTGTTATCTTTTAATTAGCCCAATGTTTCATAGCTTCTTTACTGGTTTTACTTCTTCAGAAATTTATACATTTCTCAATTTAATCATTTCCATGCTTTCTAGTTTAGTAGTTATGCTTTTTAGATTTATAGTTTTCTGCTTCTTAATATAGTTATTTCAAGATTTCTAGATAGATTATTTTTTGCTTTCTAAGTTTAGAGTTTTATTCAGTTACTTGGTAGATAGAAATCCTGAGAGAGATAGTTGAGATGTCTTCTATTGCATACATCCCTTGGACACTACCCGGTTGATATTTTAATGTGTTTATTAACTAAAGTGTTAGGACCTGACGATAGCCTATCACTTTTTGGCATCATTTCCGGGGACCCATTTTCTAGTGTTAGTAGGAGATATCTTGAATACCCCTTTTAGGAATAGAAATAGTTCTTAGCTTCCTTTCTGCATGGTCAGGAAACGAGGCCGCCATGGAAGATTCATACTGAAATCCCCCCCAATTGATGTACCAACAACAAGTAGGGGGGAAAGAAACTCAGATCAAGAACTTACATAGGAATTGACCGAACAGGGTCAACCTGAGACCTTCACACGTACCCCAAAAAGAGAACATATATTTGTAGAGGAATATATTCCTTTGCAAACTCCTGAACCTTGCTCAACTGAGTGAATTTTAGACGAGATTCCTACTCTCTTCAACATCATGGGTGACCGTAGAAATTCCAACAACAACAACGATAACCCTCCACCACCACACACATTCACTTATTCTATTGCTATTGATGAAGATTACGATACGACAATGAAAAATATCTCACCGGATTTCTTGCAAACCTTTCGAGTTTGTCTACTGAGGACCCTGATCAGTTTCTATTTGAGTTTAAAGTCTTGTGTCAGACATATGACTACAAGAATGATAATCAGAAACTAAAGCTTTTCCCGTCCACTCTGAAAGACTCAGCTATGTGTCGGTTTATGGGATTAGCTTCTCAATCAATAACCTCCTGGGATGAAATGGAGTCTTCCTTCTTGGAGAAGTACCAAAGTTACTGTAGGGTGAGCGATAAGAAAGAAGAATTGTTCAAAGTAAGTCAAAATGAGGATGAAAGTTTAGAGGATTACCTAGATAGGTTTATCTTCTTATCTAAATGTTGTGGTGGAGAAGTTATAAGTTTTGATATTCTAAAGACCCTATTTCTTAAGGGTCTCGATGATGATGCTCGTAGCAGCTTGGATTTAATGAGAAAAGGAGACATGTCCCAACTAGGACTGGATGGTATTATGGAACTGTGTCGTAATTTCTCTCAAACTTGAGGAGGAATCAGGAAGTCCACCCCCTTACGAGGTTCTAATGACATAAACAAACTTCGTGAAGAGCTCACCAACTTCAAGACCGACATTCTCATCCAATTAAACACTACTTTAGACAACATACAAGCTAAAACATGAAATACTAAAACCTTGTCCATCTAATGCCCCAGGTGTCAAAACAAAAAATTTCTAAGAGAATTCCCTTTGGACAAAGTTTATAAGATTGACGTTTGTCAAGTGTGTGACAAAAATCACCCCACTAATCAATGTGAGCTACTAAACACCATCAAAAATTCCAAGAAAAGAACAACCCCAGTCGAGGAAGAAGTGAACGTTGTCAATCAAAGGACTGGAGGTAATTTTTCCTATGGCCAAAATTCCAATCCTAACTGGCGACCCCAACCAAATTGGAACAATAATCAATGGGCAGCACCCTGGCCAAAAGCACCACCTCTAGTACCCCCTAATTGGGGAACCTATCCTTGGGGACCACCTGAATGGGAAAATCAATCTTGGGGCAACCCTCAGTGGCCTAACCAGCCTCAACAATAGTGGTACCCTCAAAATCCTATTCCTCAATAGAATCAACCTCAATATCAGTTTTATACTGGCCCCAGGAGAATTCCTACTTAACAACAGACTCTCCTGCCACCTCCCTAGAACACTCAACAAACTGAACAAGTTAGCCAACTACCACTTCCAACGCATCCAATTTTGAACCCAAAGAACAATCGCCCAAATAGTCCGGTATATTTTGCCGAACAAGACAATGTCATTGGAATTAACACCATACACTGTGAGAATATGCAATTGAGGTCTGGGAAAACACTTTCACAGCCAACTATTGAAGAAATTATAGATGAACCTACCAAGAAGTCTGCTGAGAAAACCACAATAACACCCACACCCGTAGAACAAATCTCACACACTATGCAACATGAGCCCGACCCGCCATCTTTAGCAGGAGCTTCCGACCTACCTCAGGAGGAGGGGCATGAGTCTCCAACTGAACTTCTGAAGGATTTTGTGCCTAAGGAAAAAATCAAAGCACCTTTTCCGGAGTGTCTGAAACCAATTCCTATGAAAGATGCTTCGAAAACAACCTCACCCACTGAAACGAAATTGATACAAGAAATTAAACAACTGCATATTCAAGTCCCTTTGCTACAGGAAATTAAGGAAATTCTTGAGTTAAACCAGTGGATTAAACATTATGTATTAAAACCCCAGGGAGGAAACCAAAATGAATCAACATCGTCCACATAAATGGGTAGCTAGCTAACTTGTTGGTTGGGACGACCACTATTCCAAAATATGTTGATCCAAGTAGTCCGCTTATAACAGTAACAATTAATGAAGTAGCAATACCTAATGCTTTGGTAGACCTTGCAGCAGCCATTAACATAATGATTGTGGATGTGATGGAGAAACTAGGACTTACTGATTTATGCCCCACAACTATAGTCTTACAAATGGTGAATCAATCCATAGCTATTCCCAAGGGCATCATTGAAAATGTTCTTGTCAAAGTGGATGGATGGGAATACCCAGTAGATTTCCAGATAATTGAATCCCTAACACCCAAAGATAGTTACCCAATAATTATAGGATGACCATGGTTGGCTATCATTGCAACCAAAATTGACTGTAGAGATGGAGGAATGACCATCTCACATGGATCTAATAGCAAACATTTGTTTTTGTATCCTCCTGCCAAGCCTGCCGAACACAATAAAGTATGGGTTGATGAACTAGAAAGTCCCAATGGACAAGAAAACCCCATCACCCAAAGAAAAGGAGAGGGAGAAAACACAATCACCACATTCAGACCAGTTTGAAGACGAACCTATGGGGGGATTTTCTCCTTTTCTTGACAGATTGGGAAGCATACCTGAAATTGAGGAAAAAGTTCCTCTTGAAATTCCCCATTCATCCTTCTCTATGGATACTAAAGAAGAAGATGTACCTCATGATGATGAAGAAATTCCTCACTCATCCTTCTTTGTGGATATTGGGGAGGAAAATGTACCTCATATTGACATAGGAATTCCCTAGTCATCCTTCTCTATGGAGACAATGGATACAGAATCTAGCCAGAGAAACAAAGAATTAGAAAAAATAAAAGTAGAAGTTGAGGAGTTAAGAACCAAGCTATAAAATGATGAAGCACAAATTAACCAGCAAAAAGAAGAGATTGAGGTACAAGCTGCCATTGTACATAAAAGAGACTAGGAAATTGCAAGATTGACAGTACAAATGGAGGAAAAAGACAAGCTCATTGAACAGCTATAGTACCAGATTCAGCAATGGAATCAACAAGATAAGCAGGACAAGGTTGCTCTGATGATAAAGATAAGCATATTCAAGACTTAAAAAATAATTTTATGCAATTATTTAGTGCTTTTGAGGAAGAAAGAGGAAGACAAGAAACTGAATTAAATGCTTCTATGAGTAAGATTGTGGAACTAGAGCAATACTTGCAGGAGAGTGACACTAAACCAATTATGGAGTCAAAAGAGACACAAACTGAACCCATTGTCATAGATTGGTTCTAGGTACGCATCCCTCCAATACTAGTGAAATGGATAGAGCACTGCTATCTTTTAAGAGATGTGGAATTTGAGAATAATAGGCTGAAGAGAGAATTGGTAATGTTAAAAGAATCATTTCATAAAGCATATTGGGGTAAGCAGGATGCTTGTGAAATTGGTGAACTACTATTATCTTGTAGAAGACCATCTAGGTTGTACTCTATGTTTCTTAATGAACAGCTTTTAAGGTGGAAGTTACAAATGATTCACCAAAATCAGCCACATGATCCTAATGACAAGGAATTTGTAAAGCTATTTATTGAGTCACTTCCTGAACAGCAAGATTTTTTATGTGAGTTCTTTGTTCATAATTTACTCCTGGAAGAATATACAGATTTCTATGTTAATTTCTTTGTGCGAGAATTAAAATTGAGATTATTCCTGTCTACAATGAGAAATCAGCTACACTGGAAAGACAGATCAAGAGAATATGCACATGCAAAAAGGACTGTGGGGTTGCAAATGAGATATCCTCATAGTGTAATTAATTAATTATTACACTAGCATAAGTTAACTTAGGTCATGCATCATTTAGTCCTAGGTTAGATTTTAATATATCATTTAGTAAATAGGGTAATATTCCCTTCCATGATTGTAGGGATAAGATTCCTTCTAGAAGATGAGTTGTCCTTCTAGAACTTATCTCAACATTTAATAATTTCCTAGATAGGGTTCACATGTTGTTAGATCATGACACATGGCAACATCTCATGCATCTTAGGTTTTCTTTCATGCCTATATATTTAGGGCATTTGTACATTTGTAATCATCTCATAGTGTAGATCAATAGAATCTTTATTGTGCATGCCTAGTTGCAACACTTTCTGTGTGGTTGATTATCTTTCCTAGAAAAGGTCCTCCATTGAAGATTTCAGAGCTTCAGGAATTGTGCATCCATAATCTCAACATGGTATCAGAGCTAGTCCAGTGAAACGTCAACCCTCGATCAAGAAAGTTGGTGTGCAAGATTCTTGCAAGCTTGGGGGTTTCCATTGAAGGCTACTTGTTTCCACCCAAGGACCAAGCTGATTTCTGAAGCAGATAAAGTCAAATCTGAGCTCGCCATTGTCTTCAAAAGGCCTCGAAACCCTAGGATCGCCTGCCTATTCATCAAAATTGGATACATCAACCTGGGAGCTATCAGAGGTATTTTTTGGGTTTGCAAAATCAATTGTATGATCCGTAAAATTTGCAGTGAAAAATCATCCCAGCCAGTTATCCTCTGATGCAAAAAAAATTTAATCGCGGGCCATTTTTTGTTTCAAAAAAATCGGGCTAATATTGCACATTTTTTGGCAAAACAAAAAAAATTGGCTATTCTATATAGTTTTGAAGAAAAATAATTGGGCGACTGTAATATTAATCAGTCATCGGCATCATATATTTTTCTATCTGCATATAGATTTAATTTGTTAAATCTGCGGGGTTTTTTTTATTTCTATCGGGCATATATTATTTTCCCGTCAGCATCAGTATTTAAAATATTCATGGGGGTTTGATTTTTTCTGCATATTATATTGGTTGGTCGAAAGCCTTTTTTGATTTTTTTATTGCATCATTTTCAATATTAAAAAATCTTTCATTCGGACCATTCAATATAACTTTGGTCTGTAGCTTTTTTCGGCACATTTATCATTGGGTAGGGAAGGTACAACGGACTGTCACATCTGTCGCTTTCGCTGACTTCCGGCCTCTGTCTACACTCTGACCACATTCATCTACGCCAGCCTGAGATCTTCTACTAGCAACCTCCCTTCCATTGGCTTGCATCATCGTCCACTTCTTTCTGTCCACCGAATGGTCTATCCACCGCCAATTGTTGGTTCAACCCACCTCCACCAACAGCTCCATTCATTGGAGGAGCTTCGTCATTCCACCACCTCCGCCAGTTTTTCTGCCCAGTAGCTGCTCCATCGCCGCCACATCCAGCGGTGATTTTTTTTTTCTGCCAGCGCCCCTTGTGGTCATATCAGCGACCAAGTGCCAACCTGGAGGGGCTTAAATTTTGCACCCCATTAGCCTGCAAAGTGCCAAATATAGGCATTTTTTTCTTTTTATCATAGCTTTCACCCACAATGTTGAAAATTGACAAATGAGATACCATCGGAAAGAGATTTTCGTCTAATTTCCAGTGGTGACATCCATTCTACAAAATTTTGCATGCAGAAAATTCTACAGCCAACTAAATTCAAAACCCTAATTTGGACATAAAGGCTCATAACTTTGCAACCATTCATCGGATTTCAATGATTCCAACGGCATCAGGAAGTATTTTTAGAGCTTTTTTCATCAGTCCAAACTCCTTGATCAGTTTCAGCTCCAGGCACTCTTGCATTGATTTTTTCAATTTGGTGCATTTGTTCAATAACCTGGACATCCTAAAGCTTGAGAAAATATTTTTTGATTTGGGTAGCATCACTTTGGTTGCACATCATATTTGGAAGCTTCTATCTGTTGTTGAAGGTCATTTTCTTTATTTTTTTGGAGAAAGTTCATTATGGGGCTTGCATATACTCCTTTGGTTATGTTACACAAGGGTAACTATAGGCAATGGCAAAATGGGATCAGCCACCATCTCCAATCACTTGATCTATTGCCTTATCTATATGGTATAGTTTCTCATCCAAGTGAAGGTATTCATGAACTTGCTTGGACACTGTCTTGGAGATCATTTCTATGCAAGTTGATTGTGATGTTTTGAATTCTATTGATCATTGTTATTGTCCTCACATCCTTTGGGCTAAGCTTTGGGAGATCTATGGAGATTCAAACACTCCACCATTCCTCGATGGTCATGATTCAAAATTTCATTCTTCAGATCAAGTACCCCACGATGATATTGTTGTGCAGGAAGTTGATTGCCTTGAATCTTCCGAAGAGGTTGACAAGGTTCCTTCAGGTGCTTCTTCTCCATCAGAGACAGCTGGTATCCCTTCACATTCAATGATTCCTTGTCCAGAGTCATTGATTGAGGCTTCCACCATCATTCATCAGGACACATTCAGTTTTCCAGACTTGGCATCACAAGATGGCTTTGTTTCAGCTATCGCTGACTTGGCTACTTCTACAGGTTTGGAGGAAATTCTTGAGGGGCTATCACTCCTCTATTCGGATATGAATTTGGAGAGTTCTCTTGAGTCTCCTCATCCTTTTGTCTCAACCTTGATTGGGAATCCAGAGACTATCTTGGAGGCACTTGGTTTCTCTTAAGAGATTTCATATCTGAGACTTCTTCCCTGTCATTCCATTCAAGATTTGAGGATTCTTCAGCATCCACCATTGGATTTGTTTCTTCCTAGTGGGAGACTTGTGGTTTAGACACATTTGTTGCTTCAAACTTCTTTCAGTGGTTTTGAGGACACTTCATTTAGGGGGGATATCAAGTCTCCATCACATTCATCATATTCATCACATCTCAGTCTTTGGATATTGTTCAGCATCATTTTTTGCATCTTCTTGGTTTGTCATCTTCTTCATTGATTGTGGAATCTTCATCTTCAGGCAAGGAGACATTTTATCAAAGTTCTGAGACATCATCGACATCCACCTTCATCCTTCCTTCAATTCCTATCTGGAATGGGAAGCATCTCTACACTTGTATTTGGTTTTGTTCTTCTGAAAGGGAGACAAGTTGTTTGTCGACATTGTATCATGTTCTATCTTTAGACACTTACCATTTTTGCAGGTGATCACATCTTCTAGGGGGGCTATATAGTCTCCCTATTTCCTCCTTATGGGGGGGCTATTGTTTTGTTCTTCCGAAAGGGAGACAAATTGTTTGTCGACATTGGATCATGTTCTGTCTTCAGACACTTACCATTTTTGCAGGTGATCACATCTTCTGGGGGGGCTATATAGTCTCTCTATTTCCTCCTTATGGGGGGGCTATTGTATTGTATCCATGTGACGAATGGTGTCCTTGGGTGGTATTTGGGAGTCCTCCATCCTTCCCATCCTATCTCACTTTTTTTTTTGCTTTTTCATCTCCTTTTTGGAGAAGGGTTTTGTTCCCACTAGTATTTCCCCTTTTCTCCGGTTGTGGGAGATTTTATGCATCTTTATCATGTACATGGGTACCTAACATGGCCTCGTAGCCAGGACCCATCATCATCATCTTCTTGCATAATCATTGCATTTTCCTCCCTAAGTTGAACTTATGGGGGAGTGTTAGTGTAATTAATTAATTATTACACTAGCATAAGTTAACTTAGGTCATGCATCATTTAATCCTAGGTTAGATTTTAATATATCATTTAATAAATAGGGTAATATTCCCTTCCATCTTTGTAGGGATAAGATTCCTTCTAGAAGATGAGTTGTCCTTCTAGAACTTATCTCAACATTTAATAATTTCCTAGATAGGGTTCACATGTTCTCACATGTTGTTAGATCATGACACATGGCAACATCTCATGCATCTTAGGTTTTCTTTCATGCCTATATATTTAAGGAATTTGTACATTTATAATCATCTCATAGTGTAGATCAATAGAATCTCTATTGTGCATGCCTAGTTGCAACACTTTCTGTGTGGTTGATTATCTTTCCTAGAAAAGGTCCTCCATTGAAGATTCTGGAGCTTCAAGGACTGTGCATCCATAATCTCAACAATAGAAAGCCCTTCTTTTTCAAAGCACAATTTCTAGGCGTCAAACTTAAAAAGGAAGTGCAGGGTAAGTACAATAACAACCTCTGGTTGTGCTATGATCACTTTCAGGAACAGGGGCCAAAACTGATAGGACCAGCTTGGCATGCATGTGAAGAGTGGTATACCCCTCTTCCTATGCATCTCAAGAAAAGGGAAATAATCTCACCCCTTAACATTAGATGGCCCTATAGAATAGTAGTAGCTTTGGCCAAAATCCTTGAAGAATTGAAGATCAATTGGATTGGTATGAGGTACATACCTCCTCTTCTTCTTTCACCAAATCCTTCAGTATATACCAATATGGACCAAAGTGATGATGGCTTTGCAAGATGGAAACAAAGGGTCACTTTTCATCAGGGATTCTTGGGGCATCCAGAGCAGTTGGATACAGAGGCAGATGATTTGTATGATCTCGGTGCCAAGTATGAGGAGATGAATAAGAGGAATGAAGGACAGGGGGCACACCAAAGAGCAGGAGGACCTGCTCAAGCTTAGGAAGGGGAGAAAATGATGAGGTAAAAATAACCTCATCAACATAATGGACTCAATATGCAAACCTATACCTTTCAGCGCAATTTACCCTGCCAATTAATTACCTTTAGGATAAATATTTTCTCTCTTTTTATGAATAAACGTGCAAACTTTACTTCTTGAAATTAGTCAGATAAGCTAACTTATGCTGATTTAATGGTTTAGTCCTTGAGCATTTCGCAGGTCAACTTCCACCCCTCGATTACCATTCCAGTCAAAAGGGAAATGAACACAGGTCTCAACACCATTGAAGACAAGCAAGTGGGCGCCAGAATTTTAGGGCATACGTTATGGGCCGAGTCTTCATAGTTCTGTTATTTTCAATTTCAAAAACTTTATGGCTCATTTCGAGCCTCTTTAATATTTCATGTCATGGGCTTTAAAGTCCATTATTTGTTGACAATCTGTTAAAAGATATTATCGATTGGAAAGTAGTATTTTGTTAGCCGCTTTCATATAAATATGTAACTGTTGCAAATGATGTATATAGAAGAATACCGTTATGTTGCCAATATGTCTTTTTGAGAAAAACTACTATATGAATAAAAATGAGTTTTCCCACCACTCTTTGAATTACTGAGCAATGTGAATGGAGTTCTTTGAATGAAGTAACTTGGAGATTACCAGTGCATGTGATCTAAGATAGTTGTAGAGACACCCGAGAGCTGGCCACTCGAGGGTTATAGATAGATAGATAAGTATTTTACTTCTTATTTTGTATTTTCTTTAGTAGATAATAATTAAAACTGGAATTTATTTTCATGTGTGTGTGTCATGTTATCAATGTCAATCCTACAGGTGTAGCTAAGTCTGTAGTTTCTGAATTTAGTATCTGAAGTTCTGGAGCACCTTCCTTTAGTTATTTCAGTTAAATCATTTGATGCTAGTTGTTTTAGATTGTTATCTTTTAATTAGCCCAATGTTTCATAGCTTCTTTACTGGTTTTACTTCTTCAAAAATTTATACATTTCTTAGTTTAATAATTTCCATGCTTTCTAGTTTAGTAGTTATGGTTTTTAGATTTATAGTTTTCTGCTTCTTAATATAGTTATTTCAAGCTTTCTAGATATATGATTTTCTACTTTCTAAGTTTAGAGGCTTTTTAGTTTAGATTTTTATTCAGTTGCTTGGTAGATAGAAAGCCTGATAGAGAGATAGTTGAGATGTCTTATATTGCATACAACCCTTGGACACTACCCAGTCAATATTTTAATGTGTTTATTAACTAAAGTGTTAGGCCCTGACGACAGCCTATCATAGAATTTGATGAAACTCTTGCAAAGTTTAGGTTAATGACTGATGCTTTTTTTCATTGTTATGATGGGAAAGATTCTAAACAGTCATCCCAAAATAAAGGATTTTACTATGATTTTGAGAGAATCTTCTATACAACAGGTTGTCTTAGATCAAATAAATGAAGCAAACAATTGTGAAAGAGCCAACAATTTTGAATTTGAAACAATGGTGTCTTATGTATAGAATCCCCATGTGATTTTCTCCTAGAATAAGGTATAGCAATTTAGAATTTGAAACAATGGTATATGAACAACTATTTAGCCTATCTGTTATTCTACAACAATTAACTACAGGCTAGAACATATCCATATTAGCATAAAATACTAAGTGCAATTCACCTCAAACTATGTTGTACCTGAGTATGACAGTACCTGAGCTTTTGGTGTTTCTAGATGGAACCTATGTTGGAAGAATAAAGAAGAATGATCATCTCTACAGTTTTTTTGTTGTCATTGATGTCACCATATTGTGTTTGCAAGTCTAATTCAGTGCTTGATCCGGTATTTTTGGTCCAGTATCTGAACTGGTTTTCAAGTTGCATCCTCTGGTATTCTAGTCTGCAATCCTCCGCAGTTGGTAGTTGATGCTTCTGGTTTTGGGAAATTGTTTATGGTTGTTGAAGGAATGTATGTTCAGAATTTCTTGTGCTCTGGTGCTCGTGCAGCGTATTGGCATTATTCTATTAATTTCTTTTTGCAATGAAGTCTATTTTGGGTTGACCTCTTGGATTAGTTGTGTTATGGTGAATTAATTCTATTATGCGGATATATGTGCGACCTATCTTAGGTCTATGTTGACTTGATGTAGCTTGTTTCCCTTTTAGAAGATTTTGGTGAATACTTGAAGTCGACAAGTTGGTATTTTTGGTAAGCAAAGAAATGCATCTAATTAGGCCGACCTAATTGATTCTTGTAGATAGATCAAGTATATATATATGTTCAACAGGTTTTGAGGAGTGTGTGTGGTGTTTGATAGTGTGTATGTGATCAATGAAGCAATAGTAAATATGAAAGTGAAGAAGAGCGAAAATGATGAAGTGTGTCAAGTCAGTCTATTGAGCATCATCGGAACTGCATTAGCACTTGTTAGGTGCACTTTTCCAAGTTCATTTTGGCTGTGAAGCCCAATTTTGTTTTGTGAATATTTTGTAGGCAATGAGCCTCCCTTGTAAGTAGTGAGATTTTGTATCTAGACAGTGATTCCTATGTAGATATATTCAATTTTGGAACTACTTTATATTGTGAGTTAATCCTCATCATGGTTTTTTCCTCCTTGGATTTTCCACGTAAAATCTAGTGTTCAGTGTGTTTATTTACTTTCTATTTTTTGTATCTCATGCTCATGCTTAATAACAAAATATTGTGGTTGTGGAATTGATAAGTGTTGATTTTTTTGAATTTGTATTTGTGTGACAACTGATTCACCCCCCCTCTCAGTTGTCCTATGCCTCTTAACAATTGGTATCAGAGTTTTGGTTATCATGAAGGTTCGACATCGGCTATCACTGTATACATTGCACATATGATGGTTAAGGAAAACGGGCAATTTGATTTGTGTATCCTATTACTTGAAAATCTATCTAAAAATGCTTGAATGTCGGTGGTTGAGGGTTATCCCTTTCAGTTTGGATCTCTATTTGTGTGCTTGGTCTTTTACTTTTTGAGCTCCCTACCGGGAAAAGAAAATGTTGTGTGGGAATCCGGTATTCCTATTGGGAAACAAGTCTATAGATACCTAGAAGCATTGGCAGATAATGTAAGTGTGTGAAAATCATATCTCACATCCCTAAGAACAAATCTATGCTCTGGTATGTCAGCACCGAGTCAATTTGAAGTGGGTTCATCCTCCGGTAAGAGAAAATTGGAAGTTGTCATTAGTGATTCCCCTTTGAAATCGAAGTAAGGAAAAGCTATAACTAAAGACATCATTGTCTTTTTAGAAGAAAAGGAAAAAGAATCTTTGCCTGGATCTGAATTCTCTGATGCAGATGACATCCAATCTATGTTGGTTAAAGGAAAGATGAGGAAGATTGGTGAGATATGGAATGCAGCTTCTCCAGTTGACAGACTCAAAATTGATGACGCTCTAGCAGAGTATGTACTTCGAAAAGGTATTGATGTATCAACTGTTTCAGATTCCTTGCCAAAAAATTGAGTTGAGATTTTTGAAGAAAGAATGTTGCTTGAAGGTCCGGAAGGACGCAAGTGGGAAGCCTTGGTTGAAAATGGATGTACTAAAACTAAGCAGAGATTATCTGAACTTATCGTGGAAATGAAGAAATGTATCAAAGAAATATCAAATATCTACAAATATTGTCTCTAATGGCCTGTTGCGGTAGACAATTTCAGAAGTAGGATTGAAGCAATTGAATTTGAAGTAAACAACATCAGAAAGAACTTTGATATATTTGAAGACAGAAGGGAAACAAAGGTTGAGAGTTGGTGAATTCCAAGTTGAACTGATTGTTGTACAGAGACAAAGAGATGGTGTGGTGAAAACCTTTTAGATCCTTAAAGAGATTGTTGAGGTCCAGTTAGACCATGTTTCCGGAATACTTACCGATGCAAAATATTGCGAAAGATAGTACTCATATTGGTCATCTTCTTTTACACTGTTGGCTCTATTAGAAAGCATCTACACAAGAATGGATTCAGCTACATTTAAATGGAAGAAGTTATATCCAGTTATCAAAGAAAGATACAAGGTGTTTGAGGTGAAGAATGTAATTTTTACTTGAAGTATGAATGTTCAATTTCTACTGTTTTGTTTGTTTTGGCAAGAAGAAAAGGAAAGAGAAAAAGGGAATCTAAGCAAGATAAAGAAAAGTTAAATTGTTGAATGTTTTTTGAATGGCTGGAAATTTTTGGAAGAATTGGAATCTTTTTGCAATTTTGATATCACCATGCTTACATATTTTTGGTCACCCTTTTCCATTGATGTCAAAGGGGGAGATATTTGGAAACTTGGGAGAGATTGGAGGAAAGTTTTTTGAAAACTCTAGCACATGTTGCCATCAATGAAAAAGGGGGAGATTGTTGGAATAATGAAGAAGAATGATCATCTCTATAGTTTTTGTGTTTTCATTGATGTCACCATGTTGTGTTTGCAAGTCTAAGTCAGTGCATGATCCGATATTTTTGGTTCGGTATCTAAATCGGTTTTCAAGCTGCATCCTTTGGTATTCTAGTCCACAATCCTCGACAGTTGGTAGTTGATGCTTGTGGTTTTGGGAAACTGTTTATGGTTGTTGAAGACATGTATGTTCATAATTTCTTGTGCTTTGGTGCTCGTACGACGTATTGGCATTATTCTATTAATTGCTTTTTGCAATGAAGTCTATTTTTGGCCAACCTCTTGGATTAGTTGTATTATGGTGAATTAATTTTGTTATGCGGATATATGTGCGACCTATCTTAGGTCTATGCCGACATGATGTAGCGTGTTGCCTTTTTGGAAGATTTTGGTGAATACTTGAAGCCGACAGGTTGGCATTTTTGGTAACCAAAGTAATGCATCTAATTAGGCCAACCTAATTGATGCTTACGGATAGATTGAGTATATATATATATATGTGTGTGTGTGTGTGTGTGTGTGTGTGTGTGTGTGTGTGTTGAACAGGTTTTAAGGAGTGTGTGTGGTGTGTGACAGTGTGTATGTGATCAATGAAGCAGTAGTAAATGTGAAAGTGAAGAAGAGCGAAAATGATGAAGTGTGTCAAGTCAATCTATTGAGCATCACCGGAATTGCATCAACACTTGTTAGGTGCACTTTTCCCAATTCATTTTGGCTGTGAAGCCCAATTTTGTTTTGTGAATCTTGTGTAGGCAGTGAGCCTCCCTTGTAAGCAGTGAGCTTTTGTATCTGGATAGTGAGTCCTATTCAGGGAAGTGAGCCTTATATATTCAGTTTTGGAACTACTTTATATTGTAAGTTAATTCTCACCGTGGTTTTTCCCTCCTTGGGTTTTCCACGTAAAATTTGGTGTTCAGTGTGTTTATTTACTTTTTTTTCTGTATCTCATGCTCATGCTTAATAACAAAATAGTGTGGTTGTGGAATTGATAAGTGTTGAAGTTTTTGAATTTGTATTTGTGTGACAACTGATTCACCCCCCCTCTCAGTTGTCCTACGCCTCTTAACAACCTATAGCGAAAAAGTGTAGTCTCTTTCTGAAGGAACCATCTTCAAAGCTCTTCCTTAAAATGAGGGTTGAAATCATTAGAAGAAAAGAAATACCATGATTCTAAAGTAACAATTTGTATCAAGCCAAATGTTAGAAAGTATAATTAAAAAGAAAAATCCTTACAATTGGACCTCAAATTGAACCAAGCAAATTTATGATTTTATCTTTAGAATGTAGGAACTTTCTCTGTCAGAGCTTCACGACCTCAAATTGAATCTGAAATTGGACCGATAAAATTTATGATTTTATCTTTAAAATGTAGGAACTTCCTCTGTCAGAGCTTCACTACCTCAAATTGGACCTTAAATAGGTCCAACAGATTTATGATTTTATCTTTAGAATGTACAAACTTTCTCTATCGAATATTAAAGATCTCAAATTGGATGTCTAATTGGACCAGTAGATTTATGATTTTATCTTTAGAATAAAGGAAATTCCTTTGTCAGACATTTGGAAATTCCTACAGTCAGGTTTTGCTTCCTACTAAAAACACCCAGAAGTTTTTCACACCGGATCAAGGTACTCTCCAACTTGGTTATGACACCGATAGCAATCCATTTTTTCCTGAACCGTCCATACCCAAACGTTGCATCACAATCTATTCTTCCTGCACATAAGAATTCCACATATTAACCCCTTCTAAATAAAACTCAAAATCATCATAAAACCATAATTAATAAATCATTTCAGCTTCAAAAAGAATCCAATGTCATTTACTATCAAAACAAAAGTTGTATAAATCAAAAAAATCCATGAAGCCATCCATCCAAAGAGAAAATAAGCAACGTAAGGATTTGAGCAATATAAGTCCAAAGGGTTATGTTGTAACAGTAATGGAATCACTATAAGAGCACAACTGAGGAACAAATTCTTGTGATTGTAATTTTGTGATCCATAACTCTATTGATCATGTGGCACAGTTGTGCTATAACAAATACAGGATGCATTCATGTGTGACCCAAGTTTAATGTAGCTATGTTGTGATAGAAATGGAGGCACTCATATGAGCACAATTCATGTACAAATCATTGTCATCACAATTAGGTTTCAATCATCATTGGGTGCATTCAAATTGACTCAAGTTTAACAGGTTATGATGTAATGTTAGCATGATCCAAGAGCGATTACCTCTTGTTGCAATAAAGAGCCTGTAACTCTGGTTGATATGCAGTGGTTGTGTTATATCAATTATGTAGTGCATTCAAGCACAACCCATGTTTAATGGGTTATTCTAGAGAGTGTTCAAGATTTTCTAAACCTTATGAATGTTACTTTAAAGTGTACAGCTTAAACTACAAACCAAGTTTGTTACATACTTGAATGCAATCTTGGGTTACCAAAAACTATAATAATGTGATTTGATAATAACCATTATGGAAAGTATTAAAGCAAGACCCGTGCTATATAGAATACATTTCCCTGATAAGGTTTACATAACTTAATGATCAAACACAAGCTTCTCACACACTCTAGGATACAATCCAAGATCATACCACAACCCTGTCACGACAGCTAATTTTCTAACCCAAGATTTAAGGTTGTTTTTTAATACCAACAGAAGCATTGGTAAGAGCATGACTAGGGTACAAACCCTAGGCCTCCATAGAAACATAAACCATAACTCTAGCGGATTAGTGAGGTTACAATACCAGAAAGATTGAGACATTGTAACCAATAACAAAATCTTGTAATCTAAATATTGTATCCAATAACAAGCACACTATGTAGCTCAGTGACATTTGTAAATGCAATCTATGGTAAGAAGAATGACAGTCACTTGAGGTGTGACAGTCAAAAAGAGGCTGAGCAGTGACAAGATAATAAAGCTCAAACCTTGCATAGTAATGTGGAGATTTTTAACAGTGAGTTTCCCCACCCCCTTGCTAACCTTAAGTGTTTTTCAAATACTTTGGCGTGTTGGACAAAGGCTAGTGCAATTAGGGAATGATTGTCCAAATGAAATAACAGTGGTAATCACAGGTTCAATGTTTCTTCTTAGCCATTGTATAATGGAGGTAGTGGATTGCATGTTTGAGCAGTGTTTTGAGACTCATCAAAGATGGGAGAATAGTGAATAATAGCTTGTGGACTATGAAATAGTGACAATAAGGTTGAAGGATCTTAAGACCCACAATACCATGAAACAATGAGTCCCATGTAGTAAATAAGTAGGAAGCCTATATGGCATAGTTTGATTTTATAGAAGGGTGCTCATGAAAGGAATCTTCAAGTGACAGTGAGTGAGTTGTTTGAGATTGCAGCTGAGGGTGCAATATCTATCTTAAAGGCAGTTAGCAAAGCAATAAATGTGCAAGAAAATCAAATCGTACACAGCAAACAATTCACAATGTTATATTGCATAATGCCTTGAGTTTGAAGAGAAAAATTTCATTGTATTTTGATGAAAGTAGTGACCTTAATGATCAATCACTGGCAACCATGATTTTAAAACATGCTATTGTGCTTATGGAGGTAGGATTTTAAGCAAGGCAGTGAGTGGTGGTTTGGAACAATGGCAAGTATGAAGGACTTGCTTAACATGCATACTATGTAGTCTAGCTTAAGACAACGTTCTTAGAATAGATTGAAGGTGGATTATGGAACTCAAGGGTTACCATGATAAGGATTAAAGCAAAGACAGATCTATTTAAAAGCCACTGTCATGAAGATATCAAATATGTCACATGCAAAACCCTAGCAGCTGGAGAAATGAATACAGTGCCAAAGAGGACAGTGTGTTGGGGCAGATTTAGGAGATCTCCACATTATCTAATCACAAGCAAATACATCATTTATTTATTTTTTAAAATTAAAAGAAATCATTCTAAACCCTATATAAGATACATTGATACTTCCAAAGCATCTGAAGGAATTCGAGATTATGCAAATATATGTCAATTAAATACCTGGATTAAAAACAGTAGCGTGAAAAATGTAACCCTTGTTGAGCAGAGCGGGAATGAGATAAGAAGCAATGAATCATATGCCTCTTGTCACGCACATCTCCTTACCATTCTCTGTCATTCTTTACTGAAACACTTCTCCATTTTGGTAGGCTACGCTTGAATATAAGGTTTCAACAAAGGTTTAAGAGTATGTTTATTAAAATGAAAACTCCATTCTGGCAAAGGCTACACCTAAAAATAAGATTTCGATGAAAGTTTTATAGTATGTTTATTAAAGTTTTAGAGTATTTTGTTGGGCTATATTCTCAATTCCTTAAATGATTTATTCAAATAGATTGTGACTAAATAAATGACTAACTATTTAGTCATTTTTATTTTTGTGACTAAAGAATTTTTAGTCAACGACCAAACTAGTCATTTATTTAATCATTTATAGCTGAGTTGCAAAAAAATAGTAGAATTTAGTCATTTTTAGTTGTTGTGACTAAAAGTTTTAGTCGCGCAGTCATTTATTTGCCAAATTCTATTAGTGATTATTCATCAACAGACGAAGTTCTAAAGTTGAGTTCGATAGGAAAGAAGCTACAAAATGTGACCCACCTATACCTATTCAAAGATTCCAAAAAGTAGCATCTTCCAATCTAGGGTGCCACCACCCCTGACCAGGCAATTTCAACCCTAATTTGCATGCTAGGTTCCTCTGTCTCTACACTCTACTTTTCTGTTATCATTTTTTGTGCATCAAACTTATACTTTTTTGTCTCCACATTAGTTTGTTGTAATTGCATAGTTGACCTAGTTTTACATTTAAAAAAATAAATCAATTCAATTCCTAATCAATCAAGTCAACCCCACAACAAAAAAAGGGACCAAAACCTTGATCAACCATTCTAGCTCTTCCATTTAGGATAGTAGCCAAGTGGTCTTATGTGATCAATTTTAGTTCATATAATGTAATGTCAATAAAAGTGTGATTTAGACCATAGATCCCCTTTTACCACATCACACTATTCAACCTAGCTTGGAACCTATTCCTACAACAATCAGCCAACCAACTACTTTTGTTTCTCCTTCCAATGAATTGCATGAGGTGAAATCTTTGTTACAAAGTTTTGAAAATGAGCTAGTGGCAATTAAAAGGTGGCAAGCACAACCTAACAAACTTTATCAACCTTATAATCAAGCTTACCAATCAAATAGGATGCCCTATCAAGGAAATTTTCAAGCTCAACATCAATTGAGCTATGTTAGGCCTATAAACACCATTAACCTAGTTGTTACAAGCACATTAAAATATATTTTTCTAGCACAAAATGATTTGGTTCATGACCAAGAATGGTGTTATCCATGCAACCGACCCCATAACCAAAGCTCATGTCAAAGTGGAGAATTCAGTCAAGCTTTAATGGTTCAAAAATGTAGCAACACTCCCAAAACAAGAAGTTGAATCATGTCAAGAAGGGATGTTATTACAGGAACAAGTGCAGGGTGGTTCCATCCCAATGAATAGGGATGAAAGTGAGTTTGTTGTTAATGAGCAAGTGTAAGATGAGGATATTTTTTGTGATGCCAATCAACAGGCATTTATATTCTTTGATCACCATGATGAGGTTGATGATGGTTTCGATCTTGGTGATGGGAAGTCTGCCCCTACTGTTCATTGTAGCAATATGAACAAGGAAGAATGTGGGCATAGCATAGAAAATGTAGATGAATCAACTCATGCAGTTGATTGTATAGAATGTACACTAGTTCATGATGAAAGTGGTTAATAAGAAAATCTTTTCTTGTTTGATATCTTACCTTCCTTTATTCCCTTTTCTATTTGTGAGGTTGCCAATGATGATTGTGTACACAAGGATGGTATCAACATAGTTGCAAATGAAGATGAATCCATAAAAAATGATATTTTTGTAGCAATGCATGTGGAGGATGGATTGTGTCATGAGTCTAATTTTTGTAACAAATGTGTCACAATCAGTCACCAAGAAGAAATTGAAATAGTGAGAGCCTAAAAAAATTAGTTCTTCACTTGAAGTGTCTCATGGCTCTAAATTTTGTGTTGATAGAATGTACATCAATACATGTAATAATCACTTATGTTGCTTGCATATTGTCCCTAAGATAAGCGAGCCTAAGTAGGAGGTTTTCATTCAAGATGTATATATGATCTCTTGTGTTGAGGATGATGATGTGTCTGAATTTGAGTGTTTCACTTGGGACCAGCATATTAGTATTATAGATGTTGAACAGCAACACAAGGATCAAGAGGATAATCGACTCATTTATTAACTTTATAGTATGTCAAAGCTTTAGAGTTTTCTATTTGATGTGCATGAGGAAGAGCTTCCTTGCACAAATAATAGGTTGTGGCATTTTTTTATTACAATGTGAGTTGGAAGCATTTTCTTTTTTATTCAACTCATGTCATAAGGTCGGCTATTGCAACAACAATGTTCCCTTGTGTGAGGAAGGTTGTTGTCCCTCCATGGGTCCTAGTTCTCTTGATATTGACTTAACTTCAAAAAAATAACCCAGACTACTATGTACACACCTAATGCACCATTAGGTGGATCTAGCACTTATTTTTTGTGGATGCCCTACAATAACAAAGTTGATGGAATGAACTTTCACTACATGGGAAGCGTTTGTGATTTGATGCATGTGGATAGAGAGCTCCATATGTTGTAATTGGCTAGTGAATGCAATTGTAGTGTAAGGGATATCATCTCCTTTAAAAGGCTCGTCTTTGATAGGGGCAAGTTGTTCTAACAGTTTGGCATTCATTAGTTATAAATTGTGTATATATTAGATTAGTTGTTTTTGCAAGTGGTGTTGCACACTCTATATTCTCATTAGGAAAATGTATGATTTTTAATGGTTTTGTTTTCCTGCAAGTGCATTTTGCACATGTCTTCTCCCTTTTGCTTGCATTTTGAGGCATTTTCCTTTTTGTTGTGAGGCTAGTCATGCATTGTTGCTAGTCATGGCCAATGAACTGGTAAGGCTATTGGATCCTAGTGTTTAGTAGGCAAACACCCCCTAGAGGTTGCTAAATTGTTGACTCGTTTGAGTTTAGAGCTCAAATAGTCATGTGTATTTTTAGGTGTTAAATTTGGGTGGCCTTGTGCTAAAATTTCATCACATTATATACTTTGTGCCCATCTATCACATGCTTGTTTTTCATTAAGTTCATGAGTGAGTGCAATGACTCCATATGTTGCCTGTTACTTTTCATCTAGACCTACACAATTATTTTACTTGCATACACTATTATATGTAGCCATGCTTTATGCCCTAGGAGAGAACTTTAACTATCAACTACCTAGAAGCTTAAGACCTCCCCATTATACATATTTATCTCAAGTAGTCATGCAACTTTTAATAGTTTTGATGTGTAGCCACCCTAGCCTTGTAGGCACAACTTCACCATATGTAACATGTTTCTACTAATAATATGATTGCAAGATATTTGCAATTATTTAAAGTATAAGAATAGCATGGATTGAATATATCAATCTACATGATTAATATAACATTATCTATTTTCCAAGTTTGTGCAATTATCTTTAGAAGTATGACTTCATCCAACTTGTATTGAAACCCCCTAAAGGCATGTGCCATCAAGACAAGCTAGCCAAACTTCATCATTAGGTAGAATCTCTTCCACTGCATGCAATCCCAATTAGTATACCTCCTTGCTTGGATGTTACTTGTATCTAGAGTAATATATCAACCATCTCTTCCACCGCATGCAATCCCAATTAGTGTACCTTCCTGCCTAGATGTTACTTGTATCTAGAGTATTACATAAAGACGTGACTTTCCACTAAGAACATTTTGTTCCTAATGCAATAATCATATTGTCCCTCTTACCTTTCTTTCTTCACTCCTCGACTCTTTGCTAAGAATCTATTTTCTTGCACATGTACCAATTTGTATAGTCTTGCACTAATGGACACCTCTTTTATTAGTCACACAACTTGACCAATACATATGTTTGGTTTTAAATATTTCTTAAAGACCACAACTTCTTTTCCATAAACCAACTAGGATAGTGTATCTCATCAAGTACTTGTTGATGAGCTTAAATGCCAGGAATACTTCTCAAACTTGTCATCCTAGGATGTCCTTCCCACATCACCTACTTTTATAAATGTTTTCTATAATCTTTATTGAAAGAATTTGTTGTCTTGTTAGCTTGAAGATGTTAAGGAGAACGTATGTGTTTGTTACACCATGAATTTTCTTATAAGCATTTTGAGTCATTTGTCTAATAAAATTAGTTCTATCTCCCTTTCATATAATTGGTGTTTTCATTGTATCAAATTATGTGACAATTTATACCAATTACGTGATTTCATGTCAATCTTCACAGAGATGTATTTTATTTGTAGTGGTTCATAAGAAACCATCTCTCATGACCATGAATGGTCCACATAGCTCTCATTGCTTCCAAGCGATGCTCAACAAGATGAAGCTCTAGAACTTCTCTAGAGGTCACCCATCTGAGTAATACTTTGGCTCAAGCATGTTTAACCAAGGAGTTTTGCCACAATCAAGTCCAATTACCTTACCAGCCCTTTTGCAAAACATGTTGTCTTATGATCCATTCATTATAGAGCTCCTTATATCATTCATTTTCATGTAAGTGGTTTTTGCAATTTATCAAATTATCAAATGATTTGTTGAAATTCATTTGTGTAGTTTCAAGTCAATCTTCATCAACCATATTTCATGAGTAATGGTTCACAAGAACCCATCTCATATGACAATGAATGTTCACTTAGTACTTGCTACATCTAGGTGATGCTCACAACAATAAAGAATAAGAACTTCCCAAAAGATCGACCATCCCAATACTATTGTAGCTCAAGAGTGCTTTAATCATAAAATCCATAATCGAAAGGGTCGTCAAACCTAGTACTTGCATACAAAATCAAATAGCCTAATTAGTATTTTTTTGGATGGCTCCTAGGTCATTACTAGACAAGTGGTGTCTCACATCTCCTACCATGTTTCCCAATGTGCTAACATATGTCATAGTAACGTGTCCCACCACAAAACTCTTACATCACTAGTTCAATCTACACGTTGCACTTTGCCTAAAAATGTCGAATTCCTACTCATTCAAAACATTATCTCATATAGGCAGAAACGTGAAGAATTAATCTTGGATTGGATCTAAAATGGTAATCCAACCCTTAAAATGAAATGCTTCAACATAGCATTCTAAATAGCCAAGTATGGAGGTCACCTATTTCCACTTTAGTAAGTCCTACCATTTTAGTGGACTACAAATGACTCTTTTGCGGTTCATCACTGAGTGCATAATTACTTTCAACTTCTAAGAATACAGGAAGCTCCTTCAGGTTTTGAGATGCCCCAAGTTCATTTGACCAAGGTGTTTTAGGTTTGACAATGTGATTTGCATGTTCAAATGAATACCTTGTCTTTTTAGTCATCTCAGATCTGTGGCATGTTGTACAAACATACTTTATCAAGTTTGATCTATTCGGATGCTGACCATAGTGGCAAAGGGAAAAAAAAAAAATCATGCAATGTAAGCGTGGAAAGAGACCTTCAAAGACCTGAATCAAGATAAGAAAACAACAGTGTTGTGTTTGTTCCTTCAGGGGCAAGGATGAGGTTCCCATTTATGACCTCGTTGGAGGGGGGCAGTTAATCACAAAAGTTTGATCAATAAAAAAATAACAAAAAAGTGTACAGGCACAAGAAAATTTGGGAAAAAATTGGCTCAAGCTTGGTTCATATACACGAGCAAAACCAATGAAATGTTTGCATTCACAGAAAATTATTGCAGAGATAAAAGGCCAAAAAAATACACATGAATTGTAAAAGGCTGAAAATGTTCACATTCACCAAACAAAGTCGGGAAAAGTTGGCATGTATGTGAAAACATTCATAGACTTGCACCTAGTTACCAGGGTCAAACAAAGATGTAAAGTTTCTATAGTAACCAATACAGTCCAGACCAAATAAGAGAAATCCAGCCAGTCCAAAAAGTTCAGATCCAGATGGATTTGGTAACTATAGACTTGCACACAAGGAAAGCGCAGAAAACTTCAGAATTCATTCCCAGATAAGTTGACTATCACAGACATTCCAACACATTAGCAGAGGTAGACATATTATGTTGATTTTTCTTGTTTAGGCCAACTGGCCTGTGTTCATTCCTGTGTGGTTTTCCATATTTAGTCCATGATTTAAATGCAACTGTCCCTTCTATGATGTGATACAATTTTAACGTATAAAAAACGATAATTTATGTTCACTTGATTATATTTTGATATGGTTCTCCAGATCAACCAGTCTGAAGTACATTGCACACATTACAACATGGTTTTTCTTTTAGTTCACCCAATATGACAGGCAACTTAAAATGAAGCTGGGCTGCTAGACACATCCATCCTGCTAATAAAAAAACATGCTGTACGTTTTGAATTTTGCAGTCACTTAATTTATACATATTTATGATGCTTGCTCTCCAGCATGGTTCAACATGCTTGTTGCTAATTTTCTTACTGTTGGATTTGAAATGAAACTTATCAAGGTGTTTCATTTGGGCGCAGCTAAAGGACATCTCAATATGAGGTATTTATCAGCCCAGGTATTCGAAATGGCTCTAGATCAGGATGTTATAGACATAGAAATCCCAACTATAAGCTCCTGAGTTTCTTTTGTGCATGTTTGGAAGTACAGAACAATCACTTTATAGGATGCTTTTAATCTGGATAAAAAAGAAAGGTATGGCCATCCAATAAAAAATTAAGAATCTAAATAATGTACGGTTTACTCCTCATCAAATTTTAGAGAAAAATTTCAAACTGAGAACCAATGGCATTGATAAAATCAGCGAGTGCAAACACCATAAATCAACTCTAAATGTAACAATCACAGGGCATATTTACAATTATAGATATTAGATACAATGATCAATACCCACAAACAAGGCAACTATATATATGTATATCAAGTAAAAATCACAAAAGCATATTTATAAATTATACCTATGATCAATACTCACAAAAAACACGACTAAAGGAAGAAATTGAAGGATAGCATTATTGAACTGTGATGGATGTCACAGTAAAAAATACAGCAAATACTAAAATAAAAGGAAAGCAATTGAACTGAGAGATCTATGGTAAGTTGCTAACAAATAACCTGTTTCTATAGGCGCTTATTGCCTTACAAATAGAACAATCCCAAAACATCTAATTGAGATTAAGAAGACTCTGACCAATTGAGTTTCTTACTCTCAATTCTACCTGCCTGACAGCTGTGTCCAGCGACTACCTGAAACCTACTTAATTCTTATGCCTCCATCCAACCTATATGCAATAAGAACATTATGTTTTATTTTGTTCAGAAAATTGCCATAGTAACTGCACTCATACCAAGTGACATCCAGTGAGTCTTTTCAGACAAGTGACATGCTTTGATATCCTTGCATTGTAGCCGTCATGATCATTGGCAGTGCATGGCCAATGAATTTCAGAGCTTGCTAAAATTTTCGAGTCTTAATATGGCTACAGAATCAAATATGATTCAATTAAATTTCTATAGCAAATATGCTTAGGCTTTTTATATGTTACTCCATGTTTGTCCATGATCTTCTAACTAAACATAATACAAATGAAGTCCATAAACATTCTTGGCTCCTCTTCGAAATATAAGAGTACTTTCATGCCTTTTAATCACTTGAATCTTACACAACATGGATACAAGTTATGCCTTTACATGTTTCCCAAACTCGGAATTGAACAAAACATGACCCCATAGGCAGTTTGTCCCAACTTTGACTGTTAGGTTTGACCATAATTAACCACCTTCAAAATTTAAAACATTCTGTTTACCTTAACATAGGCCTATCACATAGAATCTTACAAAGTTCTGAAGAGATTCACCAAGCATTGTGTATTTAAACCTCTTCAAATTCTTCAAGGCTTCTTCCACAACCTTTTTTTTCTTATGAACTAGTAAAAAAATCACAACTATCACCAGAGAGCAAATTGATTTAAGCAACAACTGATACTATAACCTTAAGAACAAAACATAAGACCAGCAAAATAATGGAATACAGATGATCCGAGAAGAGTATGACCATACACTTTCTGTATCTTCCATTTAAAATATAAATCGAACATTGATTCATCTAATCAAATTGATTACTTTTTCTTAGTTCATTACTTGCTCAACTCTCATGTTAAGAATGCTACCAAAAAAGAGGCTTCCATTCTCTCTAGTTAATAAATAGAAGAGAACTTCATCCTGTTAAAACATTTATGTCAAAAAATTAAATAGACCGAACTGTTCACAATCAGCTGACTACTTAGACATTTTGGCAGTTAATTCCCTAACAAGCTTTGCTGCTACCATTGCTGTCATTCCATCCACTGTATCACGCTGTGGGTTAAATTCTACGACATCACCTGCAACAATATCTCCTTGCAAATTTTGCACAATGTTCATCACATCTCGAAATGAAAGGCCACCTGGTTCAATGTGCGAGACACCAGGTGCAAAAGCAGGATCGAGACAATCACAATCTATTGAGACATAAACACCTTTTACACCTTCTCTAAGTTTCTACAAAATATTTCGAAATCAAATCAGCAATTAGATAAGAATTTGATATTTGTATTTTGTTAAACTATAAATAATCACTTTAAAGTATATAGGTTCTAGCATATGATGACTTAAACAAGTGTTGACTTCCCATAGCACAAGTCATATTTATAATCACCAAGTATGAATGAGAGAAGAAATGACAAGCATCCAAGTTATTCACCATGATCAAACAATGTCTAGCTTTGAACTTTAAAGTAAACTGTTCTAGATATGGTTACTAAAGTCTTAAGCAATTGTTCACTCCTCATCCAAACTAGTCATTTACAATCACTTCTAATGAATGAGAGGAGAAATGACAAGCATCCAAGGTTCCCGTTGTAATTAAACCATGTCTAGTACTAAACTCAAAAAATAATTGGCGCTAAGTCTGACTTATGATGGGATCTGCATTTAATCACTAAGTGCAACTCATGTATAACCATGGATTCAATTAACAGAAAAATTGTACCATCATCATAAATAAAGCCAAGTAAAACAGCCCAGCGCTCAATGAGCAAGAAAGTATTGAAGTGTTTATGGAAAATATCCTTCCATTTTAAATTTGTTTTCCCAAATCTAGGTCAAGTATGCAGGATGCAATCTTTATTTACACAGGATAAAGTCCTGAAAATTGAGCCTGTAGCACAAATCTAGATGACAAATATAAGTTGCTAGCATTATCTTGGCATCGCATGTGAAAATTAAAAATTTACATTCCAGATTGCTCAAATAGAATATAAAGCATACATGAATCACATCCATATGCTCTATAATGAATGGTTCATAAGGCACAACACTTGCTGAAGGTTTTGCAAATGGGGTTGCAAGCTAAGTGGGCTTAACCTTGGGGAAAACATTATGGTTAAGTGCACTTGAGCTAGAGTAGTACTAGGATGGGTGACCTCCTGGGAAGGCCCAGTGCTTCACCTCTGTGAGCATCACCTAGATGCAATGAGTGTTAAGTGGACCATTCATTATCATGAGAGATGGGTTCTTGTGAACCACTATGTAATGAGCCTTGCTTAATCTGACCTTAAAAAGTTGTTTGAAGGCTCAAGGAATAATGTCAAACAATTCATTTGCGAAGTCTGACCTTGCTGGTATGGAATTTCGGTCTGATTGTATTGCTTGAAAATGATATCAAGTACATCTAATTGCTTGTAAAATGAATGCTATAATGACTAAGCAATCATCTAGATGCAAGGATGACTTTATTTGATCTTTTACAATGCACATATAAGATTCCTACATATAAAATGTGCAACTACAGCCAACTATCATTTTTACAAACAGTTGGTATGCAACCTATATGCTGATAATAACATCTACAGACATTGACATTATGCCAAATAGTTGGCATACATCTTCATATAACATTCAAACGACCATTACAACAATATATAACTCCTAGCTGATGATATCTTTATTAAAAATGCAATCTCCCTTTTAATGAATGCCAAACTCTTGGCTTACATCAAATGCATTCTACAATCAAGTCTGATACAACATAAACATCTACAGCAGTTCTAAAATGCACCTATATGACCATGAAAATGCATGCAATTACAAAGGAACCTGGTAATGAAGTTGCCTAGTGCTGGCGATGATCTTGCAATCAATATTACATCCAATGGTGCCTTCTTGGAGACCAATCAACTCCTGGACCAGTCGCCCCTGTAGCTGAGAGAGTGGCAAGTGTTAAATTATTTCCAGCTCCAAATAACCTCTAATATGGTCATCCTGCCTCCTTGAGTCAGGCACCACCTTCCCACATTGAAATCGAATTTTATTGATGATTCTTTTTGCAAAATCAAGTTTACACACCCAGCCGTCCCTGTGCAGGTCTAATTTCAAATTAAAATTAATTGGCAGCCAACACAAGCCTGCTCAAACATCAAGTGCCATCAATATACTCCCATGGAGTGGGCGCACCAAGTCTGGGTGAGAATCAATGCACCTATGAAGCTCCACAAACAAAAACAAGCCTCCAATGACGTCCCAGCTGTGACTGTAACAATATCTGATTTTATATCAAATTTCCTCAAATTAAAACCTGCCCTTCAATCTCAAGGAAAATCAATGCCAAGGAAAGATGAATCAACACCAAATAAATAGCTATGAACCTCCAAATCAATTTGCTCCAAACTCTAATCGAACTAATTACAAAATTGGAAGAGTTCTAACCACATAAATGACTTCAATAAAGCTCCAATCGAATTACATCCAAAATTGGCCCTTGGCCACGAATTTTGCTCAATAAAATAAACAATCTCAGCAATACATCAGCTGTTGAATCAAATGCAACAATACATCAGCTGTTGTAAGTCAAGTACAATAATACATCTGCTATTGTACTCAGATGTTTTTAACAATGAAGCACGAATAGAAAGTCTGAAGTAACTTTCTCCCAGCTGCAATAATTCAAGTGATATTTCACACCCTCAAAATTGCTATCAATAGGAAGTTTTCGTTTCCTATGACAATGAAGTAATCTGCAGAAACCCTAGGCTCCACAAGATGCAACAACAACAACAACAACAACATCAAATCTGCCTGCTGAAAATGAAGCCCAAGATGTCTATTTATTCTTTTTCCCCAATTTCTCTAGAAGCTTCTAGAATATTCTTTTATTTTATTTAAGTGACTTTATAATATATTTTAAAATCAAGTCACTTTATTAAATTAATTAAATATAAGGTCACCTTTTAATTTGAATTTTATTTGGTAACCTTATAATTAATTAACTTAATACCACTTAATGATTTAATTAAAGTAACTAATTAGTCATCCTCTTGAAAATCATTATTTTGGACAACTTAATTAATTAAATTAATTAAATCAAATTACCTCCAAAAACGGGGACATTACACACTACTCATGAAACATGGGTCAATCAGTTTGACTTGTAGAACTACACGGTTGAATCCTGATAGCAATATCACAATGGACAAATTATTTAACCTAAGAGAAATTAGTAAGCTCTCTCCTCAACAAGAGAGAGAAAGAGAAAAAGGCCTATGTTCGAATTGTGATAGCAAATGGTCAAGGAGTCATAAGTGTTCTAGTAGTGAGAAAAAAAAATGGTTGAAGAAGAGGGAAAAGTATCTACAAAATAATCAAACATAAAACTTAGGAATGAGGATTCCAAGGAAAAAGAAAACACTACTATCTCCCTACATGCATTGAATGGAACAAATGCGCCACAAACGCTCAAAGTAATCAGTAATATAAAAAAGAAAAATGTGAGAAACTGTTAGTTGATACTGTTAGTACACATAACTTTATTGATAGAAGATTAGCTAATGAGCTCAATTATTTTGTTTATCTAGTCTCTAATTTTCAAGTCATGATAGTTGATGGGAAAAAACTACCTCGTGGTCGTAAATGCCATCATATAAAACTCTCAATGGGAAATTATCAACTAGATTCAAAAATGTTTGCTATCCCTATTAGGGGAGTGGATGTAGTTTTGGGTGTGCAATGGCTTAAGCACTTAGGAACAATATCTTTCAATTTTCAAGACTTATCCATGGTTTTTAGGATAGGTGGGAAAAAGTATGAACTACTGGGAATAAAATCACCACCAAGTGAAATCATTAGCTCCCATAGGATGGAAAAAACTCAAAAAGTTTCTTATAATATAAGGGCACAATTACATTATATAGAAGCACAAAATATGATAACTCAAGATCAACCAAAAATTCAAGAGATTATTCAACACCTCCAACAAGTATTTCAAGAATCCAAGGTTGTACCTCTAATTGGAGACCATAATCATGACATTAAATTAATACCATGAAGCATTGTTCATCCCAACAAAAAATCCTATTTATCCCTTATGCTTATTCTTAATAAAAAGGATGATCCATGGAGAATGCGCTCGCCTTACAAGAAGCTAAATAAAATCACTCATAAAGATAAGTTTCATATTCCTATTGTTAATGAATTGGAAGAAAATAAAATCTATGCAAAACAATCCAAATGTTTCTTTAGGGTGAATCAAGTAAAAGACTCAAGACATTTTGGTGTCACTTAAAGGTGTTAAGATGGACCCTAAAAAAAAAGGATTTTTGGGTCTAACAAAATACTATAGAAGATTTGTTCATACCTATCATCCTATAAAGAAAATTTTCTTTTGGGAAGGTATTAAAGTGAATATCCAAAATTTTGTGGTAAAATGTTTGATATGCCAACCAAATAAAAGGGAAATAATAAAGACTCTAAGCCTCTTAAAAATATTAGGCATTCCACTACGACATTGGGCAAAAATATTAATAGACTTCATTATGTTAGTTTTAGGATCAGAATTAAGTTAAGCAGAAATAAAACAATGAACACAATAACACAGCAAGATACCCTGGGAAAACCCTCCTTCTCAAGGAGAAAAACCCAGCCAATAATATATCACATATATTATAATGAATCAGACAAAAGATATGCTTTACAATGAGGCCAATCACAAGGCCGAAAACCAGCACCACACTTGATGCACACTTAAGATAATATCAAACTTAAGATGATAGTAATCTCCACTCTTGAAGACTTTGATCTGCACAATATCGAACTCTTGCTGATGAACTCGCACTTCACTGAAATCTGATCTGAATGTATCCATGTATGAATGAATGAAAGTGATCTTACATATATACAAATCGGTGGAGAGGACGCAACCCTTCATGATGCAAGGTCGGCCACCAAGGAATATAACTCGTATGAAATAGTGCGACTATCAAGGAGAGGTCGGCTCATAGCAAATAATATGTGTTCTTCAAGTGAAGCGCCTCTTCACTAATTAAATACAATAAATATATAGCCAAAGGCCATATGTAATTTATTGTTTATTAAATGCACAACTCGGGAAGTATGAAGCCCGATGCTATAACAACAACACATTATGGGGCTGCCAAAGACAAATAATATTGATGTAATCTGACTTGTGGATAAACTAATTAAAATTGCATATTTTTGTGGACATTTATTTTCCACTAATATTATGGAAAAAAAATAATACAAAATTTCCAAAAACTTCATGGAATTTCCAAAATCAGATTGAAAAATAGAGCCACCTCAAAATTCCTAATCAAGTGGAAGAATTTTCCAATTGAAGATGCAACATGGAATGATGAACGATTCATATGAAAGATTTTAGAGTTGCTAAGCATTGAGGGCAATGCTTTTCGAAAGGGGAAAGGAATGTTATGATCCTAATATGATATATTCCTAAGAATATATTATATATTCCTAAGGATAAGCACTTGTGGCATGCTTAACCCTAACATAAATACCTCTTAATTAGGATGAAGGGGTATGTCCCTACATAGTTTAGCCTATAAATAAGGAAAAGAACTCTCCATATCATCTTATCATATAATATTAAATTCATATATTATTATCTGCTTATTGGGGGTCACCCCCTCAAAGTGGTCTGCTATATTTCTAATTTTACAAATATTTTCAAGAATATCATAACAAAGGATGTGCTTCAAGTGTAAAAAAGGCTACGCATGTACAAGCAGCAAGCGAGTACAATAAAAATTTCTTTGAAAACATTCATTTTTATTTAAATTCTATAATGGTGTCAAATTTTAGAGATGAAATAATCAAACTGGTCGCTTAAAACATTTATTTTATTTTATCAAAATTATGTTGTAAGTTGGTTGCCTTGTTATGTTCGACACACAAATAAGTTAATAATTTGGAGATAATTCTCTATTAAACTTAAAAATTCAGAGGCATGTGAATTTGAGAATAACTTTAAAAATAGATGATACGAGTATATTTGCAAAAAAAATGTTTATGGCTCAAGGCCATGCTTAATCACATGCATACAAATTCAAGAGACATGTGAACGTGAGAACAACTTTAAAAATAGATGATAACAATATATTTGCAAAAATATGTTTATGACTAAAGGCCATGCTTAATCACATGCATACACATGTAGGTGTGTCTATGGCAAATAAGTGTGTGTGTGGGAGAACGAGAGAAAAAGAGAGAGAGATTACCAAATTCTCCAGAAATTCTCGATCTTTAGTGAAACTATGCATTTCAAATTGTTCCACTCCAAATCTTTTAGCTTGATCCCGACCTTCCTTTGTAATGGACCTAATACCCACCTGCAAAATAAGAAAACAAATGTTAAAAAGACATTCTAATTATCCCTTTTATATTCTCCTGAAAGGAAATTCATAACATAACAATCCTATAAGCTAATATTTGGACATTTGATATTTAACCAAATAAGTATTAACCTCCATCACTACCCCTTAAAAACTTTATCTGGGGATTACAAAAAGGAGAACTTAATTTAAAGAAGCGAAGTATCAATTTAACGAACTAGTAGAATCAATAAGTTCTGAAAAAAAAACTGTTCCTAGAAGCATTTTGTGGCATCTGGATCCAATTCAATTTTTGTTTACAAAAAGCAAACCAGAAGGTTCGGGCATCCACAGTTTGTACAGTACCTGCAAAAGTCGTCTTGCATGACCACCCTCCATAATCCGAGCAAAAGAAGATGCATGTGAGTATTTATTTCCTTCAAAAGCATGGTATATATCAGGATGGGCATCTAAATGAAGAATGTCCACAGGCCCTCCAAGGTACTCTGTAACAGCTCGAACAACAGGGTAGGATATTGAGTGATCACCACCTAAAACCAGTGGACGGAGAGGGGCCTACAACAGAAGAGAAAATGCATTACCATGGAAATTGTCAAAGATAAAAGATTAAATTAGAACCAAAAGCAGATTTGAAAAAAGGAAAAGAAAAGAACCATAGAACATTTCACAACTCCAAAGGTTTTCAAGACCAACCTATAGAAACAAATGTTTCTCGACTGAGGTATTCAACACATTAACTAAATGTTCATCAGACTTATAGTCATGTACTTAAAGGTTAATGCTCCATTGCCAATATCAACTTATAGCTTACAAATACAATTTACTTGATAAGGACTCAGCCTCACCTCTTCCATCACACATTTTACAGAATCGCTGATAGTTTTCATCAATCTTTCATCATCTATACCACAATCTCGCATTTCTTGAACTGGAACATCTCCAACATCTGTTAGTACTTTTGGATCTTTCAACTCTTTTCCTGCATCACCAAGATTAACAAAAAAATACAATCAGTACAATCATCAGCAAGCACATTTTCTCAGCAGCATCCAATCCTAACAAGACCTCAAGAATGTAAGTCAGCAAATGAATTTCACACATCCAATTGAAAATAAATTAAAGAACTCGGTAAAGTTCATCAACCCCAACTAATAAAAATAACTGAATAAATGAACTGAATCAGGTTCATTGAGTTTTCTTTATAACTCAATTGAGTAAATGACTTTCAGATTGTTATGTATCTGAGCTTGCCTGTATGACCTTTGACTAAAATGATATAACTCACTGCTGTGTGTTGTTATGGTTCCTAAATCTGAACATTTATAATAAACAGAAAACAATACCACAGAAATTAAAAAATAAAGAACAGAAGTCTGAAACCTGTTCTTTGTTTTCATTTTTTCTTTATGAAGACTGACATTATTCTTGAAAGTTGAAATCAAATTAATTATTTAGGGAAACACTAAAATGAGGGTTTTTTTTTTAATTATAAACAGACAATACAGAAGGAAAACAATACTTTCTGGGGAAGTATCAGCATCAACTCCAAGCAAGTAACCTCCAAGGGCAATATAGGCCTAGTATTAAATAGTCTTCCCTCACCATTCACAATGCACACAATCATTTGAAGACCTCCCAGACATCCCTTCCCTCTAAGGCTTAAGGCCCTTTTTTTGCATGTATCATATTAGATGCTTGTAACTCAATGTCCTCTGACAACAAAGATGCTTTGTAACACCCTAATCCTTATTTGCAACTCTATATGACATCTCAGATGCTTTCTAGCCCCATTCATTGTTTCTTTGTAACTATAACAGTTAAGATGGTTCATCATCTATCTCCCTGTTATTCTTTGCAACTCTTATGACATGATTCCTTATAAATCCTTCATTATGAACTTTATGAGGCAATCTTTCTCCTATAGCTCATATAGTTAAATCTACTTTCTAATACAAATAACAGCTATTTATAGTTTTCACCCTATATACAACTGGGATGATCAACTTACCCCTCCATAAATAGGTATGCACTCAAAGCAATTGTAAAGCTATATGCTGAGGAACTTCCAAGCCTTCTCGACAATTTCTTGAGCTTCTATTGGTAAGCATTGCTCCCAAGGAATTTAAATAGGCTAGTAGATTCTTCAGAAAATAGTTATGATAGAAACATATTTTGTATATTTCAATGAACCACGGGGACGCGTTTCCCCCCAAAATGTGACCCGTTTCGGAAACGGGGACGTCCCGGGGACGGGGGGACGGGTACTTGGCGTCCCCCGCCGTCCCGCCACCGCCACCAAAGCGCCGCCGGAGACGGGGAGACGTCTCCACGTCTCCAAGTCTCCTGGGGAGACGTCTAGGAGTTTCTCGGGAGACTGGGAAACGCCTAGCCGTCTCCCGTGTTGAGACGCGTCTATGGACGCATAAAACAAATTTTAACTTAAAATTTTAGTTTATTTTTATTTCCTTGTTGCCCTAAGTTGGCGTGGGCCCCACCCCTTCCTCTAAAACAACACAAAACAATGTTTTCATTAAGATTTGATCATTTCAATCACATTCAAAGACTGATTTTTTTTTGCAGCCAGCTGAAGAAGAAGAAAAACAGTGAAGAAGTCTGATTGAAGGGGTGAAAATAAAGATTGCAAGTGTGATAGGAGTGAGAAGGAGCAAGAAGAAGAGGAGGAAGAGGATTCTACTTCATTTTGGAGAGATTTTTCAAGCACAAGGTAGGGTTTTTGAAGTTTTTTTCAAATTTCTTGTTGTTTTTCAAGTTTTTGTTTTAAAATTTATTTTCTTAGTTTAAAGTTAAACTTGTTTTCTTTTTTTCTTATTCATCTCAAAGACTCAAATTCAGATTTGATGTTGAATCTTGAGAGCAAAATGATGAAGATGATTGAATCATTCATCATTTTGCCCTCAAGATTCAACATCAATTTTTTTATTTTAAAATTTTAATATTAAAGTTTAAACTTTAAAGTTAAACTGTTAAACTTAAAGTTAAAAGACTTAAAGTGTAAACAGCTTGCTTTTTTAATTTTTTTTCCTCAGATCCTTTCTATTTCTCAAATACTATTAGTTATTACTTATTACTTATTTATATTGCTTATAGAGCTTGCTTTTTTTTCCTCATATCCTTTCTATTTCTCAAATCCTTTTTATTTTCTAATTTCTATTTGCAAACTGCAAAGTAAAATTTCAAATTTGTTAACTTATTTCAATTTTCATTGTTCAATGTTCATTGTTTCAATTTGTTAAAGTAGGCTGATTTTATTTTAATTTTGTGAATGCAGTGTCACTTTCACGATGAGCACCGAAGACATGAGTGGGGATGACATGGAAATTCACTCTCATAGTGAACATGATTCAGATTTTGAACCTGAGAATGAGGGGGATGACCATGGGGCTGATCCTGCAGCCCAATCTAGTTCCTTGGCGAGTGCAGCAGCTAGTACAGGTTGCCCTTCAGAAACCTTGGCAGAGTTTGCTAGGGGTCATTTTGATCCAAAGTCTCCTCTGAAACAGTTTGCTACAAGAATACAAAGCACATCAAGTTCAGGTGGGGGAACAAGGAAGTGGAAGTGCAACATTTGTCATATGGAATGGTTTGGTAGCATGACTCGAGTGAATGCACACTTTCTTTTTTGGACAGGAAAAGGTGTGGAGCCTTGTAAGTTTTTGAAGGAGGCTAAAAATATAAAGTATAGAATGGAGTTTAACAAGCTTTGGGGCATTCCAGAGGACACAAATATTTCAGTCCCTACTACTTTGACTGGTAGGGCAGCCCTTCAGCAAATCCAGCATGCATCAGTGCCACATACTTTTCAGACGGGAGGAATGATGTTTGGAACTTCATCCACTTCCACTTCTAGTGTCGCTAGGGGGACAGCCACAGGGAAACGCAAGTTGCAGACATCACAAAGTAACCCCATAGCTAATATGTTTAATGTGCAGTTGAGAGATGAGATAGATGAATCCATTGGCAAGTTCTTTTTTGCCAATGGAATTCCATTTCATGTTACACGGTCTCCTTATTATAGGGAGATGATGGCTATGGTGGCTAAGGGAGGAACATCATATGTGCCACCAGGTGAGACAAAAATGAGGACCTCGATCTTGGATAAGTGCTATTCCAAGATCGATATTTTGATGGAGAAGATGAAGGCATGTTGGGTGGCATCTGGGTGCAGTATAGTTATGGATGGGTGGACGGACATTCGCCATCGTCCACTCATCAACATCATGGTCACATGTGCAGAGGGCCCATACTTCCTTAGAGCAGTTGATTGTACAGGGCATCGCAAAGATGCTGATTTTCAGTTTCATCTCCTCAGGGAGGCTATTGAGGAGGTTGGGCCACAAAATGTGGTCCAAGTAATCACAGATGCAGCCCATGTGTGTAAAGCAGCAGGGAAACTCATTGAGGCAGCCTATAGACATATTTGGTGGACCCCATGTTGTGTGCATGCCATGAACAATGCACTCAAGGACATGGGGAAGATTGATTGGATTAGAGGAGTGGTCACTGATGCGAGAGATGTGCAGATGTTTATCTGCAACCACCACACTTCCCATGCACTCTTCAGGACCTTCGCGAAGAAGGAGTTCTTGAAACCAGTGGAGACCCGATATGCATCATCATTCATTCTCTTGGAGAGAATGATTGAGTTGCAAGAGGCATTGCAAGTCATGGTTATGACTAATGAGTGGAATAGGTGGGCCGAGGCCAAGACAGCACAGGGGAGAAGGGTGAAGGAGATAGTGAAGAGTGATGTGTTTTGGACTGATGCGAAATACATTGTCTCCATCATTTCTCCAGTATTCCAGGTTATCAGATATGGGGATGGGGATGCACCTAACCTTGGAGAGGTGTATGAGTGCATTGACTCTATGCTTGACCAGATGAGGGTTGCTGTGCAAGTGAAGGACCCCTCTCTAGCATTCTACAATGAGCACATCCGGCCAATCATTCAGCGCAGATGGGACAAGTTGAACACTCCTTTGCATATGGCTGCCTTTGCCTTGAATCCTAAGTGGTACATGGCTAGACCAGGTAGAGTGACACCGATTCAGGATGATGAGGTGAAGGCAGGTTTCTTTAGGTGCATAGAGAAGATGTATGATTCTACAGATGCCAGCACAATTCGCACTGAGTGGACCAGATTTGCCACTCTTAGAGGCTATTCAGATGCAGCAAAGGTGGATATAGTTTCTATGGCACAGGAGGACCCACTTTTGTGGTGGAATTGTCATGGTTCGAAATCTTTGACCACCACTCTAGCTATTCGTCTGCTATCCCAGGTTTCCAGTTCTTCAGCTGCTGAGAGGAACTGGTCTACATATAGCTTCATCCACTCTCTTAAGAGGAACAGACTTACCTCTAAGAGAGCAGAGAAGCTTGTGGCTGTACACAGTGCTTTGCGTATCATGGACCGCAAGACAATTGTGTACAAGGAGAGTCCAGCGGCACGATGGGATGTGGAGCCAGAGGAGCCTTCACAGATTGATGAGGATGATCCTACCACTTCAGATGCAGGGCTGGTTGGTGTGAGCTTGAGGGATCTTGACCATGTGGAGTCCAGCAGTTCCAGTGATGGGGAGTTTGGAGATGATTAGAGGCCTCCATTCACTACATTTTGAGTTTCGACATTTTGGCATTTTGTCTTTTCAGTTTTCATTTTGTAATGCTACTTATTGTAATGAACTAATGATGAATCATGTAATCAATTAATCATCTTTATAGACTTTGTCATATCATCAATGTTATTCATATTTGGGCCTTTGGCGATATAATAGAAATCTCCAATTTGACAATTCAAATATCTTCGTATTTAGATTTAGTATTTCAAATTTTGCCATGTTATAAATTTACTAATTTCCTATAGTTTCATTTGAAATGTAATTCTTATACTGCTATACTATTATACATCTTTTCAAAACTAGTTTTTCAAGTACTATAAGTATATGTATAACTATATCAGCGCCACCCCCCCGCCACCCCCCCGCCGCCGTCCCCCCGCCGTCTCCCTGCCGTCCCCAAACTAAGGCCCTTTGTCCCCCCGTCTCCGAAACGCGTTTCCCCGTCCCCCCGTTTCCCCGTCCCCCAGGCCCGTGGAACACTGGACTATATTTTTATAGGAGCTTTTAGTATCATAAGCCCGCATTCCTTGGCCACATATATGTAAAGAACAATGTATCCAACTTTCAATTCCTAACAAGAGAAATGTGCTATATCATCCATAGTTGCAAAACTCACCGAGTACTCACAAAACTCGCAAGTACTCACAAGCCAAAATGCCAACAAGTTACTCACCCAATAACTCACCAATGAGTTTTTGTAAAACTCGCAGCAATTTTTACCTGTAAAATGCTTGAGTCAATGGGAAAAATTGCAATTTTCACTTCATTTTTGTATGCAACTGGCAATTTAGGGCACATGGCAACTAGCAAATTTGGAACACGATTTCAAATGCAAATCACAAGTTTTCCTTATTATTTTTTTTCTGACAGTCTGTGTTGACAGATGTTGCTATGATGCACATATTTTTTAACTTTTTATTCATGGAACAAAATCAGTTTGCTAAAATCTTTTCTTTTCTTTTCTTTTTCTCAATTATTCTTGTGTTGGACATATTGCATTTATTCAAGATACGAATTATATAGAAGGATTAACAAACAATCCATTATCCAAAATTCAAAGTTGTACCATACTTTGTTATGAAACTACACCAAAAAAAGTAGTAGTTCTTATATGCCATGAATCTGTAATATCAAAAAAATGACAAAGCTATTGAGGAAAAAAAAAAAAAGATGTTAGCAAACTAACCTTGTTCCAAAACAAAAATCATTCTTTTGGCTTCAAATCAGAAATTTTATAAAAAAAAAACTCGCAAGTTCACGACCTACACACAATGAATTCAAGCCTACAAGTGATTTAAACTTGCAATGTGAAGAAAATTTCATTTAAACAACCTACATGCTTAAATTTTCATGATTATAACTATGAAAACTCAAAACCTACAAGTTGTTTAAATTTGCAATATGAACAAAAAAATTAAACTTCATATAATTTCCATTCTCCACAACCAACATTCCATTAAATAACCTACAAGCTTGAATTTTCACAATTATGATTGTGAAAATTTAAACATGCAATATGAACAAAATTTTATTTAAAATGTTAAACAACTTGCATACTTGAATTTTCACAATTATAAATGTGAAAATACAAACTTGCAAGTCATTTAATTTTGCAATACGAACAATTTTTTAAAAATTTATATAATTTTCCACAACCAACATTCTATTGAATCATTGATCTCTGAAATCTTTTATGCAACATTTTTTATTTTTATTTTTTGAGGTTTGGGCTGCTAACTAGAGTATTACTAGTTTTTTCATGTTGTCTCCCTTTTGCTATGTTTCATTTTTATTTTTCTAAAAAGAATATGGCTTTCGAAAATAAAAGAAATGGTGGAAAACCAAGAGATCATTGCTAGAAACATGGGACACCAAATGTAGTGCAAGGAGAGGTTATTTGTATCTATTGCAATAAAACTATGAATGGTGGCATAAATCAACTCAAATATCACCTTTCATGGATCCCTTGCCGAGATGTTAAGCCATGTACAGAAGCTACTCCAGAGGTTGAGAAGGAGGTGAAAGCACTCCTTGCAACATATGAGCAAAGGAAAGTAGAAAAAAAGATAACAGCAAAGGCAATGGCAGCCCCAATCCCAGATTTTAGTTTTATAGGGTCACAAGGAGATATGGGAGGCTCTTCTTCCATCGGACCACAAATACGAGGATCAAGAAATGCAAGCAGCCATAGTTCTAGCTTTTTTATTCCCCGTAACACTCTTGGTGTGCATGGAATAGACAATTGCAACATGAGGCAAAGTTGGCAGAAGCAAGATTTTGATACCACAATAACATTCCATTAAATGTTGCTTCTAGTCCTTATTGGAAACAATTGGTCAATGTATTGACCATGGCAGGTAAGAGGTTCAAAGCCCCAATTCATCATGAGTTGAGTGGGCTATTATTGCAGGATGAGGTCCAAAACACATGCCAACTAGTAGAACAGAAAAAAATTGGGAAAGAAAGGCTGCACCATTTTATCTAATGGGTGGAAAAATGGCAGAAATAGGACACTCAACAACTTTTTAGTGGCCTTAGGGGGACAACTAGTATTTTTAAAATTAATTGTTGTCTCCAATGAAATAAAAAATGCAGAAAGATTGCACAACATGTTGGATGAAGTGGTGATGGAGGCGGTAGTGGAAAATGTCATTAAAATAGTGATTGACAATGCAGTTGCATATGTGGCAATCAATAGACTTCTAGAGGCAAAGCACCCAGCATTATTTTGGAGCTCTTGTGTTGCCCACTGTCTTGACCTACTCCTTAAAGACATAGGGAAACTAAGATGGGTGAAGAATGTGGTTGAAGATGCAAGGAATATCACAAAGTACATCTACAACAATACAGGGGTCCTAAATCTTATGAGAGAGTACACTGATGGTAAAGATCTTGTGCACTCAAGAACCACATGCTTTGCTACTAATTTCCTCACGTTGCAAAATATATTAGCTACAATGCCCAACCTTAAGCACATGTTTGTGAGTGAACGCTGGTTGGAGAATCCTTATTGTAGGAAAGAAGGTTGTGAAAACCATCTTTTACGATTGTTGTGTGATTTCCAATTTACAGAGATCAACCAGAGACACTGAATTGAAAGTTCGAAACTCTCAGTTTCTCAAAAGACTAAGCAACCATAAAATAATATAACGGAAACATAGAATGCATTGAAATGACAAATCACTCCCAACATATACTAACACAGTGACATGAGAGATCAGAAATTATACACTGCACTTTATTGATACTAGCCGATGCATACAGAGATTTGCTAACCTGGCGATAATGAAAAGATATAGAACCAGAGTAATCGCTCCACACAATAACTGATCCAACTTGACACCATGCAACTACAGATAAGGATCGGGATTTAATGCAAGACGGTGGATTCAGTTCCCGGCAATATGAGATTCATTGACAAATCGATTACTAGTAAACCACATAGGAATCACATCATATATCGCCCAAATTTATACCAAAAACACAATGCAAATACAATATAATCTGCTCGAGGATATGCGCTCCAATGCACGATTGATTCCCAACAATAGTGATGATACAGACTGGCGTCAATCAGTGCCGACACCCGATAGGAATCTTCAGTTGGCGGATGATGAATTGTTACCGATTTCACACACCGAAAGCTTCAGTGCAAGCGCCTGATACATAGAAATTTCATTGGATCCTCAAATAGTCTCACGGTGGCCCCAAGATAAAGCCACGACCTTCCTGGAGAGTTACAGGTAGGTGTGACGCACCCAGGCAAGTCATGACCTGAGCTCATAAATTCCCCGATCTGCAAAAGAGAGGAAACACATGAGGTGCGAGGAGGACTTAGCCGAGCAATGGTTCTACCAGAGTCGTCTCCCGAGGTGTTGATTGTAGGTTGTGAAGTGATCACCGCCAGAAGTCCGGACAAGGTGAGCGAACAGCTTATGCTTGGCCACATAGGGCAAATCACGACTCTGTCAATCACTCTCAAGTATACATGTAAATGCAAGATCGAGACCCCTGAGATAGTGCACAGAAAGGATAATGAATGCGAACTGAAGGGAGGAATGTCGACACCGGACCACTGGTAGAGACTACGTCCTACCAAGCTGAGACCCGCTACGCGGTCACTTTCAATGTCTTCATTCGATGATGCTACCTTGCCAAACGATCCAGAATAAATAGTAGTGCCTTCCAAAGGTCAACCAGAGAAATATTAAATTTAAATATTATTTTTAATAATTTAAATTTAATATTATTATTTATTATTTAATATTATTATCAATTATTTAATTTAATATTATTTTAAAATTCATTCCGGTGTTAAAAAAACACTATTCCTGCTTAATAAAATTTTGGACCCCTTTAAGACTTGGGGACATGACAGTCTCCCCCGCTCAGGTGTTCCTTTCCCTCAAGCAACCTCAGACCTGGATCCTAGACCCTCATGAAGAATCCACAAGGTGGCTGTTGAACTCCCCTGTTATGGATCATACCAGACTCCACGCTAACTCCCGAATCCCACGTTATCATCTTTCCATGTGAGCTGAAAATGGAATGATTACTATCTCTCCTTATGCCACCACTATCCCAATACGGTGGGATCTCATCATCTTGTACCTTAGATGCGGTCCACGAGTTCCAACTCTCAACACCATCAAAAGGCATGACCCTGTCGAAAGAATGTGCTCTCCAGGTTACAGGAATATTTTCGATAGAAAGAGGAATCTAGAGCCCTAAACTCTTGGAGTGATGGATTAGCCTAAGGTCTTCTTGTATGCTGTCAATCCCCTCCATAATCTTGCCAACTTCTTTTGCACACTTTCTAGAAGTTGCCATCGTTGTATCTGTATACTCAATCGCCTTGTCCCTATCCTTGATCAAATGTAAGTATGCCGATTTGGTGCCTTCCATGGTGTCCATCTCTTTCAAACCTCTAAGGTTGATGCTCAGCTTACCCTACCTCATAGTTGCTCTTTGTATGAAATCTTCAAGGATACTCCTTGTGCCATCCAACTTGGACAAGGTTTGAACCTCCTCATCTCTAGTCACCGTTAACTAATTCTTCCAATCATCCTCAAGACTATGCCAAAACAATGAATTGTTAGAATGCATATCAAAATCTGAAATGACTTCATACCTTGTGGTAGTGTTGCTATGATCATCATGTGTATCTGTCCCTATATTTCCGTCATAGGATCCTCCAAATTCATCTTCCATAATCCCTTCTAGGATCATCTTCATGTTGACTTCTTCCATGGATGCAGCCTCTGTATGACTTTGGAATCCTATTATGTGAAATTGTAATGTCCTTTACCCGGTTTGCCCTAGAATTCACTTGTAGATTAGGTTTAGAGGATCTTCTTTTCAAAAGGAATGTGTTTCTCTAATGAAATAACCCTGGATTGAAATCTGCATTCACCAATTTAATAACATTTCCACATACACATATAACTGTTAGCAACAGTGTTCCACGGGGTTTCGGGGACGGGGACGGGGTGACAGTAGGGGACGTGTTTCGGGGACGCGGGGTTTCAGGGACAGGGACGGGGGGACTGTAGGGGACGTGTTTCGGGGACACGGGGACGCGGGGACGGTAGGGGACGTGTTTCGGGGACAGGGGGTCTAAGTTTGGGGGCAACAGGGGGACGGCGGGGGGACAGCGGCGGGAGGGCGGAAGGGTGTTGAAATACATATAGTACTTGAAAAATAAGTTATAAAAAGATGTATAAGTATAAGAATTATACATCTTGGAGACAGCTAGGAGTCTCCTATATGTCTTGAGGACACCCCAGCATCCTCAAAGTCCTAGCAGCATCTTGGAGATAGCGACATTGGTGGTGGGATGGTGGCGTTGGTGGTGGGCTGATGGGGGGACGTCCCCCCAAGTCTCCAAGTCTTCGAGACGTCCCCCTCTAGGAAACGCGAGGATTTTTGGGGGGGACGCATCCCCGTGGAACACTGGTTAGCAATAATATCTAGATATCCAAAATATAAACATAATCATAAAAGCAATCATGAAGACATATGAGGAGTGTCATAGGTGGATCCGCCCTGAAGCTCTCATGCCAAGCTCAAGAGGTTGTTCATCACAATCCTCCTTTCCTAGTGGTTTAGTACCTGCATACTCCACTCATGGCAACACCTTGGAAGACACTTGCCCTATTAGGAGAAAGGAATCATAAAGTCAAAGTAGCCTAAGCCTACCACCCCTCCATGGCCGCAGCGGAATCTTAAGTGGGACCCCCACCCCTCCATGGCCCAACCCTTGCCTTGGGATTAGCGGAACCTTAAGTGAGCTTGCCACCCCTCCATGGCACATCCCTGCCTTGGGTCCAATGGGGCGGAACCTTAAGTGGGGTTTTTAGGCACCACTCCACTCGTGATTCGCCCTCCCTAATAGGGTTACAAGTACGGAGAAGACAATCTTTTTGCAATCAAATACATTTGCATTTATCCAAGATTTATTTCATGCCTATCATCAAATATATCTTCATTTATCAAGGGTTCTTTAAGTTCATCATTTCCTAGAATAATTTTCATTATGATAAGATTAAAGAAAGCATTCTATCAATAATCAGATTAGCAATATCTATTTCTTATATTCAAAATATGCTAAATCTTATTGCTAAGTGAGTACATCACCTAAGTTGTTGTATCTCTCCACGTTTTATGATTCCTTGCTCGCCTCCTTCAAGCTTATATGTTAATATATTGCTGCTGCAAGTATCATTATTGTATATTCACAAGTGATTCACATATCTACTTACCCATACATATATATATATATATATGATTTTATAATATACTTATATATTCTATATAAATTTATATATATTATTATTTCCAACTGATTTGTTGTACTCAGATCCTTTTACTTGCCTTTCCCTTCACTCCCGATTCATACTACCTTATTTCATTCCTAAATCTGCTGTTTACTCAGAAATATCTCTCAGATTTGTTATCTTCTTTTTATTTCCTGATTCACATTCCATTCTCTCCCCCTTTTCTTTTCTCCTCTCCATGTTTTCCTTATATATCTTCCCCTTTGGAGAAGCGATGCAACTTGTGTGGAGGATCGTGTCTTCTTATGTGGTGTGACTCTTCTTTGCTGTGCCAATTCCTTACTAGTTGTGATCGCTGCTTTATGTGGCTTGTTAGTAGTTAGGATATAATCATAGTCATGGTTAATGTTTATATTTATAGTTACTACTTAATGTTTATATGTATGTTTATTAGTTAATGTTTATACTTATATTGATAACTGTTTCTAGCATTCATAATTACTGATAATGATATTTTAGATGATATTTATAATTATAATATCTGTTAAAAGGTTATTCTTAGTATGATTTTAATTTAATATTATAATATTAACAGAGATACATATGATACGATTTTAATATTATAATATTATCAATGATACACATAACATGATTTAATTTAATATTATAAATGATAATTGTAAATATCTTTAATTTATATTTATAATTATAATATTATCTTGATGATTATAATTATAATAAGATTGCTAATATATTTATATTTTGTTATTTATTTATTTATTTATTTATTTATTTGAGACATAGTTATTATATTGATATTTGGTTTATTTATTTTTGTCTCAATACTTCATATTTGGTGTTACAATTTCGGGGACATGACAGAAATGAAGATTGTGTTGCGCTCAAATTCCCACCATGCTCATCTATCTTATCTTCTTCCTCTCTCAAAACATCATAGTACATCTTACTCAAATTGAAGAGATAATCTCTATCCGCCAGCGAGTATAGGTAGTTGGACTTGACTACCATCAAGCATTGCTTGAGCTCATGCAGCTCCTCAAAATTATCATGCTTCCAACACAACATTGCTATCATCTTATGAATATGATCAAAGTGATGTAGTGTCAAATCAACCATACCTTTGTTGACCCTTAGTTGGCTTCTCAAAGGATGTGTGTCAAGGCTCTCCTGCAATATTTCTGGTTGTACCTCCTCTGCTTGTTTCTTGCTATTAACCAAGTCCTCTTTGTCTCGAGTCTCCAAACATTCCATTGAAGTACCATCAAGTGATCCTAGTGTCTCCTCCTTTTGTAATTCTGGCTCCCGCTCTTTAATCCCCTCCTTGGTAGTTTTAGAATCTTCCTCTTCTTTCTTCTTTCACCTTATGTAGTCATACAGTCCTTTTTGCAGGAGTACGACTCGTGTGCTCTCACGTACTCATCAAGGGGAATGCAAACCTTTGCATCATCTAGCAAGTTCTGATATTCGTTCAAACGGATGCCTCAATTTCAAGATCTATGCCCTTTATTTGAGGTCCATGCTCTTTCACCAATTTCTTTCTACCCATGGATCCACAGGCTAGCAGGATGAAGGCTCTAATACCACTGTGATGAGCCAAACCAAAGACTAAATTCTAAACACAAAGACTAAAGATTGTTGTGTGATTTCCAATTTACAGAGATCGACCAAAGACACATAATTGAAAGGTTCGAAACTCTCAGTTTCTCAAAAGACTAAGCGACCATAAAATAATATAACGGAAACACAGAATGCACTGAAATGTCAGATCACTCCCAACATATACCAACAAAAAGACATGAGAGATCAGAAATTATACATTGCACTTTATTGATACTAGCCAATCCATACAAAGATTGCTAACCCAGTGATAATGAAAAGATATAGAACCAGAGCAAGCACTCCACACAATAACTGATCCAACTTGACACTATGCGACTACAGTTAAGGATCGGGATTTAATGCAAGACGGTGGATTCCATTCCCAGCAATATGGAGATTCATCGACAAATCGATTACTAGCAAACCGCATAGGAATCACATCATATATCGCCCAGATTTATACCAAAAACACAATGCAAATGCAATATAATCCGCCCGAGGATATGTGCTCCAATGCATGATTGATTCTCGACAATAGTGATGATACAGACTGGCGTCAATCAGTGCCGACACCTGATAGGAATCTTCAGTTGTCGGATGATGAATTGTTCCCGATTTCACACACGAAAAGCTTTAGTGCAAGCGCCCAGTACATAGAAATTTCAATGGATCCTCAGATAGTCTCACAATGGCCCCAGGATAAAGATAAGACCTTCCTAGAGAGTTACAGGTAAGTGTGACGCGCCCAGGCAAGTCACGACCTGATCTCATAAATTCCCCGATCCGCCAATGAGAGGAAATACGTGAGGTGCGAGGAGGACTGAGCCAAGCGATGGTACTACCAGAGTCGTCTCCCAAGGTGTTGACTGTAGGTTGTGAAGTGATCACTGCCAAAAGTCTGGACAAGGTGAGCAAATAGCTTATGCTCGGCCACACAGGGAAATTGCGACTCTATCAGTCACTCTCGAGTATACCTGTAAATGCAAGATCGAGACCCCTGAGATAGTGCACAGAAAGGATAATGAATGCAAACCACTGGTAGAGACTACGTCCTACCAGGCTGAGACCCGCTACGCGGTCACTTTCAATGTCTTCATTCGATGATGCTACCTTGCCAAACGATCCAGAATAAATAGTAGTGCCTTCCAAAGGTCAGCCAGAGAAATATTAAATTTAAATTTAATATTATTATTTATTATTTAATATTATTATCGATTATTTATTTTAATATTATTTTAAAATTCAATCCAGTGTTAAAAAACACTATTCCCGCTTAATAAAATTTTGGACCCCTTTAAGATTTGGGGACATGACATACTATTTGAACCCCAAGGTTTATTTCTACGCTTCTTTCAAAGTAGATGTAGAAGTTGTTCTTGACCTCAACACATGTATTGAGAGATTGGTTGATGATGATGACCGTCGAGACCTCATACTTTATGAGATACAAAGTTATAAGAAGGCCAAGGGGATATTATTTTCCTTTAATTTTTGCATTCATAGAGGAGCCAATTTGCATCCAAGTAAAAATAACATATTTAATTTTAATTTACTATTTATTTTAAATTTTAAGTTTACTAAAATCTTACTAAGTTATAAATGGCAATTGTTACCATTGCAGATTTGTGGTGGGAGGATTATGGTGCCACAATGCCTAATCTTCAAAAGCTTGTCATCCACATTTTATCCCAACCTTGTAGTGTTTCTAGTTGTGAGAGCAACTAGAGTGTTTTTTAGGCTATTCACACAAAGAAATGCAATAGGTTGACTCAAAAGCACTTGAATGACCTTGTCTATGTGTGGTACAACCTTCAATTGCATGAAAAGAAGGTACAAGGGCAAGGTTCGCATGAAGCACTTGACCTTGATGACATTAATTCATATTTAGATTGGATAACTGAGCCTAATGATGTTGATGTGGATCCATTGTTAACTGATGATGATTTAACTGATTTAAGGAGGGAGGCAGCTAAGTGGGAAGCGAATGTGGCAACATATGAGGAGGTAGAAGGCGAGGCTAGTGAGCCATAGAGGCAGGTTCCTCACATACACAACTTGATCCTATCACTATGGATGAGGCATGTGTTGAGACTCCTACTAAGAATATTGCAGCTATACCATCCACTTCAACAACACCCACACAACAGCAACAAACTTTTTTGAGCTTTAGTCATAAACAAAATTTATGGTTTATAATTTTCATTGATATTGAAACTTGAAGTTGATATGTATTCAAAGATTGAACTTGTTTTTGGTCTACGATATGTATTAAACTCATATTTTGATTTATATATAATGGAAATCAATAATATGTTCTACAAATTCAATATATATGTGTTTTTGAAGAACATTTTTTTTAAATTATGAATTTCAAATATTTTATAAATTTGTCAAGCTGAGTTTTTCCTCAAGTTTTTGTTGGGTCCTGAGCTTTTAAAAATTTTGGGCCTATTGAGTTATTGCCAATTACGAATTTTTCAACTATGATATTTATCAATCCCTATAATAATTGATCCTAACTATTCCCAAATTTTATCCCCAAGGCATTCATGCTAAAGTCGGCACAATCTAAAAGAAACTAAGTCCCATTTCTTACACTAGTAGAAGCCTAATTTGAAAAATTGTAATTAATAGCTATTGACTATGAGGTTCTTCAACAAATTTTATCTATAGAGGACAATACAAAACTCAAATTTGTTCCAGTTTGCCAAATAAAGCAATTCATTCCAATTATTCTACTGTGATTCAATCCCCACCCATGAAAAATAAAATAGAAAAACAATGCACACAAATTTGTACTTGCAGCTCTAAACATGGCTATTTAGCTTCGAAACAAACCAAGGTATAGTTTCAACCCACAAAAGTGCTACAAATGTGGTTAAATGTCTCTCACTATGTAGCCATGATTTCCAAGCAAAATACAGTAGATGCATTTTTCCCTCTTTTCTCATGTTATTAGGAAACAATTTTTTGGAGGTTGCTTGTAGCCTTTTCCAGTTTCTTTGTTGTAATCTCTTTCCTAAGGGACTTTTTAATAGAAAAAAAATTATGCAGAAATTGACCATTGCAGTTGATTAACATTTAATCTACATCTTCATCATCAAACTCATGTGTACAAGGACTATCACTAAGATTTGGCTCTTTGGCAACAATGTCATTTACTGGACAATTTCTATCATGCACTGCAACCTTCAGTGTAAGGATAAAACCTTCGGGTTCCAAAAAGCATCTCTTAATATTTTCTTCATAAAGATCAACATCTCTTGAAAAAAAAGGGTTTAAGTGATTTTTCATCATAAATTTTTAAAGGCCCATATATAAATAAATGATGGATTATAAACTCCCTTCTTTGAAATGATAATATTCCATTGTGTAAACAATGCGACAAGACCAAGAAAATGATAGTTTTACTGTTGTGTGTTCCTAACTGCAAGAATACTATAAATAACATATAAATTATTGAAATCCAAAAGGCAAAACATATACTGGACGAAGAATGGAGATTGCTTAAGGTCTGTGATTGTAGTTAATGTAATAAATGAATTAAAAAGAAATCTGAACTGAAATATGACATCCAACTTTCATCACTTTTTCATTATTTGCCCTAAATTTGAAATTTCAGAAAAAGTACTTATAATAAAACCTTCAGGTTCCAAGAAGCATCTCTTTAGATCCTCTTCGCAAAGATCAATTTTAAGGCAATTTTTCATCATAAATTTTTCAAGGCTTGCATATCGATAAATGACAAATAATAGACTCTCCACTTCTTTGAATTAATATTCCATTGCTTGAGCTTCTTACACAAAGCCAAGAAAATAATTGTATTGTTGTTATGTTACTAACGGCAAGAATGCTATAACCCTATAACTACTATATAAATCAAAGAAGCAGAAAACTACAAAAAATTGTAATTAATTGTGATTTTAATAAAATCTGGGGGTTTGTCGATTTTTTCCCAAAAAATTTGCAGATTTTGGAAAAATCGTTGACCGCAAAGGTCAACAAATTTTTCCAGCTTGAAACTAATAAAATCGCAGTAAAAATTGTGTTTAAAACCTAGAAAAATTACAAAAAAAATCGTGCACCTTTTCCCATGAAAAAAAAACCCTAGAAACTCGCAATTTTTTTAATTTATTTTGCCCATGCAACATTTCCAGGCACATATTACAGGTGATTCGGGGAGCGATTAAAAAACACCAAGAATTTTGCTGTTTGCAATTTCTGCACGGGTTCAGAAAGCATTCTCTGTCTACTAGTCGTGATTTTTGTTGCTTCAGGTAAGTGACTGAAAATTAGTTGACACTACCTTCTTGCTATACTACCAATGCATCTAGTTAAAGCATAATAGTAAGCATAGACAAGGTAATGATTAAGCAACTTCCAATTGCATTTGCTTGTTTGTCATGGCATTCCATGAGACCACATTTCTTCGAGGCATTTTATCAAACAGTTCACTGCCTCGTCTATGCATTTGCTTGTCTATTTTATCAAACAAACCACATTTCTTTGAGGCATTTGATCAAACAGTTCACTGCCTTGTCTATGCTACCACATTTTTCATACATGTCTACCAAACAGTTCAAACAGTTCACTTCCTTGTCTATGCATTTGCTTGTCATGGCATTCCATGAGACCACATTTCTTTGAGGCATTTTATCAAACAGTTCACTGCCTTGTCTATGCTTTACTATTGCCAAGCAACCATAGCTTGTTCGAAAGCACGTGTTTTAGCCATAGCAGCAAGGCAGTGAACTGTTTGAAAAAATGCCTTAAAGAAATGTGGTCTCATGGAATGCCATGACAAGCAAATGCAATTGGCAGTTGTTAAGCCAAATTCCACAATTTTTGCCAGGCATCCTGCCTGCCTCTAACAGCTGTCAATTGCATTCGCTTGTCATGGCATTCCATGAGACCACATTTCTTTGAGGCATTTTATCAAACAATTCACTGCCTTGTCTATGCTTACTATTATGCTTTGATAGATTTTTTGCCAAGCATCCACAGCTTGTTCGAAAGTGCTTGTTTTAACCATAGCAGCAAGGCAGTGAACTGTTTGATAAAATGCTTTGGTAGACAAGTATGAAAAATGTGGTAGCATAGACAAGGCAGTGAACTGTTTGAAAAAATGCCTCAAAGAAATGTGGTCTCATGGAATGCCATGACAAGCAAATGCAATTAGCAGCTGCCTAACAATTGCCAATTGCATTTGCTTGTCATGGCGTTCCATGAGACCACATTTCTTTGAGGCATTTTATCAAAAAATTCACTACCTTGTCTATGTATTTGCTTGTCTATTTTATCAAACAGAAAACATTTCTTTGAGGCATTTTATCAAATAGTTCACTGCCTTGTCTATGTTACCACATTTTTCATACATGTCTACCAAACAGATCAAACAGTTCACTGCCTTGTCTATGCATTTGCTTATCATGGCATTCCATGAGACCACATTTCTTCGAGGCATTTTATCAAAACAGTTCACTGCCTTGTCTATGCTTACTATTATGCTTTGATAGATTTTTGCCAAGCATCCATAGCTTGTTTGAAAGCGTTTGTTTTAGCCATAGCAGCAAGGCAATGAACTATTTGATAAAATGCTTTGGTATTTTAGTATTTTTGGCTACAAACAAAACCAATTTATACAAAAACAAATAAATAACATACCTGTATATAAATATTTTTTAAGATTTCCAACTCACCCAAATAGCAGATCCACACCTCTTTTTTTTAACAAAAAATAAATGCCGTTGCAAAGTCTCAACTGAAGCTACATTCTCATCACCCATCAAACCTGAGCAAGCACCCGCTCTTATCTGCCTTTGTAATTCTTCAAAGATGGTTCTGCAATATGGAAGTTGCTCCATCATAGAATGCAAATGCTAGGAGTGAAAAATAAAACGCCATGTGCAAGGGAATTAAAATGAATTTGCAAGTTTTTCCCAATTAATTATTCATGCCTTAATACTTTCTTGTGGCCTTTGATGTCAAACTAAACTAAATTAAGATGCTTTTATAGATTTGATCATAATGCCACATCAAAAAGGCTTTGTGTGGACACATTGCACGGCAGTATTGGGTACAACGAAGGTTAAATGCAATTGGTGTTTGAATGAAATCAATGGTGGCATTTATTGCTTCAAATGGCATTTGGCAAAGGAGGCGGCAAATAACACCATTGTTTATACAAAATGCCCTACAGATGTCACATATCAGGCAAAACAAGCTAAGCAATTTCTGAAGTTAAGGCTAAAAAGGCAAGAACGAGGATTGAAATACTCTAATTCTACAAAAGATAGGAGGAATCACTTATATGTAGAATATGGTGCACATGTGTTTTCCAGGGAATCTAGGTCAACACCTTTTTCTACAACACATGGCCCAAACACAGGTGGAGGAAACATAAATTCTTTCTTTGCACCTTGTACTACACCAAGATCACAAACCACTTTAGAGAGGACAGAATGGAAGAAGAATGTACATGATCAAGCAAAGAAGGCAATCGCAATATTTTGGTACTACTCTAGCTTGCCATTCCATGTTGCCAGGTCTCCATACTGGCAAGGTATGGTGGATGCTATTGCAGATGCAGGTCCTGGTTTCAAAGCCCCATCTTATGAGACATTGAGGGTTGCTATGCTTAATGATGCAGTACAAGATGTTAATGATGTTCTTGATGAACATTGACTAGAGTGGGTAAAGACCAGTTGCACCATAATGTCAAATGGATGGACAGATAGGAGGAACCGAACCCTCATCAACTTCCTCGTGTCTTGTGATATTGGCCCATTTTTGAAATCTATGGATGCATCAAATACAATCAAATTTGCAGCTGCATTGTTCGAGATGTTTGACCTAGTGTTTATAGATGTAGGGCTAGATAATGTGGTCCAGTTCATTACAAACGATGTTATTGCTTGTGTTGTTGTTGGGAGATTCCTGACAGACAAATACCCCTCTATGTTTTTTACCCCATTTGCAGCACATTGTCTTGATCTAACCTTAGAGGACATTGGAAAACTTGAATGGATTAAGGAGGTGTTGCAAAAGGCTCGCACGGTTACCAAATTCATCTATAATCACACGAGGGGTTTGTGTATGTTGCGCTCTTTCACAGAGGGCAAAGAGCTTGTTCGACCAGGGGTGTCAAGATTTGCTACACACTTTCTTGCACTATAGACTCTTTGCCAACAAAAAATGAATTTGAAACGAATGTTTGTTTCAAACAAGTGGATGGAGTCTGGCTTCACAAATCAAGCAGATGGCATAGCTATGGCGGAGTACATTTATTCTACTAGTTCTTGGGATGCAGCTGAACAAGTTGTAGAATTTTAAGAGCCTCTAGTACAAGTCTTGAAACTAGTAGATGGGGATGGGATATTTGTACGAGGCCATGGAAAGGGCCAAGAAGGTGATGAGGTGTAGGATGGAAAATAACAAAGACAGGTATGTGCCATTATGGGACATAATTGATAGAAGATGGGATAGACAAATGCACTCTCCTCTCCATGTTGCAAGATATTATCTCAATCCCACATTGTTCTATAACTCTTCATTCAAACATGATGATGGTGAGATCACACAAGGCTTGTTCATGTGCATGGAGAAAATGTTTACTACCACAAAATCATTGCATGCAACTATGGTAGAGTTGCCAATGTACAAGCAAGCAAGGGGTTTTCTCTCATCTAAGGTTGTCGTGGAAGGCAGGAAAACCTTCAAACCAAGTAATAGAGTCAAAATTTTGAGAGTCTCTCTATTTTTTCGACATGAAGATTAAATGTGTTATTATTTCAAGATATTCTTACATGATTTCATCTCCAAATAATGTGTTTTTCAACGCAATGGTGGGAATTTTTTGGTCACAAAATCAAAAATCTTAGATGGATGGCCAGACGCATTTTGAGTCAGCCATGCAGTTCATCTACTTGTGAGCGTACTTGGAGTGTTTTTGAACACATACATTCAAAGAAACACAACCGTCTAACACAACAACGGATGAATGACCTAGTGTTTGTTCACCACAACCTTCGCTTGAAGCTAAAAAAAGCTCAAGGCTAGACTTTTAGTATACTTGCAAGCATAATTATAAATTTGTAATTGTCTTCATAATGTTATTCACTTGTAATTGCAAGACTAATTTGTCAATGGACAAAACCAAGTACCATTGAGGATGACGAGCCAATTGACCTTGATGAGATTGATCCAAAGTCTGAGTGGATTGCTGGTGATGACTTTCTTGAGCTTGAGGATTTTGAAATCCTAGAGGCCAACTTGGATAGTCATTAGGTCGAACGACTTAGGAGAGGCGCTGAACCAGGAGCTTCATCATCAGGACCTGCAACCCTCTAGCATAGCTCTATTTGTAGTAGCATCAATCATTGACTATGTTTGATTTTTTGAAACTTTATACTTAGTTTATAGGTTGACTTTGTACAAACTATATTGTAATTGAAATTTTGAATGAAATTTTGTCATCTATCAACATCTAGTTATTAGTTATGCACTGTGAAGTAATGCTTTGAAAGATGTGCAATGCAATGTAATCAGCGATATGACTATAAACAACAAATATCTATTTTCTACAATTCATTAGTTAAACTCTTTATTTTATTTGCTCTCTATATCTCTATGCTATGGAAATGCCTTTCAATTTTAAAAAAAATAGTTTGTCTTTTGTTCTACAATTTTTACATTTTTTTTAAGCCGATTTTTCCCCCAAAAGATTTTTGCTGCTATTAAATTATAGAAATCTGAAATAGATACTAGACAAAAATTGGAGAACACATATGACCAAAATTGAAGTTACTATAATAACTGAACTGGAGAGAAATCTGAACTGAAATATGACATCTAGCTTTTATCACTTTTTAATTTGTCTGCTGAAATCTGAGATTTCAGAAAATGTACTTACAGTAAAACCTTCAGGTTCCAAGAAGCATCTCTTCAGATCTTCGCAAAGGTCAACACATCTTGAAAAAGAAAGGTTTTAAGGCAATTCTTCATCATAAATTTTTAAAGGCCTGCATATCAATAAATGACGGGTAATAGATTCTTCACTTCATTGAATTAATACTCCATTGCTCAAGCTTCTTCCACAAAGCCCAGAAAATGACTGTAATTTCATACCTGATGATTATGTCCTAATGCTAAATATCATTGCATAAAACACACAATAATGAAAACTTCAAATGTGGAACCGTACACAAATAATTACACCTTGAAATCTGTTTTTCATTCCTTTGAAAAACTTACAAGGAAACCTCCACAACTAATATTACTCACAGCTGCACAGAAACTCACTGTACTCAGTATCTTACAATCTTTCTATCTTGCTCCTATCTTTCTACTAATTTAGCTAAAAATCTAATCCTCCAAAAATCAGCTTTAATTACAAAAGCATCCTTATCACTTATAAGGACGTGATGGAAGGTAAGTCTACAGTTTATATACACTTTATTTAGACTTAGCTAAATAAAAGACTTTCATTTTAATCACTAAAGTGAAACACCAGATAGACTAACTCAAACCACTTTAACTTTTTAACACTATCACACTAAGCCTATGCAAAAGTACCTATCCGAGCCAAAAACTCAACATGAACCAGAGAAAAATTTAAACAAAGATATGACATCTAGCTTTTTTCACATTTTGTCTTTTTTCATAGTTGCCAAGAAACTAGATTATAGAAACATGCACCAATACCTATCCCCATACCCACAATTTATGGTGATTGCATTTACATATAAATATTTGTCTCCTTATTCATTTAATCACGTACCCTAATTTGAATGGCATCCCTATCCCCTTACTGGTACTAGCACCCCTGTGTCTCCTATCCTAGTAACTATGATTTTTACTGGTATTTGAGATTTCAGGGAAAGTAATTACAGTACTTGAACAGGAAAGGAACAAACCAAAATACACAAACAATGTCAAATAGGAATTTATCGCATTCCAAAATGTATTTTCAGAAAAGATATGAGCACTCTAGCTGGGTTACCTCCACAGGGAGGTGGGCACCGAATATGGCATATAATCAGCTTGCCATATACTACCATTCCAAGACAAAGACCTTTTTAGTGAATCGATTCTCATCCACATAGATTCAATCCAAGACAGCCCTTTCCTCTAAGCCTTAATGTTTTCTTAGTCACTCATTCATGTTGGAGTTAATAGTGAACCCCACAGCTCCCAGTTTTTTTAGTAACTCATTCATGTTGGAGTTAATAGTGAACCCCACAACTCCCAGAAGTCACCTACAACCAAAACATCTTATCACATCTGAAAAAACAAAAAAGCCATTGATATGCTCATGCAACCTTGAGAAGAGATGATCCAAAAATACAACTGATTGTGCAATGAATTAATCTAAATTGAATCTGAATGATTACAATGAATGTGAATGCTTATAAAAGCATAAAAAAGCAAACCCTAGATGAGGATTTGATTAGATTGTGGCAAATGTTTTAATCTCATGTAATGAGACAACTTGACCTATATTTAGTCCAATCTAATTAATAAAAAAGCACTCCTATGTTTAGCTTGAGCGAATAAAGTAATAAGGGACTTAATAATTAATTATCAAGTGATGTCCTAATTACTCCAACACCCCTCTTAAGATCAACTTAGGGAGAAGCTAAAAACCCTATTGAAGAATGCAATGATGGATGCATGGATGGGTCCCAACTACAAGGCCTAATAAGGTACCCATGTACAAACAAATGAATCTCTCATAACCAGATAAAAGGAGAAAACCACTTGGGCAAAACTCCTCTCCAAAAGAGAGAAAAGAAATGACTGCACTAGTGAACGACGGATAGAAAGAGGACTCGATGTGACCCCCCAAGGACTGCTTTTGTCACACAAGTAGAATCTAAGTCACCGCATTCGCTGAATTTTAGGCTTCAAATTCAAATTTTGGCGAATGTGAAAAAAATGTATGATATTCGTTGAAATTCGCACAAATTCGTACGAACGCGACGCCCAAGGATAAAGCGTAATACTTAGGGTTTTTTTCTGAGATATTTTTATAAATGTGTTGCATCCCTTTCCAAAGACAAGTTATTTTCTAACAACATTATAGTCTGGAAAAACGCGATGGGTGATTGAGCAGCTCCTAGTCCTAGTCCTGGTCGTCGAGCTCTGCAAAAGGCAAGTGCAAAGTGCAAAGGTAAGTAAACTCGTAGAATGTAGACGCTCGTCCCATACTCCACTCCATGCCGTCAGCCGACCTTCTATCCGTAGCTCCAAAGTATGACCTATCAAATACATTCCTAGTTTATAACTTTATTGAAACTTTTAAAATTAATATCTAGGTTTTGTTTTATTTTTAAAAGTTCTTTAAAAGTTCTATTTTTATGTTTTTAATTTAAATTTAGATTTTCTAAAATTTTATTTTTATGTTTTAATTTTAAAATAAAATTAAGTATTTTATTTTTAATGTTTTGTTACAAATAAAATATATATGTTTATTTAAATGCCTTTTAAAATAAAATTTATTGATTATTTTATTTTAATTATAAAAATAAAATTTATTGATTATTTTAAACTATTTAGACAATTGTATGGATATATTACTTATATTTATTAAAAAAGAAAAATTACATAAGACGAATTTAATCTGAATTTTATACTTTTCGAATTTTTTCCTTGTCGAACTTCATCCGAATTTCAATGTTGCCGAACTCGAATTCAAATTTGAATGTGGTGACTTAGAGTACAATAGATGTCCCCCCAATAGGAGAGAGAGAAAGAGGATATGAATCCCCCCACAATGAATGATCTCTCGTTCCAATGATGAACGCTTGAAGACAGAATACAATCCACTACCTGCAAACAACATTTCTCCCATTAGGAAGAAACAGATCCGCTGATGATAGAGAAGCCAATCTAAAAGGATGGGTGAATTAGGAATCCAAATCCAAATGATGTGTGACTCTAAAAAGTGCTCAAGTGTCCACATGTTGGAAAAAGATGATGTCAATCCAAGATCCTGTGAAGACTAATGGAGAGCAAATTGCAAAGGCAATGAAGATGATGGGCCAATAGCGATGATGTGGCTATCAACAAAGAGGGGATGAGTGTCCTCAAAGTAATCCTCCAAATCTGCAATCTCAGACTCTACAAACAAGAATGATATGTTTGCAAGATACGAATCCCAAGTAGCTATGTCTGGAAGAAAATGGATGTCCTGTTGTACTAAACCAATAGGGGCCAAGGATGTGGCGATGTAAAGCTGGTCAGAAACAACAAAAGTTGATGATGTAGTCTCGATTTGAAAAGTGGGAACATGAAGACAAGTCTTTGAACCATTGGAACATGCAAGACCTGTGATGTACTCAAACTCCTCTATAGTATCATCATCAAAGGGTATGGAATCTATGTTTGCAAGAGTAATGAGACAATCTACAATAGGATCCTCTAGATATGGAGAGATATGAGGGTCTCCATGGATCTCCCAAAGGCGAGTCAAAAGTGTGCGAGGACAATCAATGTCTGATACAACACACATAGTGTCAAGATCAACACTAGAACATATAACCCCTACTACATGATCACTGATAATACCCCGTGCTGAATAACTCCCTAGTGTGTCTAGTCTAGGTATGAGTCCAGAAAGATAAGGCAAAAGATCAAGCCACCTGAAATGTGTCAGGATGTCGTTTCACCAAGACTCAACTATCCTTTGCCAAGATGACCACTGAAGGATGAATAGAAGAACCCATGATACTTCCTCAAATGATAATATCAGAGACTAATAACCTAAATGCATATAAAGTAGATCAAATGAAATCATATCACACAAACAGATCCTTTCTAGGTGCAAGGCATCCAAGTAAATGACAAAAATGTGAAATCACAAAAAACTATATAAAATGTACCCGAGGTAGATTCTGGAAAAAGTGCATGAATGGATCTAAAGAGCTCTAAAATACCTTTCCAACGTCATTGGAATCGCGAAAATTGGAGATTCAAATAAAAAGTTATGAGCTCAGAAGCGAAAAATGAAGATCTGACTTTGATTGAGAATAAAATAAACCACGAGCAAAATATGATGATGAGACTTGCACCACTAGAAAGTAGATTGAACCAGTTTTCCAACGATATCTCATTTGCTCCATCATCATGGTAGCTTTTGAATATTGTTTGTCAAGGAGGGAGGTATGCAATCTATGTTCTCCACGGGGGGCATAAGAGGGTCCAACTGTCAATATTTCTTTCACCATAGTTTTGAAATAAGGTGACCTTGCCAAATGAAATGGAAGAGCATGTGCATAAAAGAATTTGGCCACTACATCATCAGCTTGCTCGCGTATTTGCACATTCATTAACCCCATGACTGAAGTTTTCTCACTTGCTTTCCTCTTCCGTCGATCACAACTCTCTCCAATTGATACATTGGAAGAGGCATGCAAATCAATTAACGGTCGTTTTTTTATTTTGAATGGTAATGATTTGGTCATCACTTACTCCAACCAACTTTGCAAATTCAAGTTGTTGCTCCAATGTTATTGCCTCACAAACTCTAACACCCTTTCCACTATCAACCGCTAGATGGCCTCTAATCCTAGTATAGCTCCCATGATAATGAGTTTCACAAACATGACAAAGCCATTTCTTGTTGGCCCCTGAATTTTTCCTCTTGTTGGCAATCACATCTGTGGCAAACTGACGCAATGGTTTCTTGTAGTTGAAAAGGCCTTTTGCAAATCTTTGAAGAGAGGGTATAGGGCATGCATAATATTCTGAAGAAGCATGGGTTGGATTTTCAGAGTTAGAAGAAGGGTCTATTGACATTCTTGTAGCTTCATTTTCACTATCACTACCCTCATGAGTGTCACTATTGTTGTTGCTGCTCATTTTGTATGTTTTTTTTTTTTGGTTGAAAGTCTAAAAGTTTGAAAAATTGAAACCAAATCAATGAAAATGAAAATCAGAAAATGTAAACCAGCACTATGTAAAGCAGCACTAAACTCAAACCTGGAAGTATGTGATGCCATAGGAAGTATGGAAAAGGTCACATCCAGCTCCTATAGGCGTCCCCACACACAACCAAGTGCAGCTCCGACCCTCACATCAACCCTGTATTATGTCCACACCACCATTAGTGATGCCCACGTCCTCAAGAAAATACCCACGGCAAGGAATATAGAGCCCCACGACTTCTGAAACTTGAACAGCAATGTGAATGGCATGAGAACTTGTCGTAACTTGCCATTAAATCACCCAGATCAATAATATGACAATAATATTAAGTTTCATTTGGCATTTTAGGGAAATATTTAGGGTTGGGAGTCATCATGGGCCCCCCACGACCCTAAAGAGCTTATAAAGTTTTAAAAAAATGAATTTTTAATGGTTTTTTTAATGCAGAAAGCTCCTTGTCTGCGAGAGACGGCTAGCCATCCCCGGTATGACAAGGGACATTTCCAATGTCCCCCAACTGTACCAGGGACAGGGAGCCATCCCCAAACGGGCAGGGACGTTTCCTACTCTCTGGCCTATTTTGGGGACAGCAAGGGGACATCCCCTTTGCGTCCCCCCGTCCCGAGTACAACTGGGGACGAGGACAGTGGATTTTGGCGCAAGGGACGCGTCCCCATGTAACACAAAAAAAAACAGCTCTTTTAGGGCCAAAAGGGGCTAGGAGGGGGGCTTGGAGGGGCCATACGACTAACTATACTACTGACGCCAACGAATATGCTCAAAATATTATTTGTACCCGAAAAAAATCCGATCACTTGAAAAAAATTTATGATCATTAGATTTGTTGGGAGGTCGGAATATTCCGAGGGAAACTTTTCTTGTTGGAATATGCCGATGCAATATTCCGTTGACCCGTTGAATTGACATCGACGGTTATTTTTGTTTGACGTCAAATAGCGACAAGAATGTTTTAGCCGCCAGAGTTGTTTAAGTTGTTGGCCGACGAGTGGATACTGCCACGACAACAAGGTGAGGGCCCACGCAAGAGTTGACATCCCAGGCAGGTACGTCTACGTAGGGTACCAGACTTGTGCAGGCAATACAAACTGCCTTTTTTATATATTGTTTTTATTTTGCTTTTTTCGATTTTTATTTTTTTTGAAAAAGCTAATCTTTTTTTGTAGGAAATAAAAAGTTTAAAAAACCTAAATTTGCAAAACTGTATCTGTGTCAAAGGAGGCTTGCACAAGTCTGACAGGCGATTGTGCAGACATACGGATTTTGCCTCGAGATATGTGTTCTAAAAAAAATTTGTCTTCTCAACTTTGTCAAAATTGACGAAACAACAAGTGATCCTTAGGTTTTTGGCCGTTGATGCCCGTTTTGCCCTAGGATGAGCCAATTTTTCTCTTGAGGTCGGATCTCTCAAAATTCGGACAGGAAATCACAGATCTGGTGCTTTGATACCATGTTGGAGTTAATAGTAAACCCCACAGCTCCCAGAAATCACATGCAACCAAAACACCTATCACATCTATAAAAAAGGCATCGATATGCTCATGCAACCTATTGTGACCTTTCACAACATCACCCCATTGCAAATGGGGACCCTTTGTTTTTGCTTTTTTGGGTTTTTGCCTTGGCGTCGCAACTGCTAACTACCATGTTTCTTTTACAATGAGGAGTTTGAGTTTTTGAATGGTCGCCCAAGCCAAGTGAAGAATTTGAGCCTGAATCAATGTGCAAACGTCATCATAATGCTTAGAAGGCCTGAAGGATGAGGATCCCTTGTCGTTTGAGTCAATTCTGACACCTACTTTTTGGGGATTTTCACCCTGGACCCCCTATTTTTTAGGGACTTTATTTTTGGCACTTTTGGCCTATTTTGGACTTCCTATTTTTTAGGGTTTATTTTTGGAAAGTTGCTATTTTTGGAAAGGTTTCCATCTTTGGAAAGTGCCCAAGTCATGGTTTCAGCAACACCAACTTCAAAAGACCCCAAAATAGAAATAAGTGAGAAACTTTGAAAAAACCAGATGAAGGCATGAAAAACCACCTAAGTGTTGGTCATGGCACAAGCATGTGCTAAGTCCACCATAGGGAGATCAAGACATGGCATAGACATTGATGAAATCCGCCCCACTTAGAATGGCTTGATCCAAAGCTAAAGTCTGCCCACCATGGAGAGTGAATGGCAAGAACATAGGCTACCCTTGGAAGAATGTGCAATGGCATGGGATGGAGACAAGTCCGCCGAGCTCAAGAAGAGATGGCATGAAGTAATGCAAAGTCCACTCCAAGCTAGATTGACAATGGCTTGAGCCAATGACAAGTCTGCCCTATCTTCATGGCACAACATAGAGACAAGTCCACCCACTCAACATGAGGCATGGCATAGACTAGTGGAAAGTCCGCCCCACTCAAATTTGACATGGCATAAGCATAGGTAAAGTCCGCCCCACTCAAGAGAAGATGTCTTAACACAATGGAAAGTCCGCCCTTGCTAGAATGTCATATGGCTTGACTATAGATAAAGTCCGCCCCTCCACAAGACATGGCTTAAATACTGGTAAAGTCAGCACTTAAAAGAAAATGGCAAGGCAAGCTTCAAGTCTGCCCAAGGATGGATGTCCAAGACAAGTGCAAAGTCCGCCATGGAGAAGTGTCCAAGGCAGTCCAAAGTCTTCCCTCAAGCATGATGGAAAATTTCTAAGGCATGAAGTGCCTAGAGGGGAGATGAGAATGGCACAACGTGGATGAAGTCTGCCCAACCAAGAGAAAAAAAGAAAGGCTCAAAATTTGGCTAAGTATTGGCACCCTGAGGAATAAAATTTCAGAAAATGGTTGTCATAGGAGAGAATATGTCAAACATCTTATGAAGTCCGCCTAGACACCAAGGAATAGATGGCAAACATGTCTTGAAGTCCGCTTGGAAGGAGAGATGGATGTGTCAAGGAACCAAGAAAGTCCGCCATGGTAAAGGAGTTTGTCAAATATTCTCCAAGTCCGCCCTTACCTTTTGGAATGAAAGTCAAGAAGTCTGCCATAAGAAGATGAGCAACATGGAGAGAAATTCTTTAAGTCCGCCATAAGGATGGCACAAAGCAAGCAAAGTCCGACTTAGACACCAAGGGTAAATGGCAAAGACAAGTGAAAGTCCGACTTTTCCCAAGCATAGCATGTCCAAACCTTTATGAAGTCCGACTTTCCTCAAGCAAGGCATGTCCAAGGCAAAGTAAAGTCCGACCTAGGCCTATTGAAGAAAATGTCTTGAGCATTATGAAGTTCGACTTTGATTGAATAAAAATGTCCAAGACTGCAGCAAGTCCGCCTAGGAAGAAAATGAAGATGTCAAGACACAAGTAAAGTCCGCCCAAGGAGAGGATAAGAAAATTGGCTAAGTGTTGATACCTTGGGGAGGGAAATTCAGAAAATTGACTAAGTGTTGGAAAGAAAACAAGAGGAATAAAGAGGAAAAGTAAAGAGGAAGTGAATAAAATCCTTGTCCAAGGATGGAATTTGTCCTACATAGCACAAGCCAATTTCAAAATTGAAGACAAATCCACAAGCAAAGTTCATCTGAAATCTTGTCTAAGTAGCGGTCCGCGTGAAGGTGTTACAAAATGAACTTGAGTAGCCAAAATTTGGCTAAGTATGGGAAATTCCTCACAGAGAAAGTTCCAATTTCCTCCATTGTGGCCAAAGCACAGGGGAGTTCCTCTCCAAATTCAAGGCACTTGAAGGAATTTCAGAGCAACCCGAGAACAAAGACTTAATAGTTTCAAGTCTAAACATGTGCTCCAAGGCGAGACTTCCAATACAGGTGAGAAGAAGAAATCAAAGTCTCAAAAGGAATCCAAGATCAAAGCTAGGAAGAAACAAGCACAAAGGACAGAGTTACCGGCAAGGAAAATATTCTAAGGCAAGCACGTGGAAGAAAAACAAAGTGACCAAGGAAAACATCTAGCACGCTGAGGTGGCACCTCGTCATCTTCCAACCAATCAAATTGTTCCAAGTCAACATGCAACAACTTTCTATTTTATTGTTGGTTCATATTTAGCAACAAGGACAAGTGTCCTCAAATGTAATTTTCTCATTGGTCGAGAAGGAGTTAGTTATGACAAGCCCTAATTAGGATTTTATTTTGTAATCTCGGTCGTTGATCTTAAATCAATCTTGGCCATTGAATTGTAATTGGGGAGCCTATAAATTGAGCTCACCCCTCATTTGTAAAACATGGGAGCATGTTGCAAAACATGTTGAGATAAGTAAATTGTTGCATATGACTACCAAAGTAATAAGTAATACATGCATTTTTCTGATGGTGATTACTTCTCTTATTTTGGAGTTGGCATGGTTCTTATCCCTCATCATAGTTTAGATTTTATTTCATGTATGTTAGATGAATGCAAGATCTGATAAGTATTGATTTATGGTGAAACTTTTGCTCATACTTTCTTTGAATGGATGACTTTCATTCAATGCATAAAGTTAGCCTAAGCTTACCTTGTGGATGCTTAACTTCTGTCTGGATAGATATTGTTCAATTTGATGATAGTTATTCATGACGTGAAAATCATAAGCACACTCCCTTGAAGATTGCACCCACTTTGTGTAGTTGTCGTCGAGCATGGTGAAGCAAAGCGCAGTTATTGGTTTCACCAAGTAAATACTGTCTCTTGAATTCTTAGGAAGTAGATTAGAACTTCTAAACCCTTATCTCCTTTTTTTCAGTTTGTTTGATCCAAGACCCAAACAACAGAGCATCATTGCCTAAACCTTCATTGTGAATTGAACAAACCTAGTATAAGTCCCTTTGTGTTACCAGCATATCACAACAACCATTGAGCTTATCCACACGTCAAGACCTGACATAAGGAACCTTGGAATCGCCATATGATCTTTTTTGCAATCTTAGCATACGAGGTAGTTTTTCAAGAGAGGATAGGGTGTCTTTGGGCATTTTATTCTGATGTTTGGTGTGTCACAAAACACGCATCAACACAACTTTGAGAAGAGATGATCCAAAAAAGCAACTGATTGTGCAATGAATTAATCTGAATTGAATCTAAATGATTACAATGAATGTGAATGCTTATAAAAGCATAAAAAAGCAAACCCTAGATGAGGATTTGATTAGATTGTGACAAGTGTTTTAATCTCATGCAATGAGAGAACTTGACCTATATTTAGTCCAATCTAATTAATAAAAAAACATTCCTAAGTTTAGCTTAAGTGAATAAAGTAATAAGGGACTTAATAATTACTTAATAATTAATTAATTATCAACTGATGTCCTAATTACTCCAACAATTCATATTCACATACATTCAATTCATGACATCCCTTTCCTTTAAGACTTAAGGCCTTCTTAATAACTTGTTTCTTTTCCATGCAAAATGCTAGATGATTGTAACTTCCTTATTAAGGCAAGATTCCCTTTAATTGATTGTGACATGTTAGATGTTTTATAACTTCTCCATTATTCTTTGTAACTACTATGACAAGATTCCTTGTAACTCCTCTATTGAACTCTATGACAAAATCCTTTGTAAACTCACACAACTTAATTTTTTGAAAAATACTTATTACTACCTAAGTCGCCAAATTGGAATTGGGTACTAGTACAGATATGTGGTTACAATACACCAGTACAACAAATAGTTGTCAATTAGTTTAACAATTAACTCATAGTTTGTATCATGTACGTAATAAATTGGATATTTCATATTTGTTATATTAAATATAAATTTTGATATAGAAAATGTTTAATAAATAGTCTAATATTTTAAATTTAAAAAAAAAACATTGGAATTCTATGAAATTTATAATATGTAATATGTTACTTTTAGTGAGCTATTACTATATAATTTTAAGGATATGTAATGCAATACTTTTAGGGAATGATTACTATTAAAATGGAGAGCAAATTGCATATACGAATTGCACCTGCACATAGAAAATCTCAAAATAATATGTAATATTGTTTGATTGAATCAAGAGTACATTCACACTGATTTTACATTACATTACATTGGCTCATAAAGCTATTATTTTCCCGTACTAACTACCAAAACTTACTAATGGGAAAGTAACTCCCAAAAATTAACAATTATTTTATTTATATATTAACTATTATCTCACCTAACATTTATTTATTATTATTACTATTATTATCTAACTTATATACTCTAGATGTAATATATTCCAACAATTTCTATATAACTTTAGTAATATGTAATCTGATACTTTTAGTGAAGTATTGTTGTATAATACAAATTTCATTTAAAAAAATTAAAATATTAATCTATTTATTGGCTACAATGTAACGTACTAGTCACAAAATGTTATTTATGTTAGAATTATATTTTATCACATCATTATAATTTTTTATTATTAATACATAACTAATTATATAGTTATGTTGATCGAGTATGCCCGATCAAGGTTGGTTATCTACCAACCTTTTTTCATGTATTTATTGATGCTTCTATGTTGAACAATATAGCTCGATTGCTCTCATTTATTCTTCATGGTATCAAAGCAAACTCTTTTCTGAGCCTGTGTGATAAAGTTGATGATCATGTCTGAAGAAAGAATCAATCATTGCTTGTCCAATCACATCAGGAGGAAGATTGTTGTGTAATGTGAATGCATCGGCAAGTTCGCGTCTGACATGAGTGATTGCTATATGCAAACTGTGCAAAAGCGACGACAAGGCATTTGAGGGATTTCTTCTGAAAAGAAATGTCGGGTCAAGAAGAGCAGTGACGAAGTGCATCAACAGAGATAATGTGAAAGAGTCGGAGAAGCGAAAGAGACATAAAGCCTGAAAGACGTCTCCTAGTGAATTTGATAGATGCAAGGAGGAGGAATGTCTATATAAGTCGTGAAAAGGAGGACGCAAATGAAAGTTGTGTCGAGATCATTCAAAAACAAGCGACAAGACGAAGGAATAAAAAAAACACACCTGAACGTGGTCTCCTGTGTGCCGCGTATGGTCTCCTGTGTGACATGTGTATTTTGAAAGAGGCACACAAGTTTGTGGAGATTTCGAATTGTCAAAAGGTGCATATTTCCTCATATTGTTTCCTTTAACAGAAAAGCATAGAAATATTTTGCTGCATTTAAATTTCAAAACTTGGAAGCATTGCATTTGTTGCTTATCTTTTCTGAAGGGAAAAATATATATATATATAGTTCTGAGTCATTGTCTCTACACTTAAAATTCCAAACTCAGAGCATTTATTTTTCTAAAAGTCAAAAATAGAAGTTCAATGTTTGATGAGGGGTTATAAGGTTAAAACCAGAATGGCTCCTAGTGCACCTAAATTCCTCCTGCCCGATTCCCAACTCCTAAAGGGTGAAAACTATGCTGCCTGGAAAACCAAAGTCCAAATGCAATTAGAGTTTGAAGACCTTTGGGAAATTGTCTCGAGAAATAAAACCAGACCAGCCACAACCGGTGATGAGCAAAATAAGTTTGATAAGGCCAACCAAAAAGCCAAGTTAATCATCCTTTTTAGTGTGTTAGTTGACGTTCAACGTCACATTTGCACTCTCCAAATGCAAAATGGTGAGAAGGTAGAAAATTTCTTTAGAAGAGTTGTTGAATTGAGAATTGCACTTCAAGCATTAGGGGAAGAAGTCACAGATGACTTTCTTGTACCAATTGTCTTGAGAGCACTGCCCCCTTCGTTTAGAGTGTTTGTAACATGTTTGAATGTGGCACATAAAACACCCTCATTTGAAGAACTGGTCAACTTGCTTCAATAGGAAGAAGCAATGTTTGGTGAGACTGATACTCAAGACAATCAAGCCCTTGCAGCAAAACAAAAGGGAAAACAACCTGATCATCGAAGTGGTCCATCAGGACAGTCAAATCAAAATCAACACAACTCTTCCAAAAAGAAAAAGAAATGTCTCATTTGTGGTAAAAAAAGTCATGAACTCAAAGAATGTTGGTATAATTCCTATGCCAATAGTGAATCCAATAGCAAAAAGCCACAGAAATCTTTGCAAGGGGATAAGAAAAAAAATCCACAGTGGCAAAAAAAGCCCAACAAACAAGGGAATGTTGCATCCACTTGTCATTCAGATGAAGAAGATTTTTTGTATGCTGCAGAAACAAAGGCTGTCACATCTAACAATTCAGTCTAGTATATTGATTCAAGTGCACCCAGACATATGACAGGGGAACAAAAATGGTTTTGTGCCTTAACTCCATCCACCTCCTATGGGCATGTTTCATTGGGTGATGACACCTCATATAAAGTTCAGGGAAGTAGTGATATTGCACTTCCATTGAGAACTCATACATGTCGACTTACAAAGGTCCTATATGTTCCAAGGCTCATTAAGAACCTACTTTCAGTAAGTCAATTACTTGAGCACAATCTGCAAGTTGAATTTGATCAACTCAATGGTGAGAAACTTTGTCTTATCAAAGACAAGACTTGCAATGGGGCAGTTGTAGCTCGTGCTTCACGGGCAGGCAAGATGTTTCAATTGGTTGATGTTTCATATGAAGATCAAGCCCTTGTAGTCAAAACCAATACATCCACAACTCTCTGGCATAGAAGCTTTGGCCACCTCAGCATTGGTTATCTTCTTGCATTGAGTAAGAGAAATATGGTACGAGGACTTCCTCCCATTCAAAAATCAAAAGTTATATGCTCACATTGTCTTGCCGGGAAACAACATAGGGCTCCTTTTCCTGCTACAGAAAACCGAGCCTCTAGTCACTTAGAATTGGTTCACACCGATCTCTGCAGACCTATGCCTTGCAGTCATTAGAATGCCCGGTATTTTTTTCTCTTTGTGGATGATTATACAAGAAAAATGTGGGTCTATTGTTTGGCTCACAAGCATGAATCCTTGGAGAAATTCAAGGAGTTCAAAACTCTTGCAGAACGGTCATTTGGTCAGTCTCTCAGAGCCCTTTGTTCAGATCGAGGGGGGGAATTCACTAGTAAAGACTTTGAAGCCTACTTGCAGAAGCATGGAATACAGAGACAGTTGACTACTACACATACGCCGCAACATAATGGTGTTGCTGAGAGGCATAATCGTACTATTGTTGAAATGGTGTAATGCATGTTGAAGGATGCAGATCTTGCTCTTGCATTATGGGTTGAAGCAGTTCACACAACAGTGTATTTGTTGAATCGAGCACCCACCAAAGTGCTTGATAATATCACACCCAAAGAAGCTTGGACTAGGAAAAAGCCCTCTATTTCACATTTCAGAGTATTTGGATGTACAGCCTTCATGCATGTCCCCAAGGTTCAAAGAGCCAAATTGGATGATAAGTCGATCAAGTGCATCTTTCTTGGATACAGTTCAAAGTCCAAGGGATATCGGCTTATGGATACAATCAAAACAAAGGTGTACATTAGCAGGGATGTAGTCTTTGATGAGGAATTTGGGAGCAGCTCCTCTTCCTCTCCATCACCTGTATGTTCCCAAGCACCACAATTGATTGAACCTGCTGATGAGGACATTGCAGAAGAGCAGGAGGTTGTTGAAGAGAAGGAAGTTGATGAAGGCACTTCAGATAACATTTTGTTTCCATTGGATGGGTTTCCTCCTCTTACTCCTCCATCCTCGTCTTCTATACACAAGAAGATTCCTAAGTGGTATCATACTACTATAAAGGCTTCCAAGGATGATGCAGTTGTTGATACATCTTTTCATGGGCCTAGGACTCGCAGCAAGTCTTGTGAAGAAGTGAATATAGCCCTTATGTGTACAGTTTTACAGAGTTCTGAACCTGAAACAGTGCAGCAAGCTCTTGAGTCACCACCTTGGAAAGATGTTATAGATGTTGAATATCAAGCACTTCGAAGGAACAATACATGGGAACTTGTTGATCTTCCACCAAGGAAGAAGGCTATTGGCTGCAAATGGGTTTTCCGGATCAAATACAAGGCAGACGGTAGCATTGACAAGTATAAGGCTCGACTTGTGGCTAAGGGCTATGCACAGAAGGCATTGATTATAATGAAACTTTTGCCCCTACAACAAAGATCAAGACTATCCGTATGGTGTTGGCTATGGCAGCACAGTTTGGGTGGAAAGTTCACCAGATGGATGTTAAAAGCACCTTTCTTAATGGAGATCTCATGGAGGAAGTCTATATGACTCAACCAAAGGGATACACTACACCTGGGCAGTAGCAAAAAGTATGCAGACTCCTCAAATCCCTCTACGGTCTTAAATAGGCTCCTCGAGCCTGGTATATCAAGATCGATGAGCATCTCCTTAACCATGGATTCATCAGGAATCCATATGATCCCAATCTCTACCTCAAAGAGCAAGGAGGGAAGATTGTCATTTTGGTTGTTTATGTCGACGATCTGGTCATCACAGGGAGTTCTCCGCAGATGATTGATGCAACAAAGAATGATCTCAAATGGTCGTTCGACATGACAGATCTCGAGCTCCTGCATTATTTTCTTGGACTTGAGATGTGGCAAAAGAAGAATCAAATATATGTTTCTCAAATGAAGTATGCCAAGAAATTGCTCAAGAGATTCCACATGGAAGATTGCAAACCTATGTCGACCCCCATGGAGACAAGTTTGCAACTTTCCCGCCACGATTCATCTGCTCGAGTGAATGCTACTCTTTATCGCCAATTGATTGGGAGTCTCATCTACCTGACCTATACCAAGCCGAATATCAGTTTTGTTGTCAGTTATCTTTCTAGGTTTATGCAAGAAACCTAAGGTTGTTCATTGGAAGGCAACAAAGAGGGTTTTGAGATACATCCGTGGTACAGTGGCATATGGCCTGGAATATAAGTAGAATGCAGATTTTTCATTGTATGCATACACGGATGCGGACTATGCAAGTTCAATGGATGATAGGAAGTCTACTTCAAGCTTCATTTTCTTTTTGGGATTTGGTCCGATTTCTTGGGGTAGCAAAAAGCAAACCACTGTTGCTTGCTCTTCCAAAGAGGTAGAATATCGCGCCGCAAGGAGGGGCTGTTTGCGAGGCGATATGATTACGTCGCATTTTGAAAGGTATGGGTGTTCCTGATACAAGTCCTACCACTTTGTTCTGCGACAATTAGAGTGTGTTGAAGCTTGTTCGCAATCCAGTTTTTCATGAGTGTACCAAGCATATTGAGGTTCAATGCCATTACATTCATGAGCATGTTCAACAATAGAATATACAGCTCCAGTTTTGTTTGACTCAAGAGCAACGTGCAGACATGTTTACCAAATCACTTGCAGGAATAAAGTTCGAGGTTTTCCAAACTTTCATGCTTTGGTCTCTTGGGCATATGATGTAATAAGGGGGGGTGTTAGAATAATATTTTATTACATCATTATAATTTTTTATTATTAATACATAACTAATTATATAGTTATGTTGATCGGGTATGCCCGATCAAGGTTGGTTATCTACCAACCTTTTTTCATGTATTCATTGATGCTTCTGTGCTGAATAATATCGCTCAATTGCTCTCATTTATTCTTCAATTTACACCTTATGTTTGAAGTTTTACCAATGTAAATGAAAAAAATTGATCATGTTTATGTAACCATGGACTTTTAAGGTCAAGAATGAAGGTTTTATAAGAGCAGAAAATCAAATTATGATGATCTTATAAAACCTTCAATTGGTATCAGAGCAATAAGGAGGAGATCCTGAAAGCATCCAAAACTCATGTGTTGAAGATCAAAGTTCAAATGGGAGAATTTGCATAAAAATCAAGGAAGAAAAACAGTACACATAAGGAAACAAGGGCATTGACATACGCTGCCAAAATTTCCTTTGGTTATTGCTGCTGTGGCATACAAAGGATAGAGGAATCATTTTCAAGGGCATCTCTGTTTTTTTTTTCTATTTTAAGAAGCTGAATACAGTTGAAGATCAAAGTGATCATATTGCCAAGGCTGGTATGAAAGCCACATTCCTCTAAGTGGGAATTAAACACAACATTGCAGCAATAAAGAGGAAGTGCCAAGCAAAGGATGACTCATGGTCTGAAAAGGACAATTTGACTCTCTACGCACAGGGTGATTTGACTCAAATAGTTGGGATGCAATAGGTAAGATTTAACCAAACAACAAAAATATTATTATTTTTGTTCCCTTTTGGTGTAATGATCTGATCTTGACAGGGACAGTTTGTAAGGTTTTTTTGGAAAGCAAGAAACAGCTAGTCAATTTTTCTTTTACAAGAGATAGATTGTTGCATTTTTTTATATATTTTTTGAGATATATATGAAATAAACAAACACTGTTCATTATTCTTTCAAAGAAAGTGTGTTGAATTGAAATACCAATTCATTTATAGTAGAGCACAATTAAATTTGACAAAGGGCAGTTGTAGTATGGATTTGTGGTTAATTGTAAGAAACAAGCACAAAACATGAATTCAGTTTTGAATGCGATTGATTCCATCTTTTAGTGTGGTAAGTTAAAAGCAGTCAAAGTGCTGTGCATTGACTCTGGATTTCATTCGCATTTTCCAGTTGTTTGCCTTTCAAACTTGCAAAGCAATTCCTTATCTCTCCACATGTCTTTTCTGCCGTAATGTTGAACTTACATCTAATGGCAGGCAGCAGATCTGAAAAGCACTCAACCTTAAGGAAACCATGTTCACATATGCTGTCTTCTTCCCTCCCGTGGAGAATAAAAGTCGTAAAATAAACAAGATGAAAACATTTATGGTTTTTTTGGGTCAAGTCCAAAAAAACCTTCAAATATTGCATCTGCAGTTCAAAATGCTCAGGATTTGCACCAGAATCACTACATCGTCACTGGAGTCAGCCAGATTCGACTGAGAAAAGTTGGAACTATTTCAAGCAGGAGAAATTCCAACCATAGTCAGATTCATAGGCCATTTGAACCAGGATCCAATTCCAAGACGTTTTGTAACTGGAATCGGCCTGTAGATGTGCCGATTCAGTAACTTAGATTACCTCAAATAAATAATAAATCTTTTGTGCCCTGAATACAAAAAATGAAAACTTCTGTTTGCAATTTGCCCTAGGTTCAAACCAGGATCATAGCTTTAGTTGAGCTCCATATTTTGTGTTTTTTCATCTACCAAGTACCAAAATAACCAGATTACTCTATGATTGATAACCCAGTAATAAATCAGTTTCTACTACGAAAGGCATTCAGAAAAGAAACAGTGTAAGAAGATGAAATCAAAAATAATACAAAGTAACTGATCGAAGAAATTAATTTTACCATGTTAAATATAACTCAGCTCATTAAATCGATTTTTAAAATGTACCAGTGCTAACATTTAAGCCTTTTTATGCAATTTGGGATGATTTAATTCCTTGAGGTTTTCAAATACCGAAACATTCACTTTAATCTACAATTAGCTGAAATTAACGTAGCAATTTCACTTGTAGAACACATATATAAGGTTGAGCGTGTCAAGATAAGGTAAATGATGCACTTGCTCATGGACCGAGAAGAAGATACTCCATAGTTGAAAATTACACAGACCTAGTACACTTTAGCCTTTGGAGGTTTTGTTCTTCCTAAACTCTTATTTGTGACAAAAGACAGCATTCAAAAGATTAATGAGGCCAATGACTAAACGTTGAAATCAAAGTACATTGCTGTAATATGTTTATGATTAGGAAACTAGAAAATAATCTGAACTAAAAGAAACTAAGGAAAATCTTATCATAGACATCACAATAGTTTTTATTAAAGTTGTATGGACACGGATATGGATACAGATACGGATACGGTATCGGATATGGATACAGCCATTTTTTGAGACCCCAATATGGATACGGCTGGATATGACATTCATAAAAAAAACATACATATATTTTCTAAGTTATTAGAGGAGATTTTCATTACTTTAAAAGCAAATAAGAAAATATAAATTAAAATAATATTAAAATTTAAATATTAATAATTTAGTAAAGAATAAATATTTAAATATATATTAATAAATTTTATTTATATTTAAAGAATAAGTTTTTTTTTTTTTTAAATCTCTTACATTTAAACAATATAATATAAATATAAAATTACAAACAATTAACTTTTTTAAATTTGTAAAAATTAAAACACCAAAAAAATAGTAGAGTTGAATTGGAAGAAGACATAGAAAAATGGGTAGCTGAAATAGAAAAACATTTCATTTGTCTTCCTCATTTGCTGTAGGTTTTATTTATACAAAACAAAACAAAAAATTGCATGATTGAAGTTTTTTAAGATAATATTTTGGAAGATTCAGGTCAGCTTTTTTTAAAATCAAATCACATAGTATCCGGCACGGTTGGAAAATCAAGGTTTTTTGGGCACTTGTGGGTACAGTATCCAACGTGTATCCATGGCGTATCGCACAAGTATCCGTATCGGATATGGGGATACGCGTGCCCGGGGAGGGGCAGGGGAGTATCCAGCTACTCTGGTTTTAAGATTGAAAAAAAAAAGCATTCTTAACACCAAATTATAATAGTTTTATAGGCAAAAAAATGCTTCTGATTTTCCAATCGTTATCAATTTTTTCGTACCTTTCTCAGCCGCTGAGTTTGTACTACCACACCAAATGGCTTCTCTGATACGAGGAGGAGCAAATGCAGGACCTTGAAGAAAAGATGAATTGTGTCCTAATGGAACCCCAAGCAGGCAAGACGTAGCCACAGAACCCCCCAATGCCCGCACCAGTTCTGCCTGAAACAAACAACCCATTTAACTTATAAATTCAGAGAGTCCAGTATATTCAGCCTGCAAGAATATAACCACAACCCTAAATCATCTAAATAATATCTAACCATCAATGAATAGGAACAAAATCTGTCATGATGATGATAATGATGATGATGGTGTTCAATCCCTCAGGTGATAGGTTATATTAGAACCTTGGCATAAAAACCCAAAAAAACATACAAAAACTTGAGTATATTAGGAGTAAATAACTCCCTCATTTCCTCCTGATTTTCAAAGGGCTTCAGATTCTAAAATTTTGGATTCTGGATTATTGCAGGAATTTGTAAATCATTTTCCTAGCCCACATTGATCGTGTTGTAAGGCAGAGAGCTTTGATTGATGATGACCCAAGTTCAAGCCCACTGGGCACAACCCCTATGCCTGAGAATCTCCACAAACAGATACCTCTCATGGTAATGATAATTATTTTCTCTACCATTTATCAAATATAAAAGGGTCCATCTGACCCTTAAAAATATTACTTGTGTTCCAACTTTCAAGAAACGCTTCTAAACCTGGTGAGCATATTGGAAATAATTTAATAATATCATCAAGTTTTTGGAACATATTAGATTCTGAAGCATTTCTTTCAACATCCTGAAAGTTTGTATATTCTTTATCCAGTTTGCTGTGATCAAGTGGTAAGACAGCAATATTCATGACAATAACAGAAAAGGTAGCCCCCAAACGGATTTTAAGGTCGGCAGTGCATTTCCCACACATAAGAAGGCAGAAGAATCCTCTGTATATCTGATGTTTTAAAGAGCAGGGCACACTAGGACAAAATGATTTCATCCTCAATAAAATGTAGTTAAACATTACAATTGTCAACTTTCTGGTATAGTCATTACTTTCTAGCACTGGACCTATTTAATCTGAAGCCATATATTTATATGTTTAAAAAGCAAACAAAATATCCTTGATTCCTCAGCGCTGAATTACATCTTCTTCTATTTGACAGTTATATTCTTTCTCAAAAGAGGATTTGAATGCTTGAACACATTTTTTCTTGTACTCCCTCCAATACAAGCTGCTGGAAGATATACCGCAGAAAATTCCAGATTATTGCACCAGTCATGTAAGGCGAAATTCCTTCTTTCAATTTGCAGCTCAGAGATTATGCAGACAATCATTCGAACTCGTCTCCAGAAAATTTACCCAAATATTTAATCTTAGATACAAAAAGAAACCCTCAACACTGAATCATAACTTATTCTGTTGAACCATTATTAATATCTTCTTCTATTTAACCATTACTGATGATTTTTTCAAACGAGACTAAAGGACCTGGACACATGTTTCTATTGACACTCATAAATATGACCGGAAATTTACCCAAATATTTTATCTTAGATACAAAAAGAAACCCTCAACACTGAATCATAACTTCTTCTGTTGAACCATTATTAATATCTTCTTCTATTTAACCATTACTGATGATTTTTTCAAACGAGACTAAGGGACCTGGACACATGTTTCTATTGACACTCATAAATATGACCGGTATGAAAGAAAAACAGAAAACAATCTCTTTTATTAAAAAAGATACTGAAAAAAGAATCATTGTCAGAATACATTTTCAGAAAATTTACAGGAACATTTACAGAAAAAATGGTAATAAAAGCAAGAGATACACGTGGAGAGGTTTGTGACTATATGACAGCAGTAACAGATAAATTTACCAGGTCAAATCCCTCTCGTGGAAATAAAATGGTTTAATAATGTGACAGAAGGCTTGCGGAAAAGACGTGATCAATTTTTAATTCATTGGAGTTTTGGCTCACGTGGACATCTGGACTGGCTCAAAGCTTTTGAAAAGCTCGGCAGTCTCAACCCCCTATCAGAGTGCATTCAATGAGATCTAAGGTTTATTAGTTAATACCCAATGCCAAAAGTTCTGTAAATTTAAAAGCAGATTTTTGGCTAAAAAGGGTGCAAGCATCTTCCTTTTTGGTACAAATATCTCTTTCCACACTCCACGATGCTTATTGGTGGACTTCAAGCCATACTATGTAGTCCATCTTCCCTATAAATGAAAAGATTACAGAGACCAGATCCTTCTTCAGATAACTCCATTACTATCATAAATAACAACATTACAGCATGGGTGGAAAGTCATTAGACCTGAAAATGGTTAATGGTTGTAAAGTAAGTAATATTATTAATTATCATCACGAGATCTGATTTACAAGTTTCCTATTTTCAGGCATTTTATGAAGATACCGTTCCACTGTGAAACTCTTAGTCGTAACTTGCATACAAGAATGTAAATCAGCAATAAACACATATTCCATGCCGAAGCCTAGAAAGAAACATGTACCTTGAGTTTTGCCCTCTCCCTGATTAAGGTTAGAGAAGCTTCTACCACGCGATTTTGGCCATCGACCAAATTGGCAGAAGGTACGCTGTCCACACCCAGCCTATGCACAAACCTTGCCCCGATTTTCCCCATTCTATTCATGATTGGCATCTCTTTCGTCCCGGCACTTGAGTTTCCAGAAAAGTAAAATGCGGCAAAGGCCAGTATTTTTGTGAGGAAGGAGACGCTGCAAAATCCAGAGGAAGGATGGCTGTGTAAAATGAGCTGTTGGTTGTATCAGCCGACCCCTCTGAGTGGCAACTAAAAATAAACTTTGTCGCAAGAGTAATCGAGAATGTCGCCAAACCTTGAGAATAGAGCGAAATACCATAAGAATATAATATACAGTAAAGGGCATACAATATTTTAGGGTTACTGAATACGCTCACAGTGCTGTGTGGGAAGGTGTCGGTAGATTCGTTCCAAACAGTTTGAAATGAATCTACACCGTGGGGAGCCAGTTTAAACACTTCAAAGAGTAAACACGTGATTATAAACGTCCAAATCTTAAAATGCCTAGAAAATGTTGAACGCATCACTGATATTTTACTGAGTAGTGTGAGTAGGGACATCGCCCGCCATTTGAGCGGTACAAGGAATGACATGATTCAAAGCCTGCGGCCACGACAATGAGAACGACAAATGATCTTGGTTTTCATTTTTTATTTTTTTATTTTTATTTTTTTAATCTTCGAACGCCGTGAGCTTATTTTTAGCCGATATAGGCTCTTAGGCTTGGGATCTGATGGTCTGTGCATCGTTTTTAAAATTTTAGAGAGTATACTATAATTTGAATTTATCATTTTCGAGGCGAATTTTTTTGTTTTTGTCAGGCTTTTTTATTTTTTAATCTTTGAATGCCGTGAGTCGATATAGGCTCTTAGGCTTGGGATCTGTTTAATTTTAGAGAGTATATTATAATTTTAATTTATCATTTTGGAAGGGAATTTTTTGTTTTTGTCATTTTTTGTTTTTTGTTTTTTTCGAATTAAAAAAAATGTCTCTAAAATGATATATTTCCACTATATTATAAATAGCATTCAATAATATTATATTAAAATATTATTAAATGACAATATTATATTGTTATCAATATTATATTATTGTTAATAATGTTAGTATTATATTATTATTTATTTAATATAAGTATTATACTATTATAATTACTAAAATATTATTATATTTTCAATTTAATTACATTATTATTAATATTAGTAGTATTTGATTATTAATATGTCATTATAAATATATATGATTTTGTTAAAATTATCTTATAATTATTATAAAATAAATATTATATTTTTTTTTATTATTTTATTATTAGATTTAGGGTTAGTTTTAGGGTTAAGGTTAGGGGTACTGATAGATTTAGGGTTATGATTATGGTTAATGTAGGTAATTAATGAAAGATATATATTTGAATTGAATAATAGGAGTTTTGTGATTAGGGTTATAATTATGGTTTATGGTTAGGGTTAGGATTAGGTAAGGCTTACGATTATGGTTTATGGTTTAAGGCTAGATGTAAGGTTCGTTTAAAGGGTTGGGGATACAGTTAGGGGTTGTTTTTGGATTTGGGTTATGGTTGGGGTTGGGATTAGGGTAAGGGTTAGGTTTAGGAGTGAGCTTAAGGTTAGGGGTAGGGTTAGGTTATGTGTTTGGTTTGGGATTAGTTTGAAATTAGGGTTAGGGTTTAGGGTAATCTCTAAATTCAAGTTTCAGTCATAGTTAGTTGTTTTTCAACAAGAAATCATTATAGTTTATTTTTTTCTCGTTCATTACAACCAACTATGACTTAATCTTAAATTTAGATCTTTTCTTGAAACCTAACATCCTAACCCTAACTGTAACCCTAACTTAACCTTAATTTTATTTATCTTAACCCTAACCCTTATTTTATTTCTCCTAACCCTAACTTTAACCCTAACCATAACCATAAACGTAATCATAACAGTAGTCATAACTATAAACCTAACCTTAAACCCTAAACCATAAACCATAATGCTAACCCTAATTGTAACCTTAACATTAACATATTTATAATCCCAACCCTAACCCTAATCCTAACCCTAACCCTAATTTTCTTTATCTTAACTCTAACCTTTATTCTATTTCTCATAACTCTAACTTTAACCCTAACCCTAACCCTAACCATAATTATAATCATAGCAATAATCATAACAATAAACCTAAACTTAAACACTAAACCATAAACCATAATTGTAACCCCTAAACTTTCCCTAACCCTAACCATAAACCATAATCTTAACCCTAATTCTAACCCTAACCAAATCCTTAATTGTAACCCTAACCTTAATCCTTACCCTAACTCCTACTGTAGTCATAACCTTATCCCTAACCCTAACCAAATCCCTAACTGTAACCCCAACCCTAACACTAGCCATAATCCTAATCCTAAGCCTAGCCCTAATCCCAACCCTATTCCTAACTCTGACCCTAACTTTAAACCTAAACCTAAGGTCCTAAATCTATTTCTCACAACCTTATCTATAACCCCAACCTTAACCTAACCAAATCCCTAACCTTAATCAAAAACCCTAACCCTAATCCCAATCCTAATCATAATCATAACCATAACTCTAAACCTAACCCTAAACCATAAACCCTAATTGTAACCATAACCCTAACACTAACCATAATCCTAATCCCAACCCTAACCTTAACCCTAACCTTGATCCTAACCATGTTCCTAATGCTAACCCTAACATTAAACCTGAACCTAAGGTCCTAAATCTATTTCTCACAACCTTAACCTAACCAAATCCCTAACCTTAATCAAAAACCCTAACCCTAATCACAATTCTAAACCTAACCCTGACCATAATCCTAATTGTAACCCTAAACCATAACCCTAATTCCAACTCTATTCCCAACACTAACCCTATTCCTAATTGTAACCCTAACCATGATCATGACACTAACCTAACCTTAACTCTAATGAAATACTATAATCATAACCCTAACCTAACCATAATTGAAACCCTATTTTTCAAGTTTGTCAATAGTATTTGTCAAGAGAAGTATACAAGACATGCCCATAACAATAAACGATCTTTGTGAACACATGGAGAACATGCCAAACTCTCATTTGGGAGACAAATTGATGTGATTTGGAGCCAGTTTGAGAGGTACTAGATCATATTAGGAAAAATGTCAGGAAGAGTTGACAGGCATGCTTCATTAGATAAGCACAGCTACATTTTCTTTTACTTTGAGTGCAACTGATTTGTATTGGCCTAATTTACACACATTAATGTCTGGAACACCACCTACTAATCCACGTGAATCACAAGCATGGAAAAAGAAAAATGTCATCGACTACCCTCACATTGTAGCATAAGACATGCATTTACGCCGCACATACTTTAGAAAGGAGATACTTGAAAAAGGCATGAATGTTACAGATTATTGGTGCAGATACGAGTGGCAACATAGAGGTTTAGCACATGTTCATGCATTCATATGGATTAAGGGAGCACTCAATATGGATAAAATTGATTGGGCTAATGAAGAAAAATGAAGGAATGTTGAAACTTATTTACATTGTATCATTCACGCACAGAATCCTAAACAAGATATGCATCAATGGAACATACAGGTATGTTTAGAATACATTCAAATTATATGTCTAATCATATCTATATCTAATTATTTTAAAAAATGATCAAATTACACATTTTGTTATAAATTGCAACCATTCCACAATTTTTCTCAACATCCATGCCTTAGAAACACTGTTGAGAGACACACGATGTGTAGAGAGGATGCATGTCTAAGGAAAGAGGCAAAAAAACTTGTTTGCAGGTAAAAATATTGTTATATATTTTTATTTGAATTATTGTGCATAATTTACTATTGTAGTTGAGTACTAAATTTTAAAAAAAAATTATTTGAAATAAAGGTATAACACTCCATGGCCATTAAACTTAGATGGATCAAAATTATATGAGGATATACAAAACGGTGAAAAAGATTCACACCATTAAGAAATGACACTAGGTTGAACACTCACAATCGATACATACTCCAATTATGGAGAGAAAATATTGATTGGCAACATGTTATATCCAAACATGTTGTAGTTAAATATATCGCAAAGTATGCAGCCAAAGCATAAAAGAGATATGAAACATATCACTTGATGTTAATGCATCTAGCAAATATGAAGAACCTTGATGATTCAGCCACAAGAGCTTATAAGAGCCTTCTCACCAAAACAATAATTGAAAGGGATATTGGAGCTCAAGAAATAAGTGGCATGCTCTTGGAACTTCCACTAGCAAAGAGCAGTAAAAGGTTTGTCAACTTAAATATGTCAAATGAGGTTTTCAAACATGTGGTTTTAAATAATGAAGATGACAATGAAGAACAAACCATACCATTCATTGACACATACAAAAATAGGTCTTCCAATATGGAAGTTGTATCACTTATCGACGCAGCAAAATCATGGATATATAATCAAAAAAGAAAGGAGAAAATAAATGGAATATTAGAGAAACAGTTATCGTGGTAAGAGTGTTTCCTAGATTTTATTTGACTCTTGCACGTGGCTCTGAAAAATAGATAGATTTTTTCTTTTATGAGTTGATACTTTACAAACCGTTTCGAAAAATTCAAATGGATATTGGCCATGGCAACTAATCGATAGTGGAAAAGTGGGACAACTTCAACTATCATCCATGGCATTTACAACAAACAACACCTCCTGAAGATAATGGCATCCCTAGTGACTCTAATTTTGAAGGGAATGATAATGGTCAAGGAACCACGACATAAATGAATGGGAAATAATATCTCGACTTCATCGTGACCAAATCTTACAAGTTTTAAGTGGGTGGAAGGGTGGGCGCCCCTCCATGGTGGCAGAGGGAGGTGGCATGGATTGCCACGGTGGCGGGTGGTTGGGGACTTTTGGGCCAAGTAGGCATGCACGTCTGCAGGGTTGAGTTGGCCTATCTTTTCGACAAGCTTTGGTGTATAGTGTCAAACAGCTAAGGTACCCATCTCAAAGTCTTGTGATGAGCGCTCTTAATGTTAATGCAATCTCCCCTCTTTGCAAGGACACCGTGCACGCTGGAAAGGGTACAATTTGTGGAGGTTGGTGGCACTTTTGTGGTCCAATTTTTATTTAACGAAGGCTCGACTCCTTTTTGCATTATGCTTTCTCTAACAGTGTGTGGTGAATGTGGGTTTTTCTCATTCTTTGTTGTCGAGTGCAAGCTGTGTGGGGTTGTGAATGGCGAAGAGCTCTAAATTTATCATCAAAGTTTCGACGGCAAGCCTTGCTCGGTCATCGACAAGACAAGCCTCTTTTAGGGAGGTCATTGACCAAAGATTAAAATGGATACTACTAAATTATGACCTGTTGGTGCTTGTGGTCGTGAAAATGGTTTTGGGCTCCGATCATTTGGAGTGCAGGGAGTATGGGAGAGACAATTTGCACGTCTCTTCATGTTTCCTTGCTTCTCTTTTAGACAATATGGTGTCGAAGGCCGAAGCAAAAGGATTGTTGGTTAAATTTTTTAGAGTGGAGTTGGTTGAAGGTGTGGACGAGGTTCTTCCTGTGGTGATTGAAGGTAGGGGTTGTTTGAGGCCTTGTGACGTGGAACGGCTGTGTACGGAGGAGACAGTGAAGATATTTCCTTTCCTCTTGGATTTGCAGGGTCCGGGTTTGATGCGGCATCGAATGATTGTGGCAATTGTTGTTGTTTTCCTTAAGAAATTATTCAGGATATTGACGATTGACAATGTGGAGTGGAAATTGGAATTCGAAGATTTTACAAAATTGAACAATTTTTTGTAAGCTGGGTTGTGGTTAGTTTTTTTGGTTCGTAGGAGATAGTTTAGGTCCTTCAATGTTTTTGGAAGCCCTGGTTTTGCTACTGCCATTAATATGGCCTTGTTTTGATAATTTTGGTTGGGTTCTCGATGGTTTGGTTTTTAGTTGTTTTGGTGGTTGGTTTCTAAAGGTGTTTATGGTGGCTGGTTGCTTAGAGTGTTTATAGTGAATCCTTACTACCTGCATGGCAGATGCTTGTATTCCTGTTTATATTATTAATAATATATTGATCTTATGTATCAAAAAAAAAAACTTACAAGTTTTAAAGATAGATATGTTGGGCAGAAGAGATATAGATAGATAAAAAAATTGGTGTTGTGGATTTAAAGGTCAGGATTATACAAACAAGGCAATAAATTTCATTAACAATATGAAAGTTAATGGTTGCTTCATTCACAACAATATTCCACAATGTGTTGACTACACAAATCTCAATGAGCAACAAAATAAAGCAATCAACATTATCACATCACATTGCCAATTAGGTGAAAATGCATTGCCCCTCTACATGACAATTCAAGGTATTGTAAGAATAGGTAAGTCTTATGTGATTGGTGCCATTACTCAAGCACTAGAAAATTTGTCTTCTCCCAATCGATCTCCTCTACTTCTACTTGTGCCTACTTGAGTTGTAGCATTCAACATTGGTGCTTCAATAATTCATTCAAAGCTAAGAATTCCAATAAGAGATTTCAAAGAATTGGAAGGGACAAGACTTACAACTTTCCATGAAGAAATATCATATGTCAAATACATAAATTGATAGATGAAATGAGTTTCCTTGGAGAGAGGTTTCTTGAAAACATAGATTCTAGACTTCGATAAGCATTCCTAGAAATTTCTAATCAAAGTTTTGGAGGTAAGTTTTGGATTCAAATTGTTAATGTTGTTAAATCTACATTAGGATTTTTTTATTCAGTTATATTATAGTTCCTTCTATACAATTCATGGTTATCAATTGAATTAAATATTTTTTATTCAATCGTATCTATGATTTTAGTTGGATACTTGGCACAATTATCTCTAGAAAAATGATAAGGCTCCATACAAAACCAAAAGGCAAGCAAATCTACTATGGGAAGAATTCAAAATGGTCATTACATTAAGTCATGTTTGTGACAAGATGGGAAGAACCAAGAACAACAAATATTTCGTCAAAGTCTAACAAACATTAAGGATGCAAACCCTACAATCGACGATTGGATGTTGCTTACATGTCAAGATCAAATACAAGAAGCAATGCATAAGAGAACGAAGAATTTGAAAGAATTGTTCATTTATTTTCAACAAAAGAAAATGTTCACAACCATAACAAAAAAAAAATTGTATACATTGTCAAATCTAGTTGCATGAAGTGTTGCTATAACAATCAGAAGTCTAAGTGCCATTGAAGGAGGTGCAAACGATGAACTCGATATGAAATTATTAGTCAATAATAATGCAAGAGTAATGTTAACATTGAACTTATGGATAGAAGTAGGACTTGTAAATGGAGCACTTGGATAAATATGAAATATTGTATATTCACCTGGCACTGCACCACTGCAACCACCATCATATGTACTTGTCAAGTTTGATAATTACTCTAGAATACTGTTCGATGATCGCCATCCACATATAGTACCAATTGCAGTAATTCAAAGGGGAAGCATAAAATAAATCTACCATTATGATTAGCTTGGGCTCTAACACTACACAAGTCACAAGGATTGCCACTCCAAAAAGCTACATTTGATACAACACTCACTAAAAGACCTAGATTGACCTTTGTAGTGATTTCTCATGTAAATTCTTGTTAGGTTTCAGGCAGGTTGGAGCAATAAACATTAACAATTATATGCAGATTAAATAACAAGGAAGAATAACACAAAAGAGATCAACACAAAAATTTAATATGGTTCACCCAATATGGGCTACATCCATAGAAACTCAGCCACCCAGTGATTTTATTATCCAGTACAAAACATATTACAATCTCGTGAATGACACCCACCGTAACTTACATCCCAACCGCTTATAACAAGCTTTTTGAAAGCTTCTAGAATGAGGGTTTTACAAAGTCATTTTTTTTCATTTGACGTGTTAATGGAAAACCTTGACTTGTTAGCGAGAAACCTTGACATGTTAACGGGAAAAAAATTAGGGGCTACCACCCCCAAACCCCCGTTGTCGGGGGCTACCGCCCTTGAACCCCTGCTTGGGGCTTGGCCCAACCCCGAACCCAGGCGAGGATATGTTACGAGTGTACAGTATTTGCATGATCAGTCACCACATACCAACAAGTCTTTCAAATGACTACGAATTATGCCACCATTCACATATGATAGATATGAAAAAATGAAGGAAAACAACTAGGAAAGAGAGAAGAAGAACAAGAAAGGCTATAAGCCTTAGAAATTAATTAATTTGACAAATATTGTTAAATTAATCATATATTTACCTTTTTAATCTTCAATATATGTGTTCAATTCTTATTTCTATTTTTTGTAATGACTTCATTAAACTAAATATACTTCTATTATAATATATAAATGCCCTATATTATAACTAATTACATTATATATTTAAATATATAACATTTTAAGACATATCTTAAACATTAAAATTTTAAAAACTAATATTATGATAATTATTATTTAATTATGATTATATCAAAGTTATAATATAGTACTAATACTATATTAATATTAATTATATATTATATATTTGTTAAAATTATAATATAATTAATGATTTAATAATAATACTATCATTATTAATAATCTAATATAATGTTCATGATTTAACAATAATATTATATTAGTATTAAACTAATCATAATATAATCATAATATAATTAAAAAATTATTATAATTATATTAAAATTATAATACAATATTAATAATATATTAATATAAATGTATATTCTATATTTGTTAAAATTATAATATATTAATATAATTAATGATTTAATAATAGTAATATAGTATTAATCTAATAATAATATAATCATAATATAATAAATCTCAACTAATATTGATATGTGTGTTTGTTGTCTATAGCACTACAACTGTAAACTAGCATATATATAGGTTATATATAATTTATATAATATACACCGAGATATATCATTTTTGAGGATCCATTTAAGTGGATTCCATCATTCTGTGGGGTACAAGAAAGAACAATTAAAACCTAAGTGAAAAAACATTCGGAAATGGGTTTTCTAGTTTGTCAAGCAACATCAAACAAAGAAACATTAAATCCCATTTCCTAAGACATGGAATAATCAACAGATCGAAAATCAAAAAGGTATATTGAGAAAATATGACATACATAATGGATATATGATTAAAAAAAGAGGGTAAAAGAAAATAAAGCATAGTTGTTAAAAAAGATTAAAAAGTAAAACTTGAAGCTTGACAGATCAAAAAGTGGGTGAATCCCTACTAAATTCTCCATAACAACAACTCAAATCCTCCATTTAAAAAATGCAGATAAGAATGCAATTGAAAACCCCTTTCAAAAGCTAAATTTATGTAATTTTTAGTAATATTAATCATTCCTTCTATTGTTTTTAATCTTTGACTGGAAAAATTGAAATTTATTCACATGTTTTTAATACCTTGATTTTAGTCTTCAAAATCTACAAATCCCCTTCTGCGTATGTCAAATCTTCTTGTGCTTGATGCAATCAATCAATTATTTGTTGTGATGAATTAATGGGAGGTGGAGTGTATTTATAAGAATATTATATAATATTAGAAAGAATATTCTATTTTTTAGAGAAATATGATACTAATTAATATTATAATATAAATTTCTTATATTAATGTTGTTAATAACATTAATATTCTCTTTTAGGGGGTCATTGTGGAAAATTTGGCCTCAGTTAATGTTCTGGAAAAGATGTTGTAGTTGTGTTGACTTGATCAACATTGTTGTTGATGTTTTGCTTTTGGGTTGCTAATATGTTTCTTTGTTAATTTATGTTGTCAACATTTTGGTTTTTTTGGGCTACAGACTCACTTGGTTTAGTCTTTCTTGCAACTTTTCAACTTTGTAAAGGGTTTCGGGGGCCCTTCAAAACCTGTTTTTCCTTATCAAAAACATTATATTCTCTTTTTTAATATTATTTGTATAAAGAATAATATTGTATCTTTATTTGATTTATTATATTATATACATTTTTTTTAGATTGTGGGAATCGGTCGTGTAAACTTTTTCACGTGACCGGTGGTGCTGGCGCGACACGCGCTCCAATACCACAGGGATAGTGGGGAGACTAGACCTCGTGACCTCTTGCTTGCAACATGATGCTTTAGCCAATCAAGCCAGGTCCACCACCCCCTATACATTATACTATTGTATTAGAAATAATATTTCATTTTTAAAATCTAGAATGTTATATTATATACATTATATTATATTAAAACTTTTTTGAATTATTATTAGATAAACATGATGTTAATTAATATTATAATATAAATCTCTTGTATTAATATTATTAATAACATTAATATTCTCTTTTTTAATATTATTTGTATAAAGAATAATATTATATCTTTATTTGATTTTTAGAAAATATTTTTTAAGATTCCTAAATTTTTGGCTTTTTTTTGTGAGATGTGCTGACCTCCCATAGGAGCTCATGTTGCCATTGTAGGGTTACGCCTCTCAGCGTAATTAGAGTGTCAAATTTGTTCTACTTTATAATGTTAATATATATTATTTTATAATATTTGTTATAAAAATATATATTAATTTAAAAACATTTTGTTTTTTTATATCAATTTACAAATTATTAATTATAATAATAAAGTTAAGATTATTGTTTTATGTGTAAGTTTTAAAAGCATTCATTGTTATTATTATTTTATAATTTTTATTTTCTTTATATATATATCTTATGTCATGGGCTAGTGTTTTCACCTCACACGACACTAGTGTCACAGAACTGTCAACTTGTCTTTGATGTCTAATTTTGTCCTCTAATTTATATTACACCTATTTTAAACTTTAGTTATATAGTCAACAACAAATTAAGCAATGTGAAACCATACACATGCATAATACCATAACACAATTATTGGAGGCAAAGAGAGTCTTATATTGATTCCTAGAATTACAATCTTTTGTTCCAACAATGGACTACTATCCCAAACCCTGTGTATCAAATTTGGGCTCTACCGATAATGCTCAAAATACTTACAAAGAAACATCGTTGCCCTAGAGGAACTCTATAGTTCTCTGTGTAGCAATCCTAGCACTCAAATTCAGAACACCACCTTCACACTGTATCAATACTTTGAGTCCATCTCTTTACAATGTTTATGATCACAATTGTTCACACAAAGTACTCTTTCACAACTTTACACAAACACATAATTTGCAATCCACCATTTTCGTGTATAATGACTCACCTCCACCTTATATAGGTTTCATAAGTACATTATTATGTTGAACTTGATCCAAGTTCATGTGTTAATCCATCAACCCATATTGCACCACCTTCATTCACAATATCAAGTTCTTCATTGTTCTTCATTGTGCACCCTTGGCGACTCCAAGAACTATGTGCACTACCTTTATTAAATGCAGACACCAATATTAAATGCTAAAAATTTCACATTCCACAAGACACTCAGACGCTTCATGTTGGCCTAGACTCCAACATTAAATATCACTTTATTGAAATTGGTCAAGGTACTTAGATCCATCTTAAGTCAAACGTCAAGTCCAACTCTTGACTCTCAATATTAAATGGCATGCACTCAACACTTTATGCATCCACCTCAACTAAATCACATGCTAACCTCCCTAAACCTTAACCACGATCATTAAATGATAGGTGCTTGACATGCACCTAGGTCGACTTGAGCATCTTACTCAACCTCCAACATTAACCAGACCCTCATCAAACCTAGGCTTGTTCTTAAGCTACACGACCTTATCCATGCCCCAAATCCATTTGTCACAAACATTAAATTATGTGTCAAGACTCGCATTGGGACTCATGAGATCAAACCCCATTTTTAGTCTCACTTAAGCCCAGTCCTCATGTGACTCATATCAAACCCTAACCCCATCTTGGGACTCATCAACATTGGGACTCAACACCCTTGAGAACAAGCACCCCCTTATATTCCCCCCATCCTATTTTGATGATGCTTTCGACGTTGTTAAATAGAGTTCCAAACTTGCACAAGAAGTCCCCTCATTTGAAGGGATCAATTCCAAACTTGGTAGTTCTTATGCAATAACTCTAAAATCTTATCCTTGAATTTCCACAATGTTTTTACCTTCTCCTAGCTCGAATCATGTCTTGGGTGATCTTCCCACACCACAAGAAACTCTCAAAACTTCTTATTCCCAAATCCATGCTTGTGCATCACAACGATCTCTTGCACTCATTGATACAACTTGTCTATGATATTGGTCAAAACCATAGTTGGCACAAACCTTGTTGGGTCTTCCTTTTCCTCACGAAGGGGATTGAGCTTATTGACATGGAAAATAGGATGTACTCTCGAGCATTGTGAAAGCTTCAATTTGTACACCACTTTGCCAATCCTTCCAATGACTTCAAACAACCCATCATACTTCCTTGCCAAAGTTGGAATTGAAATCCCTTTAGTGATCTAAATTGGACTAGATCCATCCTCAAGAGAATGATGTCTCCCACCTAGAACTCAATCGGCCTCCTCACACTATCAACATACTTTTTCATTTTATTTATTGCCTTAGTCAAGTGATACCTAGCCAAGTCCACTCAATTATTCCAATCAATCAAATAATCTATTGCAAATATAAAATCCATAATGTAACCATGAAACATGGTCAATGGAGTCAAGGGTTACTATTCAATTACTAACTAGAATGAGGAAAACTAACTCGCTGAGGTCTTTTGGATGTCGTTACTAAATTGTTTCTATCTAGGGATATACATTGTCTTAAATGAATGTTAAGGGCTCATCCTTAATATTGAAACCTTGTGTTCTTCCATCCCTTACCTGCCTTACCAACTCTATAGAATAGGGATCCATTTCTAGTCTTTCTTGAATCTACATCCCAAGACTTCCTTTGAGTGAACGATTGGCTGTCACTTGACCCTGCTAAGTGAAGATCCTTAATAACAACAAGTTGGTGTTTTCAACTCAAGGCATCATCAACAATAATTTTATTGCTCAATTTATAGACAATATTGAAATCAAACTCTGCTAAGAACTCCTTCCACCTCATCTACAGTTTAAGATTCAACTTAGCTTGGTTCTTGAAAAAAGTTGAGGCGATATTGGTTTTCACTGTAAAAGGAACTATTGGGAGATAGTATCACCAAACCCTTAAACAATGCACCATACTCACCATTTTTTTCTCATTTATTAGGTACCTACACTCTCTAGCATTCATCTTCCTTGATTCATACGCCATTGATTGTCCATCTTGCATCAAGATGCTACCTATGGCATAGTTAGACGCATTGGTCTATATTTTGAAAGGCTTGCCAAAATTTAGTAGAGCCAACTGTAGACATGCAAAATTAACATTCTGCATTTGATTAGGTTCATTCATTAACTAAACTAGATTTCGTATTAGGTCCATTCATCGATTGATCAGATTCACCTTCATTCATTTATCAGGTAATTTCATTAATTCCCATCTCCTAAGGTCATTCATTTAAAATCAAGCAAACATTATCATCAGCCTTTTAATAAATCAAACATTCATTTAAATCAAATCCAAAATCATATTCCATCATTTTTTGATTTAAATAAATCAAATATCAAAATCCTAAAAGTCAACTCACCTAATCATCATTAAACTAGCATAATCATCATTAATTTAATCTAACCATAATTAAATACTAATCTCACCCACTTGCATTCTCTAGATATCTCCACTTGCACAAATAAATCAATTTTATTGATTTATTAAAAACCCTCATTTTCCCTCAACATGACAAGTTGATTTGTCCCTCCAACATTGCATTAATTGCTATTTTTCTTGTCGCCCTCTCAAAATTTATTGCAAAATTTGAATTCAAATTTTCCCTCTCATGGGCACTCTTCCCAAATCTTGTGCATCCATTGACCACTCACCACTTGACAAGTGTCCTATTATCATTGGTGGATCTTTAGTCCCACATTCACCATCTTGGCCAATCTCTCATAAAGAAAATCTATAAAAGAAGGCCTTAATCCTCATTCATGGATCCACAACTTTTATGCAAGGTTACTCTCTTGGTTTGAGAACTCATCTTGCTCATCATTTCCATTGCATTTACATCATCTTGAGCTTTGATCAAGGATTGGGAAAGGGTCACTAGCACATGTGACACCAATCCACTATGGAATAGGTAACTTGTGGTTGCTTTCATAATGCTTTTAGTTTTATTTCATCCTTTGTTGCATTTTGAAGCATTTGCAAGGTATTTCATAGGGGCATTTTGATGGATTTGTGAAATACTAACCCCTATATGAAGTTTAGTGTTTGCAGATTTTAATGGATGCCTACACCAACATTGAATTTTTGTGAGCCTCTCTTTCAAAGCCTCAAATGCTTTATGTAGATTCTCTCCCTAATGCCACAATATATTTCCTTTAGAAAATCAATCAAGGGAGCAACTACCTTAGAGTAACTCCAAATTTTTTTAATAATAATTCATAAATTCCTAGGAACTCTCAAACTTCATGGACTGATCTAGGTGGCTCTCAGTCCTCTATTGCTTGTAACTTCTCTGGATCTAACCTCATCGTACCCTTACCAACAATATGATCAAGGAACTATACTTCCTCTTGTCCAAATGAACACTTGGTCTTCTTCAAATAAAGTTGGCGTTGTCTCAACAACTCGAACACCTCTACTGAATGAACCTTGTGCTCATCTACGATCTTGTTATAGACCAGAACTTCATCAAGGTAAACCACAATAGACTTGTCTAACAAGGGTTTAAACACATTGTTCATAAGAGTACAAAAAATAGCAAATGTGTTGCACGAGTCAAAAGATGGCCAAAAAATCATATGAATTGTACCTTATGGTTATACAATCTTGTGCTCACAACTAATCACGATCTCACTTGATAATAGTCTTGTTTGAAATTGATCTTGGTAAATTACCTCAACCTAGTCAACTTATCAAAAAAATCTATGATGAGAGGGAGCAAATACTTTCTTTTTACAGTGAGTTTATTTAGATCCTGATATTCCACTCATAAACATGGTGATCCATCCTTCTTCCATTGGGCATTGCATATGGAGACTCAAGTGGCCTTATATATCCTTATTTTAGTAACTTGTCGAATTTATTCTTCATCTCAATCATCTCTAGTTTAGAAAGGTGATATGGGACTCAAACAAGCAACCTTGCCCCTAGCTCAACCTCAATTTGACGACCAATGTCCTTAAGGGGTGGTAGAACTATCAACAACTCTAAAGAATTAAATTGTTATATGTCTCAATGATCTCATCCACATCATCTAGGATGGTTGTCCCAAATTACTCACCCTCGTCTCATCCACTAAGGAGATCACCCAAGAAGATCATGTTTTTGCTCTTCCTCATGGCCCTGCAAAAGATCAAATTATGGGCACATCCTTTGGCACATGTCACTCTTGCACCATTCTCACCATGCAAGCTTGCTTCATGTCTAAGAAGATCAAACTCCCTAGAGGTGGAGCCAATATTGTCATTCCCCAATGCAAGAACTCTTTCCCCTAAATTAAGTTAACAATCCTTAGCCCAGTGATATGCTCGTTCACATAAAAAAAGAGTCACATTCTTTTGTCAAGCTGTAGTGCACTCTTTGTCCCATTTTTGGACAATTTTATTTATGCTTATTTTAACTAGTTATAAGTTAAATACTTTGCTATGTATTTTAAATTATGTTATTCAACTTGTGATTTGAGGAAAATTATGTTAAGACAATTAGGTTTTACTCATGATATGCAAAAAGAGACTATCGAATTTGATAATGATTTAAAGTCTAAATAGATATGATTTATTGTCTTCATGATTGTTGTTTATTGAAGTGTTAATATTATGTCATGGATGTTATGGTTAATGGAATAACTACCTTATTGATTAAATGAGGTGGATGCAAGAAACTAGTTCCCCCTCTTGGACAAGGAGGGAGAGCATTATTGGAGAGAGGAAAGCAAATCAGGGAGAATGGGCGAGACATCATGACTCTAAGAACCTACACACACACACTCACAATATTTGTGTCACGTGTTATTGAAAATTTTCTTATGTCAAAATATAGTTATTTGTATGTCACCATGGTTGTTCTTTTTCTCATTAAGTTGTCATGATACTTTAGTATATTGGTGTTGAATCCTTGTCTTACATTTCTCCTTGTCAATGTTGGCATACATTTAACAAGGTCTCATTTGCTATATGTATGTATATATAATCATATTATTCTAAACTTTTTGTTTTAATAGATTTGAATTTAAAATTTGATGAGTGTGAGTCAGCTCCACAAAGAGGAGTTAAATGCATTGAATGCAATAAATGAAGAAATATTGTGAAGTTATCATGAAGATATACTCCAGTGAACTGCTCTTATGAGACACCACTTTAGTTGTAAATGATGATGGATGGAGTGGGAAGTAAATACTTTGAGAATCTTGAGTTTCATGGAGGATGAGAAGAGGAAATTTTAGGGGGTTTTCATCGCCCATAATTAAAGGAAAAACAAAAAGAAGGGAAGTGGTAGAAGTGACAAAAAAGAGGGAAAAATATAGAGCTCTACAACCTTCCAGTGAATTATTGCTTGTGCATTGGTATGTTTTACTGTTTTTTTTTTAAGTATTTGATTGAATAATCTATTTCCTCCATCATTCTTTTACAACATGCAGAACATCAATTTCATGAATTTATTCATTATTTAAAAGGAACGTCAATGGAATTGTGGAAAGGGTTATCTTTGTTTCTTTGTAGATATTTATGTGGATTTAAATTAATTTTAATTTGAATTCTTGGAACAACCCATCTATTGGGTTTCTTAATGTTAACACTTTGAAACCATAATAGATTTGTGAACTAAATTATAGGTTTGCAAACAATATTATGAATGTGTATGAAGATAGAAAAAATATTTTAAGTAAAAATCTCATTCAAAATTTTCTCAATGGAAAAATCATGGTATAATATACAATCCATGAAGAACCTGTGTTTAACAATAACTTGAGATGCATGTGGTAAGACTATTTTAGTTATGGAGTATTATTATTTATTGTTTTCATATTATGTTATAGAAACTATCAGCCATATTTAGGCCTAACACTACTATGAAAATAAACGCTAGTAACTTAAATAAACTCAGGTCTATTAAAGGTTTGATCTTTGTCAACATCCTTTTGACTTCATTCAGGTTGAAATGTGAACAAGTTAGTTCTCAAATATTGCCAAATCTTTCATTGTTTTATATTCGACAAATATGTGTAATAGAGTTAAAGTTTTTCCTTCCTTGTAATAAATTGGTTGCTTGAATCTCAACCTCATGCATATGCATTAGTCTTTCAACCATAGAAAGGCTTGTCAATAAAATTATTTGAGTGATCATGTTATTACTTGAACATCACTAGGTTTGCAAGTTATAAAAGTTTTGATTGACAATCTTTCAACTACTTATAGAATTGTAATATATATTCTAGAGTGGATTATTTTTATTCGATTATATTTTGGTCTATATACATATATAACTAGACAATAAGGGAATGGATTTTTTTCTCATGCTCTTATTTAGGCCAATTTCCTAAGAATCTCTTCATTTATACTAGAAATTATTATAAGTTTAATATGGGTTTTTGAGTTATGCAAAGGGTCTTTAGATGCATATAAATATTCTCCTTCATTCAAATTTATATTATTTTGAGAGGGAATTGTGATTATGCTTCATTCCTGATTGATTATGACTCATTACTTTATTTATGTATCAATAATTTAACCCAAGAATTAAATTCACATGATTTTTCTTAAATCACTGGAGGAACTCATAGAACAAACCAAAGAACAAGAATTTGTTTTATTCAATTGATATTGTTACTTTATACTATTGATATATGTATATATGTAACTTACATATATATACATATATACAAATACATCTATATTCTTTGAATGAAATTTTTAAATATTTATTTTAATTAGTTTAAGATATGTTCAAGACAAAGCAAAGTGTGAGTATTGAATTTACCTATCTTTATATATATCATATTATAAAAACAATAACCATACATTATTAGTGGAGAACTATACTTTCATTTTGAGCAAAGATATATTTGATTTATATTTAAAATTGATATACTTGATTACTTTAAGGTAGATTTATACATGCCTATAATAGAATGAAAACATAAAAAACTGAGAATGGGAATAATGGAGAATTTTTTAACTTTTGTGATCATATGATAGTTTTTATATGTGAAAGGAAATATACATCCACCCAAGATAATTTCCACATAACCCAAATAGATAAATGTATGCAAACAAATATTCAAAATCCATATGTGAAAGAATAAACAACATACAATCAAAGATCACACAAGGTATACCCTGGGAAAACCCTTAAGAGGGAAAAACCCAACATCCAAAAGCATACATCACTCATGTATTATTTGGCAATAAAGATTACAATATATCTTCAGAGTCTCCGTGAATACCTTTGGAACATCAATCCCTCTACAAACACTCCATGTGAACAAGCGTGTAACCACACATCCCATGACATGCTTCAAACTCACAAATTCCAACAAGAGCTACTCTCAACCCCTTAGCCAAAATGACCAATTAGCCAACCTTAGACAACTAGCCATGTGCTTGATTTTATAAGATAAGCTCACACAAAACCACCAAGTGATATTACATAAAACCATGTGACTGATACACGAGAGTACAAAACTATTAACCCCCACATTTACTTTTTAGTACTAAGTTTTCCCACTATTAAATATTTCCCTGTGTAACCCCACATTAAATATTTATCACAATGTTACATACAACACATAAAGTGGCCCCAAGAATGCCAACCCATGTGATGCACACATCCCTAGATCCCTTAGGTGCACTATAAATAATGAAATATTACATTAAAATATTATCCAAGGTGGACAACACACACTTTTCTAACATTATCCCACTTGTTATATACATTGCATACAAGTAAACTCAAACATGAACAGGGGAACAATCCCTATAGCCACATATACCATCAAGGAATCAAAGTGCTCCATGTGCTCCATCAAAATACATGTAACAAGAATCAAGGTGATCACCTTATCAAGCATGAATTCTCTCATCCTCCATCATGCGAATGCACAAATAATCCGTCCAAAGAGATGTCACACTAACTGTAAAAAAGAAGCATAAGTCCTACCTTCAACCAATATCCCAAAACATAAACACTCAATCAAAAGGTAACAAGTATGTATCAATAACTATCAAGATATGATGACCATAGCTAAAATAACACCCACAACAAATGCTAACACATGTAACTATCCATATCTCAAAGTTATAAAAATCATAAAAAAGTGAACCTCATGCCATCAACATATATAACCCATAACATGCAATCACAAGCTTCAAGTGCCAAACCTATCATATGATGAACATATACATCTAGGAACTCCTAATGTATAGGCAATGTCAAATCTAAAAAATGATCGAGGCATCTAAAGATCCAAAGCCAATAGCATGACATGAAAGTGTAACCAATATCATGTAGTATCAATGAACATCCACAAAGATATGCAAATCCTGCAAATTAATAAGCAGATCTAGAGGACATATAAGAGTAGATCATGATAAGACTCCATATGAATTATGGAAAGGAAAATCTGCATTTGTGAAGTATTTTAGAATATTTGGAAGAAGATGGTTTATAAAAAGGGATGAAGACACTTTGAGTAAATTTAAGACAAGATCTGATGAAGGAATATTTCTAGGTTACCCAACTACAAGCAAAGCTTATAAGTGCTAATATAAAGGTTATAGAAGATATTTGAAAGTGTGAATATTAGAGTGGATGAAGATTAATCCCAGTTGTTATACAAAAATGACATGTATTTAAAAGTCCTTGTTTATGACATTCTTATCAATAGGACTTGGAACAAAAATGGCTAGAACCCCAACATATAGGTAGAAATAGATGTTAAAGTGTTCTCACTTGTTTGTTTCGTACATCACCATCCATGCTTCCATTTGTGCACCTACCATACTCAATTGATTCATCGTGGCTCGCTTGCTTGTCTCACGAACTACTTCTTCCTAGGAACTATTGGGTGGGTGGGAAATATAACATGTGGGTGGGTGGGTGGGGCCCCTATACAAACTATCCACCCTTTCTATAGTGTAGTGGGGGGCCTTGATTTTTTACTGGGTTGAACACACCACACTAGGCACTTTGTAGGAATCAGGTTTAGGCCATCAGCCTCCCACTGTATTCTATGGCATGTGATCCCCTCCCAAGCTAGCCCATTCCTTTACCACCAACCCACCAGGCTACAAATTCCTCTTCTAGTTAGCTTGATATTTCTTTTCGAGGCGACATCATGGGTAATGGAGCCTATAACATGAGGGGTGGGAGATCGAACTGGCATGTGTGGGCTGGTGGTAGAGATAGAAAATGGAAGTCCCTTCCCTTGAAAAAAATACATTTATTATGCTTTGCTCAGGCAATAGAGGCATGTTCTCTCACCTGAGAAGGAATGATTGGCTCAGCCCCAAGCTCGCCAACCATGGATTGTTCTGTTGTAGATGACTACACAACACCAACAACTCCTCTCACTACCTCAGATGATAAGAAAGCTTGTGAAGATAACGCCAAAGATAAAAATGCTATTCTATGTGGTCTAACCAACACAAAATTAGTAAAAGTCATGCATTGTAAATCTTCCAAAGATGTATGGGAGAAATTGCACAATATCTATGAGGGTGATGATAAAGTGAAACATGAAAAATTGCAAATGCATACAGGAAAATTTGAGACTCTTAAGATGAAATATGAAGAAATATTGTAGCATACTTGCTTAGGGTAGATGAGGTAGTAAATGCAATCAGAGGACTCAAAGAGAATATGGAAGATAAGGTAATTGTAAAGAAGGTTTTAAGGTCTTTCCCACAATGGTTTGACTCTAAAGTCTCTGCAATAGAAGAAGCTAAATATTTAGATAAGTTCTCTATGGATGAATTGTTTGGGTCTCTAACTACATATGAAATGAGAAGTGAAAGTACAAGATCAACAAAGAATGAAGCACCATTCAAGACTTCCAAATCAAGAAGATTGAAGATGATTTAAAACCAGGTGCCATTTCAACTGAAGAAGAAAAATTTGTCAAGAAATTGAAGAAGGGCTCTGGCAAATACAAAGGTAAGTTGTGATAGGTGTCCCCTCATCAGATGGCTATCACAGTATCACATAAAGATGTATGTTCCTTCAATCATAAAATGCAATAATGTGTGATTATAACATGTGTCCACTTTGCTCGACGAGAAGGTAAAATCAATGGTTGATATTTAAAGTGAGAAAACAACTATTTCCTGAAGATAAAATTTGATGGGCAGTTACAGAAAAAAGTCGATTCGATTGCAATCTTTGAAAAATCATTCAAGTGATAGTTTCAATGAAAGGTGAAGCAGTTGGGGTTATGTGTAACAATGGAAACAATTATGCTCATGATCTTGTTGAGTTAGTTTGATATATAGAGAAAAATATACACAAAGTGAATCTGATAAAAAGGGAGACTGTGTCAATTAGGACATAGTTTTCGATGGTAAAATGAAAGGGAGAAGAAGTTAGGTAGAGATAGAGAGTTTAGTATATGATTTGAAAATGTGCATTTGAGGTTAGAGAAGAACCAATGTCTGCATATATGAATCTATGATAGTTTAGAGGTCGGTGCCTCAAAAAAATTAGGTTGGTGCTCAATTAGGTGTATAGTGTACTTGAGGGTTGGTGCCTCAAAACATTGTCTTGAGTGCCAATGTACCTGTAAGTTGGTGCTTACAAAACAATTGTAATATCTTTTAATTGTGAGGTTGGATTTGAGTAGTAGACTCAAGCAACTTTTCTCATCGTGGTTTTTCCCTTTTAGGGTTTTCCATGTATATCTGGTGTCTTCTCAGGTGTGTAATGCTTATTTGTGCTTTTAATTCTTGTCTTTTGGTTTAAAATGTTAAAATTAATATACATTGATTCACCCCCCCTAGGTGTATTGATGCTCTTTCAACAATCCCTAGATTTAGTTTTTCCTTGCTATTGGTTACAACAATAAGACAAAAAGCAATGCAAAACCTTCCCAAAAGTAATCCAAATACAAAGTGTGATCCCCAAAGCAATTCATCCATGTGCAAACACTCCAAATCCTAGTCTTTCCAAGCATCCCATGTACCCATCCATAAGCATCCATAGATTTTTTTTCCTCGTCTTGCTACAAGGCTTGTTTAGTTCTAAACACATCATTACATTGTTATCAAGATATATCATTTCCAATCTTGATGTTGTTCTTGGGATATATTGTTCCCATATAAACAATTATCATCATCATCATCAAATCAATTTGTAGTTTCTAGCTTGATTGAGGAAAAATGTAAACTCATCCTTGATCTATTCTTTAACCCCCTTGATTCCAAATCCAAAGTGTGACCTCTAAGGCAATCCAATCCATGCAACCACTCCAATATACCATAACTCCTACTTATCCCAAAATTATGCTAGCAACCACATAACAAACTCAAGCCAAACTTAGCCAAGAAATCCCACACCATCCAAAAGCATCCATATTATTTTTTCCTCATCTAGCTACAAGCCTTGTTTAATTCTAAGCAAATCATTCCATCATTATTGAGATATATCATTTCCAAATCAATAACACTATCATCATCAAATCAATCTGTAGCTCTAACATGACCATGGACAAAATCTAACCCCACCTTGACCTATTCCTTATCCCCCTTGACTCTTAGACCCTACCCAATCCATCCCCTCATCACTATTCCTATATCCCATCATGTCCTCCATAAAACCCCTTAGCTTCAACATTGCATGGTCAACTATTAGATTGTGTCTTTCTTGCATGTCCATTTAATTGTGTGTATATGACTATTTGTTACTTATAGTTTAATGCCCCATACAACACATCATCTTGATCATCTTTATTTGTCATATCATTGTACATACCTAGATAATGTGTTTATTAAGAAATTATGCTATAATTTATGGCATGCATGTTTTTGGTAAGTCCTTCATGCACTTGGTATATCATCATTATCATAATGCATAAAGTTGACGCTAAAACAAATAATATGTTACTCTTTGCATGGATATTATCTTTACAAGTACATGATCACAAACATTATTTCATCATCTTATTTTATCTATTCTATCATTTTTACCATTTTCTATTTTATCATTTTCATTATATTTTATTCTATTTATACATTCATATCCTAACCCACATCTTGAAAAATCTTCTCATATCGCACCATTTGCTCATCCCATCTCCTTTCTTATCCTATCTCCTCTATTCACCTTATACTCTTTACTTGCCCCCCCCTCTCTGTGCCATATCCACTCATGACCTACCCTCCTTAAATACCTCTCTTGATCCATGCTACAAACAATGTCAATCTTAGTAGCCTCATCCCCTACCACCACACAACATAACCATTCCTCTATTCACCTTAAATACCTCTCTTGATCCATGCTACAAACAATGTCAATCTTAGTAGCCTCATCCCCTACCACCACACAACATAACAATGTCAATCTTAGTAGCCTCATCCCCTACCACCACACAACAGACAAACAGGAACATCACACCAGGAAACAGGAACAGGGAATCCCGTTCAGGAACAGGAACATCACACCAGGAAACAGGAACAGGGAACAGGAACGAGCGAACCAGGAAACAGGATCCCACGTTGTGGTGTTGTGGCTGTGGCGAACTGGCACCACCGACAGAGGTGCTTTTAGGGCTTTTTCCGAAACCGAGAAGAGCTTGGGAGTTGTTTTAACAAAAGCGACAACGGCAAGGATTTCCAGAAACGAGGGTCAGGGTCAAAGGCTGAGCAGAAGGACGTGACAGTGTGGGCCCAGAGTTTTCTTTCCACGCAGGAGACAGAGCTTCTTTGAAAATCAACGCAACAGGGGAACAGGTGTGCCCCACATCTTGTCTTTTTCTGTTTCTTTGCCTGCTTTCTCCTCTGTCATCAAATAAAAGTATTTGTTGCATCAAGCGCAAGTCATTTTTAAACCAAAACGGCTGCCTTTTCCCAAAACACGCATCAAACTATAAAGATCTCTAATGACTGAACAATCTGAAAGTGGGAAAGGAATGGCAAACTCTGGGGCCTCGAGTGTGGGTTCAGGGTCAACTGAGACTGCTAGCATAACAAAACAGACTGGCATATTGGGAGAATCAAACAAGATTACTTTATCAACGGAGTCTAATAACATACCAAAGCAGCTATTAGTAAATGAGGCAGTGGAAGGCAATACGGTAGGTATTGAAACTTTTGAAATCCAAAACGGTGGTGCACAGCATCAAGGGACCACTCTAATCCCTTTTAATCCCCCAACACATCTTCCAGTAGAGCCTGCAGCAGCAGCTCTGTTTAACACTTGGGGTGCTTATGTGATGGGCTATCCACAGGATAGGTCAAACGCAGGGAAGGACTGTGTGTTTGTAAATGCAAAACAGTACAAAGGTATTTTAAAGCAGAGGCAAACTCGAAAGGTAAAGTTTGCAAATAGAGGAAAATTTGCTATAATTCTACCAAGGCTGGAACACAAATGCTTATCAAACCCTATTGAAATCCAGCAAGTTCAAAAAACGGAATTCGAAGGTAACAAAAAAACGAACCCTACATCCCATCTTGTCTCAATTTCAGCAGACAAGGGAGAAGAGGGTGAGAGTAAACCTTTTGATTCTTATAGTCCCACCACAACACCTCTAATGTGGTCCTCTGAGCTGTACGTCAATGAGCTAATGGCCATGAACAAGAGGCTCCAATCATTAGAGGCAAGGGGGCTCTTTGAAGATGCTAAAATGAAAGAGATCATGGATACCAATTGGCAATTATCAAGGGAGAACAAAATTCTCAAAGACGAAATAAGTAAGCTTCAAATCTCCATGTCAAATGGAGAGCAAGAATTGATTTCGATAAGACAAGTTTTAGCACAAAGTGGCACAATAGACAAAAGCATATCAAGAGAGGTAGTTGAAAGCAGCAACTTGCAGATAAAAGAGATACAATCAGTCCTGGACAGCGTAAAGATAAAAGAAAACCAGCTGAGGGATCAATTAGAGGAGGCCAAAAGCTGGGCTCATGTAGTGGGAGGTCCCTCAGACACACACAAGGACCTCATAGAAAAGCAAGTTCGCAAGAGAGAAGAGAATGACAGAAATGTCAGGGCTGTGAATGTCATTGTTAAAGGGCTAAAGGACTATGGGGAGAATGAACCAACAAAGGAGCTAGCAAAAGATTTTTTTAGGGACGAGTTACAATGGATAGGTGTCATTCAACAAGCAAACAGAATTGGAAAATGGGTGAAAGATGGAAAGAGTAGGCACGTAAGGGTCACTTTGGCGAACATTGAAGATAAGAACAAGCTGCTAAGGAACAAGAAGTTTCTTAAAGGTACACAAATATACCTTGACGAGGACTTAACAATAGTCCAACAACAAGAAAGGCGTAAGGAGTGGGAAAAAGTAAAGGCAGCAAGGAACGAAGGAAAATGGGCTTGGTTACAAGATGGGAAAGCTCAAGTTAGTGACAAAATTACTCACCAAAAGTAGGAACTCGGGGCCCCCCAGGATCAGGTGTCAATAGTAAGTTGGAATTGTAGAGGTTACCCGTGGAGAAGAGGACCTGGTTTAGGGCCCATTGCAGAAGGAAAAGACATCATCATCTTTACAGAGACTCATGAGCATGATGGCTGTAAAATTCCAGACTTTGAAGGATATAAAAAAGCCTCCATTTGGAACGAGAGAACAGATAGTGGCAAAGGGCATGGTGGAGTTGCAGTCCTAATCAAAGAAATATGGTGCAATAACATTCAAGTCGAGAAAGAAGACCCAAACAAACAATATATATGGTTTAAAATAACAGAAAATCAAACTGTCATAAGAGTGGCTGCCTGTTATTTTGCCCCAAAAGGCTCCAAATCTTACAAGAAAAGGAACCTAGACCGTGAGGATCCTTTTGCTGCTCTAAAAAGGGACATTTCAATCTATAATGGCATGGGAGAGGTTATTCTAATAGGGGATTTTAATGCAAGGACTGCAAACATACAAGCTCTCAGCTTGGCAAGCAACGACAAGGAGAAAGCTGATCCACTATGGTTGGAGGAAGAGGGACAGCACCTGTGGGAAAGGAATTCGCAAGATAGGAAGCACAATGTCACGCACTACGGGGCTGAGTTGTTGGGGCTATGTAGTTTATTCAACTTGGTCATTTGCAATGGTTTGAAAGCATGGCCGAACTCAGGCAACATCACCTGCAAAACATACAATGGACAAAGTGTGGTTGATTATGTCATTTGTTCGCATGTTTACACGTCAAAGATAAAGGAACTAGTGATTGGAAAATGTCCTTTAGAGCTGAAATCAGATCATAATCCAATATATGTAAATCTTGACGCCCACATTAGCATGCATCAAAGGGGGCAGATTCCTATCAGCAAAAAGAAAGTGCATCCGCAAGGTAGAATCATCATGAACCATGACAATCGGGAAGTCTTCAAGAATGCCCTCAAAAGGATTTTCATCGAGTATGAAAGAAAATTAGCTACCACAGGGCATCACACTATAAACAAGGACATGCTGATCCCTATTGTTCACAAGGCTTTGGATGAGTGTAAGAGGGCTAGGCCTAAGAAGGCAACTACTTCTACTTTCCCAGCAAACCCATGGTTTGATGAAGAGTGCAAATTAACAAAAAGAAAATTTCACCAGGGTGGAAGGACCACAGAAAACAAGAAAGAATACGAAAAGATGATACGGAACAAAAAAGAAAAATATGTTAGCACTAGAAGGCTGGAGTTGATTGCCCTTGGAAAGAACAACCCCAAGAAATTCTGGAAGGAGCTACAACAAAAAAGAAAACAAACAGAAAACAATATCACAAGCTCTCAATGGTTGGAATATGCAAAGTTACTGTATGAGCGGGAACAAGATAAACATAGACCCCCAACTATCAGGGCTGCCACTGAACTATTCACCATAGAAGACATCAATCAAGGGATAAAAAGGTTGGCTGGGGGAAAAGCACAGGATATTGATGGGCTGCAAGCTGAATTCTTAAAATGGGGCATTGAGGTCCTTGCGCCTTGCATCAAGGGCTTTTTCAATAGGGTTATTCAAGAGGGCTTTCCGGAAGGGTGGACTACTAGTGTTGTGGTTCCCCTATACAAAAGTGGGGACACTAATAACCCATCAAATTACCGCACTATTATGATTAATCCGCTTCTTGGAAAACTTTTTGGAAGCATGATTGAGCGTAGAATTAGTAGTTGGGCTGAGAAAGAGGGCAAAAGAGCTGAAGGGCAGGCTGGTTTTAGACCAAAACATTCCACTATCGATCATGGTATTACACTTAGATTTTTGATTGAAAAAATTTGGAACGTTCAAGGGGAGGAGGCTTTTTGCTGCTTTGTTGACTTCAAAAAAGCCTTTGACACAGTGCCACGGGGCAAGTTGTGGAATAGAATGGAGGAACTGGGAGTCCCAAGGGCTCTTAGGGCGGCTGTTCATAGGCTGTATGAGCAGGTCAGAGCTAAAATCAGAACTAATGAAGGTATGTCGGAGTGCTTTGGCAGTGACATTGGAGTCAAGCAAGGCTGCCCGCTTTCCCCAACGCTATTCGGGCTTTACATTGACAAGTTGGAAGAGTGGATAGACAAAGTTGGTGGGGAAGGTATTCAGTTGGCCAATTATGTAATAAAATTGCTCTTGTATGCCGATGATCTCATTTTGATTGCTAAAACAGCACATGAGTTAAGAAAACATTTGAAAGCTCTTGAATCATTTTGTCAGGAAGTTGGGATGCAAGTGAATACTAGTAAAACCAAAATTATGATATTCTCTCTGAGAAGGAAAAAACAGCAAATTAGCTTTATCTTTGAGGGCAATCCGCTGGAAATTGTAGATGAATACAAATACCTTGGGCTAGATTTTCACTATAAGCTCAGTTGGGAAACTTGTAGAGCAAAAAGGATCCAAGGAGGCTGGAAAGCGCTCTACTCTCTACAAAACAGATGTAGAAATGCTGAGCTATGGGATTGGAAAACCAAGAGAACGTTGTTTGGCTTACTTGTGACCCCGGTGGTTCTATATGGGTGCGAAATTTGGGGCAGCAGCATGTCAGATCAGAAATGGAGGCAAGTGGAAAGAATTCAAAAGCATCTAATTGTTAGCAGCCTTAAACTCAAAACCACGATACCTTATGAGATTTTACTAGCGGAGTCAGGCACCTTTCCCTTGGAGGCTTTCGCGATGATTCGGTTACTATGTTACCTTCAAAAGGTTCAAAACATGGACGACCATCGGTGGCCTAAGCTAATCGTAAAAGAAAAGTTGGATAGAAGAAGGAATACATGGATGAAACAAAACAAAAAATGGATGGAAAAGTGGGGTGTGAATATGCAAGATTGTCCAAGTACAAATGAAGAAATAAAAAAATATGTGAAACAAAAATTCAAAAAAGCTTTATGGACAAAACAATCAGGGCGAAAAAAAGACTATTATATCAAAGAATTCAATCCCAAGGGGGACCATGATGAAAAGGCATATATAAGAGCAAATATTAAATGGAGAGCAAAGATGTTGATAGCTCAACTCCGAACTAGCTCACATTGTCTTAGATGTGAGACGGGCAGATGGATGGTTCCTAAAGAAGAGTGGGAAGAAAGAATATGTCGTTTTTGCGACATGGGATTAGTGGAGACAGAGTGGCACTTTGTTATGGAGTGTTCAGCATACAAAGATATTCGGGTCACTTATGGGGACATCTTACAAGTGGACAACTTAAATACCTTGTTTGAGGAGGAAAGGTTGGTCAAATCTGCAAATTACATCATCAAAATTCACTGTCGTAGAGCTAATCTCGAGCGAAGATCTCAGGCTGTTTAGGGTCTTCTCTTTTCGGTGGTGGTCTTGTGCTGTTCCTGGGTCCCATAGGCTGCTGTGGCCTCGTGGACGTTATTAAAATATTTCATTTCATTTCATTTCAAATGCCACACTACTAAGGCACCTACATAACACCTATACCCCCTTGACATAGAAGCTAAGAGGTAGTGGCACCTACGTTGCACCCTTATCCCCTTGTTTATGCAAATGCCACACAAGCATGGCACCTACATTGTTCTTGCGTAAACTCCACAACATTGTGGCACTTGCACCAACCCCAATTTGTCCTTGTCTATGCGGACACCTCACAAGTGCAACATTTGCGTCATTTTTGCAAAGATGCCACAACACTCCAAGTGCTTGCATTGAACCCCCATTTCTCCTTGTTTGTGCATACCCACACAAGCGTGACGCCTATGCTATTCTTGTGCAAACACTACGATACCACGTTGCCTACATGGAACCCCCTTTCTTCTTGTTTGCACAAATGACATGCAGATATGATGCTTGTGCTGTTCTTGCACATATGCCGCGATACTGTGGCGCTTGCACTAAACCCCATTTCTCCTTGTCTACATTTCCCTGGCCCCCACAACCTGTCACTGCAGCATAAATGTATGCAATCTGCGTACGGAATGTCGTGTACAGTTTGGGGTCGCCATGAAAATATTCGGTTTTTGTATTGGGATCATCCTCCCTATTGGACTTAGTCACGAGGATGGCTCTCGATGATCACTATCTCCATCCCAAATGACAATATAAACATTTTGATTATAACTGTGAATTTATTATGTGTATAAATAATAATGATATGACAAATCTATCATGATCAATCTAAATATAATATGAAATCTGGGTAAGTTATTTTTTGAAACAAGTGAAGAGGGAATATAAAAATCTTTTGTATGTTAAAAGACATTCAATACTTAAAAAAGGAATCAAGCTCAACCTCCACAACATCCAGTAGTCTTTTATAAGATTCATGCTCATGTGCCCATGAATTTTTAAAGAATTGAAGAAGCTCCATTCCGGACTTCACAATGAGCCCTTGTGATGCCAAAAAGATAATACAAAATCAATGTTTCACTCTCTAATAATTCTTCTATGTTGGAAAATGATTTAATAGTTTCAATATAAGAAGACAAACTAGTTGATTCCTCCAATTTGATAGGTTAATATATCTAAAGAACTTATGTAATAAAATACTTAAGGTAATAGACAATTCGACTTTTTATGTGCATGTAGCTAAGACATTTGGAAGGAGGGTATGTGGAGAGGCTGAGAGAGACATTAGAGTCCACCATCCATATCCTCTTGCAAGCTTCATTCAATGAAATTTTTCTCTAAGAAGAAGCACTTATGTGTTAAACTTGTAGATACAACAAAAAATGGTTATTCAAACATCAATGTGACAATGAAATGGCATAGCAAGAACTATTAAATGTACTTATTCTGCAATACATGTTGGGCTATTTCTAGTGTAATAAGCTATGCAATACATATTGGTCATAGCTCCAAGAAACACAAAATTATAATTTTGTGTAATGTACTTATTCTTGTGATAATTTGGAAAGATCCAAAACTGTATTGGTCATCATCTAGGCATAGCCAAACCCATCTCCTATTTTGAAATACATTTCTATCACAAAGACAAATCCTAACATTCATATTTACTTGGCATAGTCTATGTAATCATCATAGTACAAACTTGAGATTAAAAAATATACAAATAATTCTAGCATTTTGACAATTAGAACATTGTGAACTCTAAACATACCTAAATATTGAATCATTGAAGACAAGGTGAGTTGAAGGATACTTATCTAGCAAGGTAAAGGTGTTGTGATTCACAAAGTCCTCAAACTATCACAAGAGCATACTTTCTTTAGTTTCCTTAAGATTTTGTAAGATAAAGCTATAAATGCCATAATATGAATTAATTCTCTAAGGTTCACAAATAATTAATTAATAGATATTCTTCATATATATTATTTCTTCAACAACTAAATATTGTAGATTAGGTGCTAATTGAAGATGTAATTGTATAAAAAAATTGTGTTAGGTATTCACTATCAGTTGTTGTGAGGAAAGTTCTATAGTAAAACTTAGATCATATTCTTAACCCAATTTGAAAAAGGAATCTCAATTTAAAGATCCATTTTAGTTAAAAGGAGCAACTCCTCTTGACCTGGATAAAACATTCTCTCCACAAGATTTTTGAAAGAATACATGAACTCATGAAGAAGATCACCATATTCCTTGAGCATATAATATAGTTAAAAAACTTATGCTATGTAAACTTGGGCCATAGGAAAAAATAGAAAAGTGAAGATGAAATTATTGTCTAGTTAAAGACAAAACTTGGCCTGTAATACATCTTTTCTTAAGCCCTATATAGAATTCATCATTTAAATATGTTCCATTGATGGTCCCAACATTAATAGCTATTGGAAGGTACTACTCACATACAAGTTGTCGAATTAGACTCAATGTCATATATGGATATCATGTAACATAATTTAGATCCCCATGAACCAAAATATATTTTACTCTACAACTTAGTATAACCTTTTGAAACATACACAAGAAAAGGGAAAATTAATGATACCTTTACATGGCATATTACTAGCTAAAATCCATTTAACACAAAATGAATTATGTAAGTTTGTGCATGAGAAGAAATATAGATAATAATCCAATAATAAATAAAATAAGGTGGTCTATGCAAATTAGTAATGTTTTAATTCAAGTTTTATTCTTGACTAATAATTATAATCATTTGATATTATTAATCATTGATCAATGAAATAAATGTTAGTGTGAATGGGGTTATTTTGTAACTAGTTATTAGTGAGGACCTATTCACATCATTAATAAGTTTACTTAGGAGTTAGTTTCCTAGGTGGCATTAGATAGAAACTAGTATTTAATGGGACCATATCTCATTACACAACAGTACAACAAACAATTAGCGCCGAATTTGGCACATGAGTTGAACAATTTGGCTGGCGTTAAACTCGGCGAAAACAGGCATGGCCAGTTTAGTGTCTATTTTTGCATTGACTTTTCTACCGTTTTTGTTGTTGGAGTTAGCACCGGTTTTAGCGCCGAAAAATCAAGCACCTCTATTAGCGCCTAAAATAGCACCAAGAAGCGACTAACGAAAATTGCGCAAAATTGGCGCCCAATTTGGCTTCCAATTTTGCTTCCATCTCTACTCCCATTTTTACTTCTAGTTTTGCTTCCAATTTTGCATCCAATTTTGCTTCCAGTTTTGCTTCCAGTTTTGCTTCCAATTTTGCCTCCAAGTTTGCTTCCAATTTTGCTTCCGGTTTTGCTTCCAGTTTTGCTTCCAGTTTTGCTTCCACGTTTACTTCCGGTTTTGCTTCTAGTTTTGCTTCTGGTTTTGCTTCCAAGTTTGCTTCCAGTTTTGCTTCTAGTTTTGCTTCCAAGTTTGCTTCCTGTTTTGCTTCCATTTTTGCTTCCAAATTTACTTCCAATTTTTCTTCCAATTTTGCTTCCAGTTTTGCTTCCGATTTTGCTTCCAGTTTTGCTTCCAGATTTACTTCCAATTTTGCTTCCAAGATTGCTTCTGGTTTGCTTCTAGTTTGGCTTCCATTGTTGCTTCCTTTTTTGCTTCTAAAAATGCTTCTTGTTTTTCTTCCATTTATTAATTTAATATGTTTTATTTCAATTTAATTAGTTAAATATATCGTGCCTCTTAAATAACTCATATGATTATAAAGTAATTTAATTATTTAACTCATATGATTAAATAACAATATAATTATTGTAACATGATCATCATCTATAATTAAAACAAGTGAATCAAATATCTATAATTTAATTGAATTTGACATCCATCCTGAGCAGTAAATTAAAATCATCATACTTAATAAATATCCATCCAAAAATCATCAACCAATTTCAATATATATAAATTGACAAGTCAATACTGATAAGATCATCATCATATATAACTAAAACAAGTGAAAGTCAAATATGTCAGTACATAAAAAATATGTCAAAATGATACATGTCCAACAGTCGACATAAGTGAAAATGATAAATGTACAAATGATATAAATAAAATTGATAAATTATGTAACTCAAATTGATACAAGTCAAGATGATACATGTCCAAATGATATAGTGAAAATGATACATGTCAATATGATACAAAACAACACTATAATACAGTAGGCCATGAAAATGATACATATGATAGTAATCATGAAAAGAGTCATCATAACGATATATCAACAATGATCCATGATGTAGTCTATATGATCACGAATGTCACTAGTTACTATCACCAACTATCTCATCATCATCACCATCTTAATCATCATCATCATCATCATCATCATCATCATCATCATCGTCGTCGTCGTCGTCGTCGTCGTCGTCGTCGTCATCATTGTCATCATTGTCACTAGCCTCAGTGTCTTCCATATATGCATCATCATCATCCTCTACCATGTGATTTGTATCGGCAGAACCAATATTTTGTGGATCTATATCATGTTGAGGATCATCTTGATCTTCTGGAAGACCTGTGTTTTGCAAAAAAAAACATTTAAAATGAAAAGTTATTGTTTATTTCATGCAATAATTTATTTTTCAGTTATATATCTAATATTACAACATATGAGACGAAACCATAATCATATTACATCATATCAAAGTGCACATACCATAATAAAAATTCAAAAAAGTTACAACTAATACTGGTGAGTCAGAACAATCTTCAGCTTTAAAAAAAAAGCCAATTAGGCTGGCAGACTTGTGGATTAGGCCAACATTTGGTGGAAGAGGAAGAAAGACGACTGGAACTCTAGAGGCCCACCATAATGGATTTCAGTATTCAACCATGAGAGTAGAAGAGAGTTGATATCATGTATCAAAACATTAAGCATGCATTCTTCCAGCCAGCAGAGAAGGAGATGATTACTTTGCTTCATTTTCATTTGCATAACCATATCATAGTGTGGGAACCAAGAAGACCAAGGATGTTCAGTTTTATGTGGAGGTAATGGATGTGGTCCAAACTTTAGGAGGGGCAAGAAGGTCAATGTATGATCCTGATGAAATTAAGGAAGAACAACAAGAGAGGGACTCCGCATTGATGCCATTCCTCAATATTCACTTGATGGCATCAAGGAATGGCTGAAATCCATGGATATAAAGTATTATGAAAGCAGCATGAACTTGAACTGGCGGCCAATTTTGAAGAGTATTACTAATGATCCAGATAAATTTATTGAAGATGGTGGTTGGGAATTTTTGAATATGGAAGCTAGTGATTTTGATTTTGATAATTCAGAAGAGTCAGATCAAGGATATAAACCCTTTGATGTAGAAGAGGAATCAGAATCAAATTTCATGTAGCCACCATCAAGAGTGGTACAAGCCAACAAGATGGAGGGAATTATTATATAAGGATAATTTTCAATGTTGCAGGTACTGAATTTAATGCCAACTATAATGGCAACATTGAAATTCCCTAGCAGTATTTATGTTAAGGAAATTTCCTTTAGATGCAAGGATTCAAAGCACATCAACCATGTGGTACAAATGATTAAATCCTAGAGACGATCCGTAGCAATGAAAGAGTTTGAAAAGGAAGAGAGAGCTACATTGGTGACTCAGGAGAAATTTTAGCTTTCAAAAACAAAGCCAATTAGGTTGGCAAACGTGTGGATCAGGCCAAAATTTGGTGGAAGAGGATGAAAGATGACTGTAACTCTAGAGGCCCACCATAATGGATTTTGATATTCAACCATGAGAGAAGAAGAGAGAGCTAATATCATGTATCAAAACATTAAGCATGCATTCTTCCAACCAGTGGAGAAGGAGATGATTACTTTACTTCATTTTCATTTGCATAACCATATCATGACGTGAGAACCAAGAAGACCAAGGATGTTCAGTTTTATGTGGAGGTAATGGATGTGGTCCAAACTTTAGGAGAGGCAAGAAGGTCAATGTATGATCCTGATGAAATTGAGGAAGAACAACAAGAGAGGGACTCCACATTGACGCCATTCCTTAATCTTCACTTGATGGCATCAAGGAATGGCTGAAATCCATGTATATAAAGTATTATGAAAGCAAAATGAACTTTAACTAGCGGCCAATTTTGAAGAGTATTACTGATGATCTAGATAAATTTATTGAAGATGGTGGTTGGGAATTTTTGAATATGGAAGCTAGTGATTCTGATTCTGATAATTCAGAAGAGTTAGATCAAGGATATGAACCCTCTGATGTAGAAGAGGAATCAAAATCAAATTTCATGTAGCCACCATCAAGAGTGTTACAAGCCAACAATATGGAGGGAATTCTTATATAAGGATAATTTTCAATGTTGTAGGTACCAACTTTAATGCCAACTACAATGACAACATTGAAATTCCCTAGCAATATTTATGTTAAGGAAATTTACTTTAGATGCAAGGATTCAAAGCACATCAACCATGTGGTAAAAATGATTAAATCCCAGAGATGATTTGTAGCAATGAAAGAGTCTAAAAAGGCAGAGAGAGCTACATTGGTGACTCAGGAGAAACTTTAGCTTTCAAAAACAAAGCCAATTAGGCTGGCAGATGTGTGGATCAGGCCAACATTTGGTGGAAGAGGATGAAAGATGACTATAACTATGGAGGTCCGCCCTAAAAGATTTCGGTATTCAACCATGAGAGCAGACGAGAGAGATGATATCCTGTATCAAAACATTAAGCATGCATTCTTCCAACCAATGGAGAAGGAGATGATTACTTTGCTTCATTTTCATTTGCATAACCATATCATGGCGTGGGAACCAAGAAGACCAAGGATGTCCAATTTTATGTGGAGGTAATGGATGTGGTCCAAAATTTAGGAGGGGAGATCTTGATGTCTACCAAGAGGCATAAAGTCAGATGAACTAAGTTCACCTACATGTCTGCCAAAGTTTACTTCCAATTTTTATGACTATTTTTCTTGACTGTCAAAGTTTACTTACAAATTTGAAATTTCTTTCTGGTCATTTTGATGAGGATATATTCAACCAATGTGTAAGCACCTTTTGTTTGTATCACAACCATAGTAACGAGACTCATACTTGCCTCAGACTCGGCTAGGGTGACTTGACTCGGGGACTTGGGGACTCAGCACCCGAACTTGACACAAACTCGGCAAAATGAAAAAACCCTAGAAATTTAAAGATTTTTAAGGATTTAAAACTTGTTTCATTCACCCTTTATTAAATAGACCTTAAATACACAATAATATCATTAAATAGAAGAAAATTTGATCACATACACAAGTATACATGAATCACTTAAGTATAAATGCAAATTTTAGCTGAAGGAAATACACATACACAAGTATACTACTATTATGCCCTTAATAAATTTTTACCTGGCTGCAATGTCATTTGAGTAGTCTTAGTCTTATGCTCCAAATTGATTAAAGAAATGTGGAAGTGTTAAGCTCCAAATTTCCAATACTAAGTATATCTATAACTATAAATTGTCTCTATCACATTCACAATAGAAAGGAACTTGTTGGAAGTAGTATCCTCTAAATTGCCAATACTCACTAACTCATTTGAATGCAAAATCCAACGAAAATTTTTGACGAAATATTTATAATTTGATGTATTGTCGGGTGCTTGTGAAATTTGAAGTGTAATTTTTAATTTTTTTAATTTTTATCCCCGAAGTTCGTCGAAATTTTGACGAACCTATTTTTCGTCTAGATTTTGACGAAGTTTTGTCGAAATTTCGACAAACAAGTTCATTGAAATTTCAACAAACAAGTTCGTTGAAATTTTGAAAAAAATGGAAAATAAAAAAAATGAAATTGTGGTCGACATGAATAAAAGTGAGTTCACCTATTTATTGCGACAGTGTTTTACTATACTTGCGAATTTTCTGTACTTGTGAATTTGCTCTACTTGGACAATTTGTGGAGAACTAAGGATGATTTTATTGGAAAAAAATAAAAAAATTCAAGAAGATATCGCCAGGTTGAGGGTAGTCATTGTCTTTTTCCAGAATTCATTTGTGGAGTCAGATTTGTACTTCCAAGTTTGAAAATCATATTTTAAAGCAACATCTCATCAGTTTTCATTGTTAGACTTGTGCATTTTGAGAATTTCATTTCTAGATTTTGTCGTGCAAGTTCAATATTCTAATTTTAGGAGTCTAATGGTTGGAAATCATAGTAAAATCAAAATTTAATAAGTTCTGGAATTAGCATTTTAAAGTGTTTTTTGGGTTCATTAACTTCAGACTATCTTCTCTTTTGCGGGGGTGGTTGCATGTCGAATTTTTTTGGTGCAAAATATCAGAATTATTAGATTTTGTTACCTGTCTATGATTAAAAATTATTAGAGTTTGATTTTGAAGCTTTTTTAAGATCTAAATATTCAAGCTTGGTAAAGAAAAATCATGTTAGATAATATTAGTGCAGAACAAAATCAACAGACAATTGCTAGAATGTGGGCTAGATTGAAAAGAAAGGGTGATGGGAAATGTTATTGTCCTTACAATAATTGCAAGGGCTTAAAGATGAGAAGACTTTTAATCACAATAGTTGAGAAACATTGTAGGCAACATGGTCACGTTGAAGGGGGCATGATTATCGTCCATTGGTAAGTTGTTCAGTATATGTCTTTATATTGATTGAATTTGTAAATGTTTATATCGTTTTAACATTTCTATATATATAAAAACTCACTTGATCATGATTATGGTTTATTTGTGTCAATCATTATTATAAAGGTGGGGCACCCTAAGGCACAAGATATGGATTATCACACCCTGGAGAATGTGGTTTTGCAAGCGGAGAAACATGGAGCTGTGAATATCGAAGATGAAGTTAATGATCCTATGGAAGAAGATGATCATGTGCCAGAAAACACAGTTAAAGATGATGGTACACATACATTGCTCCATGACACATTTAGTGGCGCAATTGATCATGATGATCGAGATGAATTTGATGATGTTCATGATTTACCTATACTTGAGAAGGCACACGAGCCTTTTTATGCAGGCTCAGAAACAACTCTTCTCTCTGCTGTATTGTTGTTGGTGAACTTGAAGGTTATGAATGGTTTATCCAACATTGCAACGTCACGAATGTTAAGGTATGCCATATATGTCATCTTTTTTCATCTATTTTAATTGTTGTTAATTCATCATTAGTAAATAAAGGATGAAATATGTACCATTAATATTCTTTATATTAACAAATTATTTTTTGTTGTAGATTGATTGGTGATTTTTTGTTACCACCATCAAATATTTTACCTCGCTCATACCAAGATTTATCTACCATTATGAAAGATATTGGAATGGAGTATCAATCAATATATGCATGTCCCAATTATCATATTATATATCATAAACAACATGAATTTGCAACAAAATTCCTGAAATGTCATATTAGTAGATATTGAACAAATCAACTAACAAAAAAGGTGCCTCGCAAGGTTCTTCATTACATTCCCATTATTCCACGTATGCAACGATTATTTAGGTACGAAATCTTAGCGCAATTTATGGATTACCATGCATGAAATAGAAGTGGAGTTGGCATTCTTCGAATGCCTGCAGATGGTTTTGCATTTAAGGACATGGAGGAAAAATGGCCACACTTTCAAGAACCTTGTAATCTCAGGCTTTCGTTGGTAGTGGACGGTGTCAATCCATTTGGAGAGCTGAGATCTATTTACTCGGTGTGGCCTATTTTTGTTATCAACAATAACATTCCTCCATGGATGTCAATAAAGAGGGAGCACATAATGTTAGCAATGATTGTTCCAAGTATTTGTTTACATTAATTTTATTTAACATAGTAGCATCTCATTTGTCTTATTTGTTGCATAATGACTTATATTTTTTTCATTTAATAGTCATGTACATTAATTTATATATATTGCAGTAAAATAGTTATAATAATTATGTAATGTTTATGTTCATTCAACTAGGTAAGTACCAAGTTAAAGATATGAATGTATATATTGAGCCTATTATCGACGAGTTACTAAAGTTATGGAATGGCGTCACTATGTATAACGTCTCTAGACCAATAGGACAAAGACAATTTCAATTCCATGCAATGCTTGTATGGACAATTCATGATGCCCCAGGGCTAACAAATTTTTGTGGTATGTTATAGCGTTCGATTGCACTTTAACGATATTTAATTTTATGAAGTAGATATCATGCATGTTTTTAAATAATCTATTCATTATATAATTATAAAATTGACATATTTAATCCAATTATATATGATCTTGCAAGTCTTCAAACAAAGGGAAAATTTGCATGTCCAATTTGTGGTCCAAAGATGAAATCTCGTCGTTCAACAAGTTTAGGAAAGCAGGTGTTTGATGAGTATAGGCACTTCCTCCACAGAAATCATAAGTATCGAGCTACTGAAAAACATCTTTTCAATGGGAAAGAAGAGACTACATCAAAACCACGAAGAATGACACCTCGCTTATGGAAGTTGGAATATAATAGAATTAATCATCAAGGTTATACATTAGATCAAATTGTTTATCTATCATATATGATATGTTTGGAATTTATATTTTTTTATTGTGTTTTGTTTGCTCATGCTGTAATTGACAATGATTGTTGTTGTTAATTTGTTTAACTTATATGCTTCATGAAGGTTGTCAAGGCATTAGTGGCCGACTTCCACAGGGAATGAAAAGTTATCCTAGATAATTTAGTAGGTTTCCCTACTATGAGCAACTACAAATTGTGCATTTATTTGATACAATGCATATAAGAGAGAATATAACATAAACGTTATGGAAAATATTAGATGGAAGGCTTGACAAAGAAAAAATTGTCAAAATTTGTAGTGACATTCAGGAAGCCAATCATGCAATGAAAAATGTCATTCAATTAAATAGCAATGAAGACCAAATTAATATAAGCGCCCTTTCTTGGTTATTAACAGAGCAGCAAAGCAATGCTATAAAAGAAGTCATACGAAAAATTTGATTTCCCATAGGATTTGTTGCAAACATAAACAATATCATAACAAAGAAAGGTGAATTTGGGTCAAGGATGAAAACACATGATTGACATACCTTCATTAAGGTAATTATTCTAGTATATTATATATATATTTTTATACTACATGTACTTTTCAGTGTATTATGTTTACTAATTTTGGAAAAATAATGAAAAGATCATTTTATAATTGTTGTAGTACGTTCTACCTCTATCTCTCCTAGACAACTTCGACAAAAATGTCGAGCAAGTTATATATGATATTGGAAAATACATGAGGTAAGTAGCGATATTTATTCAATTCACTGTATAGATCTTATAATTTCCATTTGTTTTACTTGTTATGCAATTTATATTGTATATTGTTGTTAAATGTCGTTAATATATTTGCACCTTGAATCACTTATAGATGGCTGTCATCTAAAGAAATTCATAAAGAAGATATAAATTATTGGAAGAGAAAAATTCCTCATCTAATGTGTGAAATGCAAAAGTTTTTACCTTTGACATTTTTCAATGCATAAGAACACTACCTCATACACCAAGTTGAGGAGATTGAATTGTGTGGACTTGTACACACAAGGTCAATGTGGATGGTTGAGAGACACTTAAATTTTTCTAAGGCTTTGATTAGACAAAGAGCACATCCTGAGGGTTCTATGGTGGAGGGATATATGGTATACCAGACCATGGTGTACATTACTGAATATCTTCCTAAGTTTGCAGCAAAGATCCATGTAGATCGCATTTGGGATCCCAACTCCATTAACAAATTCGAAGGGGAGTACCTGATGGGGAAAGGTAGATTGAGGAAAGTGAGAGGTAATTATAATACATTTTACATTTGGTTTTTATGTATAATGTATTTATTTAATTATTAATCTTCAATATACATCAATTATAAATTAAGGTCGTATACCTTGGTAATTAACTAATTGATGTAGACCTAGGAGGCTCAACTCAACCAACCTATCAAGCTGCCTTTAAGAGGCTTCCAAAAAGTTTAGAATGACCAATTTAAACAATCCAAACAACTCTCAAAGCTTGAAAAACAACATAAGTCAAATTTCACACTTTGACTCCTTGAATCCTTATAGGAGTGCAAACCTAGTTTTGCCCAATAACTCAAAACTTTCCCAAAACACTAGACAAACCCTTGATGGTTTTAGACACCCATTTTGGTGTTATTAAGCATACTTCAAGGGAAAGTACAAGTCCTTTGGACCAAATCACCAAAATCACCCTTTCTAGGTTGTGCTGATTAGGCTGATTAGGCCTATTTTACAAAACAACTAGTCTTTAAACTTGTCATATGCCCATGAAATCTTGAGGTAGAAATTTTTATGCCTCCAAACCTCCAAATCCATAAAAAATTCCACTTGTACGACCAAATTCTTACCAAACCCAAAAACCCTTTTTTTAGGCCAAAATCATGAGGGTTTATTCAATCTCATACTTCCATGACCTCCTAGACCTCAAAAACAACTCAGAAACAACCCATTAGGTCTGCACATGGGTAAAAATTCATAAAATCAGATCTCCCATACATATTTTGTTGAAACGTAGGCTTGAATCTCCCATTTCACATGTTTTTCCTCACAAAACTCTTGAGGACATCAGTTATACCTTCTTTATTTCTCGTCCTATGAGGGTTTACAATGATCAATTTATGCCCTTTAAAGTCCTTTACACCTCAACTACCGAACAACCACCTCTACAACTGACTAATTAATCTTTTATGATCACATGAAACATAAAACACACTAATTTCAAGGTTGTTAACATCACTATTAAAATGTTTTAATTTTTTGAATTTGTTAACGTCGTTTGTGAATTTCAATTTTTTTTATACAGTTGGTCAAGAGTGGGATGCACTACATTTGTACGTCGCAAACAATCTTAATTGGATGACAGTATGGATTGAATGATGTCAACAATCTGGTTGTGCATTAACATGGGAAGGTGTGGCTTCATTGGTTAAAGAAGCTCATCATAATGGAGATTCCAATGTTACACAAAGGAAAATTGATTTAGCATATGGTTTAAGAGATAAACAGGTACATATAAATATATTAATCACCCATATTATTTAATTATTTTCAATTATATTGATGTATATATATGTTGAGATTTTTTTTCTTTGCATACATTCGGCCAAGAATAAATATGTTTATCAACTGACGATATTGCAACAATTTTTTCATGTTTGACATATTGCAGGTGAAACACCACAAGGCTATGTGCTGCAATGGTTGTAAATTTCAAATCAAAAAGTTGGATGACACGAAGAAAACTTGTGATTCTGGGATAACTGCAGTGTTTTAGGTGGCTAATGTTTCATCTAGAAGTGACATACATCCAGAAGTCTCAGAAAATTGATACTATGGGATTTTGGAATCTATACTTGAGTGTGACTTTAAGTCTTTCAAATTAGTTTTGTTCGTTGTCCTATGGTATAGGCTATAATTGAATGAAAATGATCCCAAAAGAATTGTTATTGAACATGATAATGGATTTACTCTGGTTAATACAAGGTTGATCGAGTGAGCTGGAAATGAGCCCTATGTTCTTCCAAGCCAATGTGAGCAGGTATTTTACTCAGAGGTTCCAAGTAAACCAGGTTGGTCATTTGTTGTTAGACATGATCCAAGAGGAAGGCCAATAAAGTATAATGTGGTGGAAGAAGAAGATACTGAAGAACTAGAAGATGATGTTAATGATGATCAGGATAAAAAATTAGTTGATGATGTGCCTGATGAAGATGTCGAAGAGGAGGAACTAGATCATGATGATGAAGGAGCTAATGTTCATGAAGATGATTTTCATGTGGATGATGACATTATCGAAATTGATATCAATGACGATGATGATGATATGACCAATCCTTACAATGTCGAATCTGGATCGGATGATACGTCAGACAAAGACTTTGATGAAGAAGAAGATCAATGACATTGAAATGTATGAGTTATGTGATTGTATTAACTATTTGATATTCATTTCTTGATAGAATTATATTTGACTTATGTGGTTACATAATTAATTCATGATGTTTTTTATTTTTATACCATTACATAATTAATTCATGATGTACTTTTTAATGTTTAATTTTAATTCATGATGTTACAACTATTGTAGTTCTCCTAGAAATTTTCATATGATCATAATGAATAGTGTTTTGGAAAATTTCATGAAAGATGACACATTGATCGTAGTAGTGAAATAATTGCAAAGTTGTTTAGATTTTTTAGACCAATTATCACCCTTCCTATGCAGTGACTTATTTATCCTAGAGAAACTAAGTATATAGTATACAAAGAAAACAAACAAACCCACAACTACCCCTATTTTGAAGGAGTTTACTTTTCTCCTCTTCCTAATCTCCCTAATAGTGTCTAATTATTTTAAAGAGACCAAGGGTCATAACACAACTTTATTCAACCCACTAAATATCTTGGTTAATGAAACTTGAAAAAAGCAACAAAACAATTGCTACATTTGGAATTTCATGTGGAATGAAGAGTGGTGACAATAATCTACTTATAGTTTAATAAAACACTATTTTTAGAAGGCTTGACATTAGAGAGATAAAGAAGAGGGGGAGAGAGGGAGAGATAGGTTGAAGAGGAGGAGAGAGAAGAGATGAAGATAGATAGGACATACAAAAGAGAGAGAAAGAAGAGGGGGAGACTAGGGAAAGCGATATGTAGAAAGGGAGAGAGAGAAGAAGATAGGGGAGAGAGGGAGGGATAGCTCAATATATATAGAGGGAGAGGGAGAGACATAGAAAGGGGGTGATATAGAGAGATAGAGGGGGATGGTGTGTGAGAGAGAGATATAGATATATGGGAAGAGAAAGAGAGATGGAGATATATGGGAAGAGAAAGTAAGAGAGATGGAGATAGAGAGTCAATGGATAGAGGGAATAGGGAGGGAGAGATGGTGAGAGATAAAGAGGGGGCCGGGAGATAGCTGAGAGTGGGAGGGAGAGAAAGGGATATTGATAGGTAGAGGAGGAGAGATAGAGAAGAGGGGGAGAGTTGAGGGAGAGATAGGTTGAAGAGGAGAGAGAAGAGATGGAGATAGATAGGTAGAAAAGGGAGAGAAAGAAGAGGGGGAGACTAGGGAGAGTGATATGCAGAAAGGGAGATAGAGAATAAGATAGGGGAGAGAGGGAGAGATAGCTCAATATATATAGAGGGAGAGGGAGAGACATAGAAATGGGGTGATATAGAGAGATAGAGGGGGATGGTGAGAGATAGAGATATATGGGAAGAGAAAGGAAGAGAGGTGGAGATAGAGAGTCGATGGATAGGGGGAATGGGGAGGGAGAGAAATGTATATTGATAGGTAGAGGAGGAGAGATAGAGAAGAGGGGTAGATTTGAGGGAGAGAGGTTGAAGAGGACGAGAGAGAAGAGATGAAGATAGATAGGACATATAAAAGGGAGAGAAAGAAGAGGGGGAGACTAGGGAGAGCGATATGCAGAAAGGGAGAGAGAGAAGAAGATAGGGGAGAGAGGGAGAGATAGCTCAATATATATAGAGGGAGAGGGAGAGACATAGAAAGGGGGTGATATAGAGAGATAGAGGGGGATGGTGTGTGAGAGAGAGATAGAGATATATGGGAAAAGAAAGAGAGATGGAGATATATGGGAAGAGAAAGGAAGAGAGGTGGAGATAGAGAGTCAATGGATAGGGGGGATAGGGAGGGAGAGATGGTGAGAGATAGAGAGGGGGCTGGGAGATAGCTGAGAGGGGGAGGGAGAGAAAGGGATATTGATAGGTAGAGGAGAGATAGAGAAGAGGGGGAGAGTCGAGGGAGAGATAGGTTGAAGAAGAAGAGAGAGAAGAGATGGAGATAGATAGGTAGAAAAGGGAGAGAAAGAAGAGGGGGAGACTAAGGAGAGTGATATGTAGAAAGGAAGAGAGAGAAGAAGATAGGGGAGAGAGGGAGAGACATAGAAAGGGGGTGATATAGAGAGATAGAGTGGGATGGTGAGAGATAGAGAGAGATAGAGATATATGGGAAGAGAAAGAGAGATGGAGATATATGGGAAGAGAAAGGAAGAGAGGTGGAGATAGAGAGTTGATGGATAAGGGGGATAGGGAGGGAGAGATGGTGAGAGATAGAGAGGGGGCCGGGAGATAGTTGAGAGGGGGAAGGAGAGAAAGGGATATTGATAGGTAGAGGAGGAGAGATAGAGAAGAGGGGGAGAATCGAGGAAGAGATAGGTTGAAGAGCAAGAGAGAGAAGAGATGGAGATAGATAGGTAGAAAAGGGAGAGAAAGAAGAGGGGGAGACTAAGGAGAGCGATATGTAGAAAGGGAGAGAGAGAAGAAGATAGGGGAGAGAGGGAGAGATAGCTCAATATATATAGAGGGAGAGGGAGAGACATAGAAAGGGGGTGACATAGAGAGATAGAGGGGGATGGTGAGAGATAGAAAGAGATATAGATATATGGGAAGAGAGAGAGATGGAGATATATGGGAAGAGAAAGGAAGAGAGGTGGAGATAGAGGGTCGATGGATAGGGGGGATAGGGAGGAGAGATGGTGAGAGATAAAGAGGGGGCCAGGAGATAGCTGAGAGGGGGAAGGAGAGAAAGGGATATTGATAGGTGGAGGGGGGAGAGGGAGTGACATAGATAGTGGGAGATATAGAGAGATAATTATATTAATTATATTATAATAATTATAATATTATAATAATTATAATATTATATTAATTATACAATTATAATATTATATTAATTATAATAATTATAATATTGATTTAATCTTATAAATTTAGCTAATATTATAATATTATAATATATTAATAATATATTAATATTATAATATATTAATAATATATTAATATTGTATTAATATTATAATGTATTAATATTATAATAATATTATAATGTATTAATATTATATTAATATTATAATATATTAATATTATAATAATATTATAATATATTAATATTATAATAATATTATAATATATTAATATTATAATAATATTATAATAATATTATAATATATTAATATTATATTAATATTATAATAATATTATAATATATTAATATTATAATAATATTATAATATATTAATATTATAATAATATTATAATAATATTATAATATATTAATATTATAATAATATTATAATATATTAATATTATAATAATATTATAATATAATAATATTATAATAATATTATAATATATTAATATTATAATAATATTATAATATATTAATATTATAATAATATTATAATATATTAATATAATATTAATATATTATAATATTAATATAATATAATATTAATATATTAATATAATATTAACATATTATAATATTATATTAATATTATAATATATTAATATTATAATATATTAATATTATAATATATTAATATTACATTAATATTATAATATATTAATATTATATTAATATTTATAATATATTAATATTATATTAATATTATAATATATTAATATTATATTAATATTATATTATATTAATATTATAATATATTAATATTTATACTACATTAACATTACATTAATATTATAATATATTAATATTATATTAATATTATAATATATTAATATAATATTTTAATATATTAATATTATATTAATATTATATTAATATTATAATATACTAATATTATATTAATATTATATTATATTAATATTATAATATATTAATATTATATTAATATTATATTAATATTATATTAATATTATAATATTATATATTATAATATTATATATTATAATAATTATAATATTATATTAATATTCTAATATTATATATTATATTAATATATATTATAATAATTATAATATTTTATTAATATTATAAATTTAGCTAATATTATATAATTATATTAATTATATATAATTTATTATGTAAAATTTAACAATATGGCACCACAATTTTCATTTTAATTGACATAATCAAAACCTAGCTCGTCAATTGGAGAAGTGAGTCGTGCGCCAGGAGGAAAGGTTGTAGGAAGCCCAGGGATCAAGCTTGCTTGGCTGCAAAATTGGAATTTTTGCGATTTGTTTTGCCGTGAAGACCTTTGCATCTTGTCCATCGCCAAAATGGTCTGTATTTTTCATTTAAAATTTATGAATCAGAGTGCTATAGGGTTTTTGATTTGATTTGGTTTGTCTTCAATGTTGGTGGTCCATTATATTGTGTTCATTTCACCTTAGTAATTGTACATTGTCTGAAACATTTGATTGAATCAACATTGTGCATTCACATTATACCGTGGTGTCATGTTTCTTCCTTTTCATACTCGGCCTCATCACTAGGTATTGCAATTTTGATATTGTTGGTATTCTTAAATCACATGCTCTTTCCTTATATGGATGCCTCTCAAGTTATGACATTGCATGGAGCATGGAAGATTCATATGCCATAAATTCCTCTCCTTACAAAGTTACTTGCTACTATAGTTTAATACTCAACACCTAAAACCACTCAATACCACTCAAAACAAAACAAACAACCAAAGAATTTTTCATACATGTCTACTAAAGCATTTTATCAAACAGTTGACTGCCCTGCTGCTATGGGCTAAAAGCCTAAAACAAGTGCTTTTGAACAAGCTATGGGAAAGAATCTATCAAAGCATAATAGCAATAGCATAGACAAGGCAGTGAACTATTTGGAAAAATGCCTCAAAGAATTGTGGTCTCATGGTGATGGAATTCCATGATGAATGCCTATGGCTATGGATTTTCATGGCATTCCATCTTCATGAGACTACATTTCTTTGAGGCATTTTTTCAAACAGTTCATTGCCTTGCTATGCTATGACATTTTTCATACATGACTACCAAAGCATTTTATCAAACAATTCACTGCCTTAATGCTATGGCTAAAAGCCTAAAATAGGTGCTTTCGAACAAGCTATGGATGCTTGGAAAATTTTTTTCTAAGCATAACAATAAGCAATAACATAGACAAGGCAATGAACTATTTGAAAAAATGCCTCAATGGTGATGGAATGCCATGACAAGCATTATACAAGGCAGTGAACTATTTGAAAAAATGCCTCAAAGAAATGTGGTCTCATGGTGATGGAATGCCTCAAAGAAATGTGGTCTCATGGTGATGGCATGTTGTCATGGCATTCCATCACCATTGAGGCATTTTCCATCACCATGAGACCACATTTCTTTGAGGCAAGCTCTTGGGCATTTTTTTATTACCTAGAATTATCCTTGAAAAAAAACAAGAAGAGCAAGCTCATTGTTGACAAAAGGCATATATTCAAGGATACCAACATATGCCTCACTAGAATGAGAGTCCTCCAATTTTTCAAGAATCTCATCTAAAGTATCAAATTTATTCTTGTAAATTTTTCTATTGTCTATTTTATTATTTCCTACACAATCAAGGATGAAATTTTATTAGCTACAAGTCTATTAATATTCTTAAGAATTTTTGGGCCATGCCTTCTTTGATGACCATCCATTTTACATAGAAAACAAGCATTCAAACCTCTCAAAACTTCAATATCATGTTTAGTTTGATTATCACTCAATTGAAAGCACAAAATATGTAGAATACACTCATCAGATTTGAGAGATATAAAAACCCTAGAGTTAAGATGGGGAAGAGTAGACCTTGTTTCTTCCACTTGCAACACATTACCCAAAGATTTGAGGACTTGAGGGATAAAAGTTCACATCTAAGTAGAGATATTTTAAAATTCTAACCACCTTAACATATAATTGGCTAAAGCATTACATAGGGTAGAATCAAGGGTTCAAAGATGGACCTAAAAACAAAATTGCCCATATTCTAAAACTCTTTCTTTTAAAACTCTTGATTGCATACCATGATTTTTGAAGAAGAAAGTGAATAAATCTTTATGTATCATTCTATAGAAAGAAACATAGACAAGGCAGTGAATTGTTTGGAAAAATGCCTCAAAGAAATATGGTCTCATGGTAGTGAATCAACCTACTCTTGGCTGTCACACTTTTACTTATCAAGGAAAAATCTTATGATAGTGCATTCAAACTACCCTTCATGTGCACAAACAGCCAAAACAACTCCCATCACAAATGAGATAACTTCCAAAAACTCTCAGGAAAATAATTAAGGTCTTCTAGCTGCTTAATCTCATGGAATGTCATGCATATGCTTTTTTATTTCATCATAGTCCCAAATATCCCCTTTTGACATCATACAAGACCTACCCCACTATTATGCTTTAGAATGCACCATTTTCTTTCACATTTTCCTTTACATTAGATTGCCATTTGAACCCTAATGAGGATTTAAACAAATTCTCTAAAGGTTTTTTTTCTACTTGATCCTATTGTAGAAGACTACTCTTTAATCTTCAAATCTGCCACCTAATGCATTTGTCACTATTCTTGTTTTTCAACCTTAGATCTTAAAGGAAATTTGAACCACCTTCATAGCTTCCTGTACATGCCTTTTCATTCATAGTCTTCATCCTTGTCAAAACTTCCAAAGCTGTTCATTTATCAAGGTTTACACTTCCAAATATATGATATAAGGGATGAGGATGGGATCACGTCTCAAATGATTTTGGAAGAATAGGTACCTCTCAGTCTTTAGCTTTAAATGAAAAAGATATCAACATAGACTTGTGTTCCCATAATCAATAATAAAGCGAGCTCTGGAATGATATAAAATCCTCTATTCAAAAAAGGATGACATCAACTAATCAATATCAATTTCTAGAGGAACTGGTGAGCAGGGGAAGCTTCTTTAGATGATCAACTAGATGATCAAACCACCAACTTAGCACAACTCTCTAAAATAATCTTTAAGTGGACCTTTCCAATCCACTATTCCTTCAAGGAAAAGACCCCCCCAACTAGGGTTGTTGTACTCAAACAATCAAGAGGGCTTGTATCCACTTGGATCATGTCAAATAGGACTAAACCAAACCATGACACTCAAGTTTGCACTTAGGAAACTCCATTTTATCATCGCTCTAACCACTAGGCCTCTTTACCACCAACTTAGCACAACTCTCTCAAATACTCTTTAAGTGGACCTTTCCAATCCACTATTCCTTCAAGGAAAAGACCCCCCCCCAACTAGGGTTGTTGTACTCAAACAATCAAGAGGGCTTGTATCCACTTGGATCATGTCAAATATGACTAAACACAACCATGACACTCAAGTTTTCACTTAGGAAACTCCATTTTTTCATTTCTCTAACCACTAGGCCTCTTTACCACCAACTTAGCACAACTCTCTCAAATACTCTTTAAGTGGACCTTTCCAATCCACTATTCCTTCAAGGAAAAGACCCCCCCAACTAGGTTTGTTGTACTAAAAAAATCAAGAGGGCTTGTATCCACTTGGATCATGTCAAATAGGACTAAAACAAACCATGAAACTCAATTTTTCACTTAGGAAACTACATTTTCTAACCATTAGGCCTCTTTACCACTAAAAGGCTTATAACCCTGCCTGGTAGGACAGTCAAAATAAAATCCACATATAAGATTCTATCAGGCCCAAACCACTGAACTTAGACAAGTAATATATTCCCCTACAAAGTCTCAAAACCTTCTTTCTTGACAGTGGATAGTAAAAGAGAAATGGACCAAAACAACCCTGCTCCAAGAGGCCTAATTGGTAGGCTACAACAGGAAAATTGACTATCTAGGCTCTCCCCTTCACCCCTAAGCCTTGAAACAGGTTCTTATAGGCTAGTTACACCCATTTCTATCACTCCTAAGTTCCTTCACAGTTAAAATCACCCTAAACAAGCAAAACTCAACTTTTTGCTTCACAATCTAGGCCGTCACATGAGGATGCCAGGCCTAGAACATTGCAAAAATTCCTTCACATAGCATGCCATTCTCTAAAACACTAAAAATATGAAAATATACACAAATATATTCCATCCCACCAATAATTAGCATTATTACAACATGGAGATGGAAGAAAGAGCCATTCTTCAATCAAAACCCTAGTTTTGAGGGTTTTCAGACCAATTCCTACTAAACTGGCAATATCTTCTTTTATACTCAATGAGAATTTGTCAAATCACCTCCAAAAGAAAGCTAGGTCTTCCCTCTATCCAACCATAATAGGAATTTGCTTTTATAGTACATACAAAGGCCGTACCATGCATTAGAACAAGAAATTTACACACAAATTTTCTAGAAAACAACAAGCTTTTGCATTAGAACTTCAAAATGATTCATCAACCCACATGCCTCAACCAAGAGAGGATTATTTATATCTTCAACCAACCTTCCCAATGTCCCACAACTGAAATTTGAATTGGTTGTGCATTGGGAACTAACAAAACATCATTTAGACATCTAATTGCCTAGTTAAGGCAAGTTAATGCAACTTCCACAAGCCCAAATACAAAGATCCTTCAAGAGGTGTCAAAAGGCATCAAAACCATTTCAAAACACCAAGGAAACTCCCCTCAAGCACCTGGTTGCATCATGGCATTTTGATTCTTTAATTTTCCAAGGTGCACTAAACTTACAAAGTGAGGATGGAGAACTTGTGATTACATTGAAACTTATCACCAAGACTCAAAACCTACTACAAGCCTTTGAAGAATCAAAATGTTGTTGTTTCAAATGACTATGGGCACTAACTTTCACTATTTTAAGATGTTGAAATCTTTTCATGGAGAACTAGAACATTGATGCAACCACTCATCCTACCTCAAAACATACCAAAAGTCTCTAAACAATTAGACATAGGAAGATTTAAGATGACTTAAACAATTTTTATTGCCAAAGCATAAACTTATGATGAATTAACTAGTCCTAATACACACTCCCTCCCCATTAACCACTTAGACATATGGAGTTTATCAGTGGACAGTTGAACCACCTCACATGTGCACCTGAATTACGTCTATTAGTGTTCTAATTTGTCTTTTTCAAGACAACTTAAACCAAAATATTATGTATGGTGAAACCATTCTTCTGCACAATACATTTGAGGCCTTGGTTGTGTAACTGGTGGACCATATTCACATTTAACACTTGTTACAAAGTTTAAAACTTCATTAATTGCAAGGGATAGTCTCCTTTATATACATTGATTTGATTTGTGATGGACAAATTTGGATGGTAGTAACAATAACTTGCAATCTATCAAGACTTGATTACCTTATAACCAGTCAAATTCTAGTGATGAAATGATAGATTAATCATAATGTCACCTTGGGATCACATCACCATGAAATAAATTCATCTAACATCCCTATGAGTGTAGGTACCACCAAATAGGTATTTGTCAGATCTGTCTTCCTCGAGCGAGGGAAATTTAGGAAGAGAAGTGGAAAGCAAGACATGTAGTAGGTCTAAAAGAGGGAGATCAACTAGAGGTCAAAAGATTAGAAGAAAATTTCGTAAACACATGGAATTTTTTCTTGCTGAAGGGGGGTCATGTTCTTATGATGATGAGAGCATAGGCGACATTTAGGTTCCCTTGAGGTACAAACATCTACGGAAACAATGGGTACCTAGGGAACTTCCTTCAATAAACACTGATTTTTGTGTCAACGAGAGGATATATCGCATAGCACCAATGTTATTACATAGTTTGGGCCTATTTTGCATGGACGACATAAAGGTCTATTACGAAAAAGTTACTGAATTGATGGAGTATGTTAGACCCTGTTACAGTTACAAAGATTGGATGTCGCTAGTTTGATATACATGAAGTATGCGTAGGTATGCACTGTTAGTAAATTATATACAACTAAAAGATAAGGATCAAAATAAAGGAGTGGATGTGTACATTGATAGAATTGCAAGGTTTATAAATAGTACATGACCTGGGTCAATAAATAAGCAACCCAATTGCATATTCGAGGCGCACAAGGGAAATCGTGTATTCGTATGTGCGATAAAATCAATAACTGCAGGGGAAGAGTTGCTAATCGATTACAATTTGACTCACTTAGATACAAACACAGTTACTATGGGGGTGGTACATACTATATACCATTTTACCCAAACTCCAATTAATGACTTCAATATACCATTTTATTATTATGTTTTTTTTTGTAAGTCTATTGGTTTCATTTTAGTAATGTTTTTTTATATTTAATTTTTGTCACAGCAGGACATTGATCATATGGGGAAGGCTTTGGCCCAGACCACAGATCGCGATGCATCTTTAGGCGCTTCTACCCAACAGGTTTACCTCATTGTAATTGTACAAATTAGATATGAGAAAAATGTTTCATTATTATGTTTTTTTCATAAGTTTATTGGGTTAATTTTGATAATGTTTTAAATATTCTTGTTGCAGACAGCTGGTCAGGGAAAGGCACCAGCAGTAGAGGAGAGCATCCATAGGGTCGAGGTGCAGTCACTATTATTGGATGATGACATTGCATATTCAACAAACCCTATCGATATGATAAGGAAGACACAAAAAAAATGCAATGAAGAAATCCTTCAATTGTTATTCATAGTGCCTCAAACAAATGAGATAAGAGAGAGGGTTAAAATATTGACTGAGAGAGTACAAAATTTGCAAGTAGTCATGAGGTCTTTAATTATAACATAAGTTCATTCATGGTTTTATAATTTGTAATCTTTTATGTCATGAACTAAATATGTGTTGTTTTTACAGGATTTTTTGCATCCTCATGATGTTGCTACCCATGATTAGGGTACTGTAGGTGCTACCCACGAAGTAGGGGTTGATACAAGTGTCCATCTTGATCTTCTTGCACATACATCACATGATCATCTGACCCCATCATCTGTGCCTATATTTTTGACTGAAATGTTGACAACACATAGCATGCACGCATTGGGTAGTACTGGTGATGCAGAGGCCACTAGTGCTGGTGATGTTTTAGCAACATTTCCTGGATCTTCTTGTATTACTAGTATGAGAACATTGCCAGTCACATTTGTGGTGATCAAGGATTTCATTCCCATAAAGATAGAGAAGGTCCAAGGTAATTTATTTAATGTTTTAATTATTATTATATATAATCTAATTGAAATTTACTTATTGATCACTCTTTTTAGACTAATGATCCCATGATCATTTTACAGGAAATGATGTTTTTTATAAACATCTAGGTGATATAACATTGGAGCTCTTCGGGCCCACCATACGTACATGGTGGAATGCCCAAAATCAAGATTTAAAGGATGAGCTCATTAACTGTTTAGTTGTGTTGTTCGGTGATAAAACATTCAACCAAACGAAGGTCCTTAAGAAAGTTGGTACATATCTAAAGTATGTGAGGGACCAATATAGGTCACATTTAGAGAAGAACAAAAAGTACGAGCATCCCCCATGATTCCAGAGAGGGAGTGGCCTGGTGTCAGATGGAAAGGGGAAGGCTGAAAAGAAAAAAGGAAAGACACCACCGGGCCAAGGAAGGTATGTGATACTATTAACAATGTAATTATATACTGATTACTCTTTCTTTTTACATAATCTAACGTATTTCAAAATTTTCATAGGCTGCCCGACACATCGAAGGAAACAAAGGCAAGACTAGAAAAACACGGGCAACATAAACTTGGCTTTGGTGGTTATATGAAATTAGCCGCAAGAATTGTAAGTATCAATAAATGAAATATTGCATCCAACTAATAAATTGCAAACAATTTTGGTTTTATCACACCATAGAAGCAAAATTCATGCTCTTATGCAAAAATGCAAGGCTCTGAATTCAACAGAGTGCCCACAGAAGAGGAAATGAAGATTGCCTTCCAACATGGCTATGAAGCCATGGCTGAACGCCTAAGAGTCTTGACTGGGCAAACACAATCTTCCACTACATCTGACATGCAGGTAAATAAACTCAATAAAGTTTATTTAAAATTGAATACTTGTGCAATCTATTCAATATTAATTTCCACCATAAAGTAATTATGTGCCTATTTGTTTTAAATAGACAGACAATGATAATAATACACCTGACATTGGAATGCAGCTTGGTGAGGGTGGAGCACAACCTACAGATGAAGGTCATGGTGTGCATCCCGGTACCGGATGTACTCATGTGCTATACAAAACATAGTATGGATTAATACAATTAAACATCTTTAATTACAATTGGTGTATTAATTAATGTAACCTTTCATGTTTCAACTTTAGAGAATATAGAGCATGATCAACATGTTGAGCATGATCAGGCTAGAGAAGATCAAGAACATGATGTGGCCCCATAAGGTAAAGAGGACCACTCTAATGTTCTTTTAAACATATTTAATTGCAATTGGTGTATTCATTAATGTAACCTTTCGTGTTTCAACTCCAAATCAGGTTTGAGAGGGTGTTCAACATGTTGAGCATGAGGCTATACGACAAGATCAAGAACATGATGTGGCCCCATCAGGTAAAGAGCAACACTCTAATGTTCTTTTAATTAATAAAATACTTGTAACAATAATAACAAAACATATCAATTTAACATTTCTTTGTTATTGCAATAGACCCCCCTTGAAGCGGCCTCCATGTCGTGATTAGTACACGACTAGGCGTACATTAAGATCAAGAGAAAAGGGGAAGAATAAATGAAGGGGGGACAAATGATTTAGAAAATGATACTCCACTTCAACTTTTTTTAGCTTCAAAATTAAAGAAACAAAAAAAAAGTGATTGTAATCATATTATGACAACCATATTTTTGATAATATGTAACAACTAAATGAATGAATGTTATATGTCAATGAATAAATGTTATATGTTAATGAATAAATGTTATATGTTATTAATGGATAAATGAATGGATGTTATATGTTATTAATGGATGAATGAATGAATGAATGAATGTGAATATGTTAATGAATGAATGTTATATGTTATTAATGGATGAATGAATGATTAATGTTATATGATCAGCTATGGGGAATTGAGAGTGATGTGATGGGGGGGAGGGGCCAAATGAGCTTCCACCATCACGTGGTTGGCCCTGTTAAGTAGAGAATATTAAACTATTCTCGAAACAAAGACAAGCTCAATCCAATTACCACATGAAAGTATCTTTTTAATTCCTTTATCTTTCATCAATCTCTTTACTATTTGAACCTCGTACAGATGTTTTACATGAAGAACCCATTATTGTGAAATGTGCCTCCAGTTGAGTAAACTGAATCCATGCTCTACATCATAATTTTAAGTTGTTTCCATTCCAATGTTCTAAGTTTATTTTGTTTGTATGGCTTTGTATGAATACCACATTGTGTTGTGTGTGGATTTGGTTTTCAAAGCTCTGTTTCTTTTATTTTTAGTGGTGACATAACTCTAAAATTTGACCTTTTTTGCATAACATGATAGTGGAAAAATAGATAGCTCTAAAGGGTTTAGAGGCTCGATTGAGATAGATACACAGATATTTGGATCTTGTTGTTGATGGGATGCTTCCACTTAACCATGAAATTTTGTACCATTTGCAGGTATGCAAAAATTTCTCTACTTACATTCATTCAACTTACTGTCTTCCTCTCAAATTTATGCATTAATGTGTCATTTGAGAGGGTAACTCCATAAAGGTTTTGTCACAATTGAAGAATAATGCATTAGCTTATGTCCATCACAAAAATAACAAGGGTTATTATGGGGCAATTTGATAGGAAATGAGTAGATCCCAGAGTATGCTACAGGCCTTCATACTACAACCTTGTTCATGATAGAAGATTCTTGTTTTGTGACATGGAAAGAATATATTAAGTGATTGACAGACCAAGGATAGTGAACTATGTAGGAATAAGTGATTGAGAGTGAGTAGGGGAAGCTTCTTTAGATGATCAACTAGATGATCAAACCACCAACTTAGCATAACTCTCTCAAATACTCTTTAAGTGGACCTTTCCAATCCACTATTCCTTTAAGGAAAAGACCCAACTCACCTAGGGTTCTTGTACTCTCACAACAAAGAGGGTTTGTAAACACTTAGATCATGTCAAATAGGACCAAACCAAAACTTAACACCCTAATTTTCACTTAGGAAACTCCATTTTCTCATCGCTTTAACCTTTAGGCCTCTTTACCCTTTTAACCCTTGTAGCCCTGCCCGATAGGACAGTCAGAATAAAATCCACATACAAGCTTGTACTAGGCCCAAACCACTGAACTTAGATAGGTATTATATGCCCCTACAAGGCCTCAAAACCTTCCTTCATGACAATGAATAGAAAAAGAGCAATGGACCAAAACAATGTTGCTCCAAGAGGCCTAATTGGTTGGCTACAATAGGACAGTTGACTATCTTGTGGATAGCCTTGTGTTGTGTGTACTTCTTCCTCCTATCGTTTCTTTTTTGCACTTCTAAATTCGTTGCAACAACCAACAAGTATGGATTTAAATGTTCTACTTCCTCTTCTAATTCCATTTAACTGCCATCAATGGAAAACTAAGGTTCAACTAATACTAAAGAACACGAGGTTATATAGAGTTACAATGGGGGTAGAAAAAAAATGTATAGATGAAAGTGCTAAAGTTAAGTGGTTCAACAAGGGTAATCAAGCTTTTGGATTCTTATTTTATATTGAAGCAGCACAAGCCACCTTCCGACCTGAGTTCATAAATCATATTGATGAGTATATTGTCTTCCAATATTTGGACCGTGAACAAATAAGTAGCATTGTGAGATTATAGGTATGTAGATCATTTATTTTTTTGAAAAACTTATCATTTCTAAAGCACAAAAAAAGGTAGAAAATTTGTCTGATTAGTTAATAAATAATTTATTTGTGACTTATAATAACTGAAGATGCACATAAAATTGTATAAGATCCAAGTACTTTAGGGAATTCATAAAAGGATATGCAACAAGGGGGTAACTCAAGTGCTTAATACACTCTTTCTGTGTTTTATGCATTATTTGTAATCTACTTTATATGCTTCATAGAAATTAATTTTGGGATAGAAGCAATCAACTCCAATTCTTGTCATCCTCCATTTTTGTTTAGTTGCAAATATTTGGTTGTAGTGATTTGGTCAACAAACCTTGTTTGCTCCTTTGTTTGAATGCCATGTTACTATGCATTAACTCTTGAATTATAACCATTAGGAAGCTTTATATCTCATCCGAGCATCTTTAGCTAGATCACAACATCAGTTATGTATTTTTCCTAGTATATCTTTTGTTATATGATGAAGAGAGAAAACTCACTCTTTTGTTGTTGTACAATGTGAAAGAACCCAAAAGTTTTCTATCCCAAAATTCCATCCTCTTACAAAAAAGAGAATATATAGCTTTTCAATCTGTTATTGATTTATAATTTATTCTTGAGGTCATATATTAGGGAAGTCAACATTCCAATGGCCACTAAATACATAGATCTTCCATGTAATGCTTTCCCACTTCAATTCCTTCTCAACCTTCTCTATAAATGCATATAGAGTTTCAAAATCTTTAGGTTTATCAACAAATTTTAAAGGAAATTTATTCCCTAATGCCTTCTCAACTTCAACCACCATTATTATTATCATTTGCAACCCTTGTGTAGTAACTTTGAAACTTAGTAATTTTATCGTTATTTTCTTTTGAAGTACACACATGCAAAATAGTTGTTTATGCACATAAGAGATAACAAAAGTAGCCACATGTCAATTGCATACAAATTGATGGGGAGAAGATAAACACCCAAAGTTATTAAAACATCATTAGCATATCCTACAATCATTGCATTCCAAGAGATGACATCTCTTTGAGCCATTCCATCAAATAGTTCACGTGCCTTATCTATACAAGTCCACATTTTGAATACATGTCTACTAGAGAATTTCCAACTATAATATTTGACAAAAATGCCCCTTCCATTATGTTATGATGGACGTCCATACCCTGTTTCAAAGCTTCCCTTTTGGCACAGGAAGGGAGGATGCTCACAAAGGTTGTCGAATTTGGCTTTACACCAGCCAATTGCATTTGCTTTAAAATTTCTAAAGCCTTTTGAACAAATCTATTTTGTGCATATCCTGCAATCATTGCAGTCCATGAGATGACATTTCTTTGAGGCATTCTGTCAAACAATTCACGTGCCTTGTCTATGCTTTGACATTTTGCATACATGTCTAATAATGCAGTTGCAAATACAATTGATGAAAATTCTCTATCCTTTATGTTTTGATGGATGTCCATACCCTATTACAAAGCTCCCCTTTTGGCACAGGTAGGAAGGATGTTAGCAAACGTTATCGAATTTGGCTTTGCACCAGCCAATTACATTTAAAAAAAAAATTGCATAGTTTCGTCAAAATTTTGACGAACACGACTGACAAAACTTCAAAAAATGATCGACGAACTTGCTGTACCTTCGATGAAATGACCGACATTATGAAATTCCTATTTTGTCACTATTTCAATGATTATCTGGTGGTGTTTCGACATTCTGGCTGATTTTTGCCGCTTGTTTTCTAGCTAATGTATGTCGATAAAGCGACACACGTTTCATTAGAAGTTCGACAAACATAAGAACACCTTTACCATGGCTAGTATCGATGAAGTCACATCATGAGTTTGATGTTTCAAGGTGTGTTGGTAAAGCGATGAAAACGTTCTAACAAAAATTAGTGCAGTGGTTTGTCGGTGTTACGACGATAGTTTGTCAAAATTTCAACAAACGTTCTTCGGAAAATGGAGCTGAATACAGTAGTGACTTACTGAATCTAGATCCATAGTTAGTAATGTCCAAACAAAACTTGTCCCAACAGCCATAGGGAAATGGGAAAAGTTAATGGGTAATAATCAATGGGCTATGTAGGAGGCTGTCATACTATCAGCTGATTACCTAAGCCTTCCCATTTCCCTATGGCTGCTGGGACAAGTTTTGTTTGGACATTACTAACTATGGATCTAGATTCACTAAGTATTGGAAATTTAGAGCATACTACTTCCAACAAGTTCCTTTCCATTTTGACACACTATTAATGTGATAGAGACAATTTATAGATATAAATATTAAACAATGTTGCATCCTTCAATAAGCCAATAACACATAAAAAAATTAACATTCAAAGTTTAAACTTTATAATTAAATTATTAAACTAAAAAATTGGGTTAGTTTTTAGTTATATTTTTTGGATAGCTCTACTAGGTGTTGAGGACATTCTATTTATCTTTTGAATGTTAAGAAGTCAGAGTTTCAAGGATTTGTCAAGCGAGTAAGAGAGCTATAGGAGTAGCCTCATCTAAAAGATTTTGAACTAGAGTTTGATATACCATTTAAAGAGCTTGGTTTTCATGGATATAAAGTATTATGAAAGCATAATGAACTTGAACTGGGGGACAATTTTGAAGACTATTATTGATGATCCAGATAAATTTATTGAAGATGGTGGTTGAGAATTTTTGAATATGGAAGCTAGTGATTCTGATTCTAATAATTTAGAAGATTCAGATCAAGGATACAAACCCTCTGATGGAGAAGAGGAATCAAAATCAGATGAAGAAGGTTCAGAAGATGAATCTCTTGTGGAGTTAGAGGAGAACGAAGAAGAAGAAGAAGATTCTGAAGAGAAGGAAGGTAAAACATGGGATGAATTAGAAGCTGAAGCCAGAAATGCAATCATTTACTTTTAAAATAATTAATAGGCAATCATTTACTTTTTCTAAGGAAATAAAAAAAATATCATTTAACATATTCAATATACTTACAAATTATTGAGGGAATGTTTTTTGAAATTATTGAAGAATTAGCTCTTTTTTTCGGTGCTAGATGTACGTTTGACATTAATGTTGATGGCCAAAAATTTGCTATGTAATGAAGTTTTTTCTTGCATTTCCTTCGATGCTTCTTGGTTTGTAGGAGTAAGGAGAGTGTTAGGTCGGCGGTGTGAAGTAGTCTGGTGGCTAACGTACTAGAGAAGAAATGGAGGCCAACTTAACTCTGAAAGTGAGGAGGAAATTGGATCCTTTTGATGGTAAAGTCACGATGAAGAGACTACATGGCTTGTTCCTATACAAGGATGTGAAGGTGGTGCAATTTGTGCAAATCATTCTAGGTAATGGCTTTGAAAATTTGAAGTACATAAATTAGACTAATATGGATATATACTCTCTGATCATGGCATGGGGACTGGACTTAGGAGAGTCGGTGGAGGTTGTAAGGAAAGTGATGAAAGCGTTGGTGCATAGGGATTTCTTAGTGAACATGGAGAGTATCCTGGAAAGGGATATACTAGGAAAAGGCTTTGCGAGTGAAGGCATGGAAGGTGTGGACCCAAAAGTAGCAGAGATAAATCACCCTTTCATTAGGTGGCCATAAGGAAGAACCAAAGCTGTGTGGAGAGAGGGTGTAAAATGGGGGTGGCAAGCTTTGAAACTGTGCGTCAAATTAATGGAGACTAAGGAGATAATAGCAGGAATCCAAGCAATCACCAAAGAGGAGCTATGTGAGAAGAAAGTTTTGCGTCTGAAAAAGAAGGTGAAGCCGCTCGTGAAAATGTGCACATTGCATCTGGGCAACGCTTCTGGAACTTCCATGTAAACTAGTTTACTGTATTTAAGCTAGATGTTGATGTATAAACTTAAGGGGTTAAGCCTTGTTTTTGGTTTTGATACTGTAAATAGCTGGTGTTTGGTTAGTAGTTAGTTGGATAGTTTTTAGGCAGTTGTGGTAGGGCTTTTTGATCTGTAGGTTTTTATTTTGTTTTAATAGACATGATGTGATGGTGTTGGAAGAAATTTTTATTTGGAGCTTTGTATATTTTGATTTATCTTAAATAAAATAAAAATATTATCACCGATCAAAGAATAAAACAATTTAATTATTGTTTAATAAATTTGATATAATCTTATGAACAAATTCAAATACCTGTGTACTCTCCTCACTGGACTTCCTCCGTGCATCCTAGCTTCGTGATCTCTTCAGTTGCTGGTAGCACTCTACTCTCTTCCTTTGTGCAATGTTTTTCCCTTTTATGTCGTCTGATTTCTTCCTTCACACGGGAAATTTTTAAATTTTTGATTTTGAAATTTCTTCCTTCATGCGGCGTTTTTCCCTTTTTTGTCTTCTAATTTCTTCCTTAACACTAGCTTGAGCGCCGAATTTTGGCCGTTAATGTAATTAGTTTGGAGCACCTAAGGCGGTGCCAAGTGCGCCTAATTGAGTGCCTATCATTGTACGTTTTACCGTGGTCCTGCAAGTCTTCTACCATTGGCGTGTGGTAGTGCGGTGACCACCGCTGTCCTGCGGCTCCTTCATCAACTCGATGCGATAGAGCAATTTTTACCACTGTCTCACAAGTTGCTTATCCCTTCTCGGTGGTAGTGCGGTGAAAGCTTCTGTGGCAACATTTTTATTCACATAGGAGGCCATGGAGAGAGGATGTGGATGGCGTAAAAATACTAAATCGCTGAGAGGAAAGTGGGTGGAAATAGATGAGACAACATTGATTAAGCACTAAATTTATTTTGATATTTTTTTGTGAGAAAAATTAGTAATGAACTTTTCATAAATGTTATGTGAGTAAGATTTCTAGATAAACTGTGCAAATTTTTACATAACTATCATGGACTGTGAAAATCAAATGTAATTAATTTTCATAAATGTGTTTAATTTTTTCATGAATCTCAAATGCCTAAACTTTGAAATGCTTTAGTAATATTATGTTGTACTTGGACAATTGAAAACCATTTTTATTCTCCTAGCAAGCTTTTTTATTTTCCATTATAATTCTAGACCAAACAACATTTGCAGGGATCGCCTTTTACACCAATCTTAATTTGTATGAAGTTCATGAAGCTGTTGTCAAGCAGTAAATTCCTTTCATAGACAGGAAATGTAGGCTTCATTTAAGAAAAGATAAGTAGTCTCTTTTTGAGGGTAATCCACATGCAAAAAGTGAAAAGCACATAAAAAAGAATTGTATAGTAGAAAATCAGATTGAATCAGTTTTTGATAAGGAAAAATAGATTTTGAAGGGGCCTGAAAACCCTTTACAATGACACCAAGCTGCAAGAGAAATTAAACCACTAAGCCCAGCAACCCAAAAAACCAAAAAGCTGACATACGATGGAACATTAGCAACCTGTCAATAAACCCAAAAGCAAAAAACATCAACAAACCTGCTGAACCAAAAGAGGAAGCACCAGCTAGAACAACTTATCTAAAACATTAGTTGAGGCCATGTTCTCCTTGATGACCTCCTCATGGATACTGATAAAATCCCTCAGCTCCTCAACAACAACAACAACAACAACCCTCTTTTTCATCTTGCTCCTCTTCGTAAGGCATAGACCCGCCTGCATGTCCTTCTCCAGCATAGGAGTAGAAGCTTCCGCTTTCTCCACCAGGTAAGAGCCACTAATATCTTCAATCCTTTCCTCCATATTACCCAAGTCAAACGGTTTTCTGGTCCAATTCAGTGCTTTCTCATTCAAAACAGAAAGACCCACAACAGTGGTCTTCAAAGAGTTATTGCTGATATTGACCACTATTTTCAAGTCCTTTGACATCTTTCCCATTTTATCCTCCAGACTTGCCACTCTGTCCTCTAACATTTTATTAAAAAATAACTTCCAAAGAGGAAATTCTTTCCTCATGAGAAACCCTCAAACGATTAGCATTGAACAATAGCTTATCAAGCGTACTATGCATTGATTTCACTTTGCCTTTTATTTCCCACTCCTTTTGGTTACCTCTTAGCATAGCAACACAAACATCTTTCTAATTTTTCATCTGAGGATTGAGATCCTTAACCTCATAAAATAACCACTTAACTAGGGAAAGCAGGTTTCTCGTCCCATCTTCAGCCATTCTACAAAACATATTCATGTCAATTTCATCCCAGTTAACCGGAGACTGACCCTTCTGCTCCAAGTCAACAGGGGCATCAAAACAATCCCTATTCTATTCAACCTCTTCTTTGGCTGGGGAATCCTTGACATCCACCTTTATCCTCTCCTTATTTTCCATATCCTCTAAATCAGCTAACGCCTCTAGACGTTCCTTCTTCACTTCCTTCTCCACAACAGAGAAATCCTGAGAACAATTAACCTCATCAATCCCTTGCATATCCACGTGGCGAGTCTCATTAGGCTTCACCTCCATCTTAGAGTTTCCAATATCAGTAGGACCACTCAACTGACCACCCAAATTAACTGAAACCTTAAGCCCTTGCACTAGGGAGCTCTCTAGCAGACCATCCTTACTAGGAATAGGGTTCTCCAACGAAACATTCTGAACACAATCAAAATTTGAAGAATCCACATCATGCACAAGATGACAAGCCTTCAAACCCTCTTTTCCAGAAGATAACGGAAGATTCACATTCAAATGAGGGGCAACCACCTCAATTTTCCTTTTGGCAGAAGCTTTAACTTTTTTTATGCCTTTGGTTTTCCCCTTCGAAGATTTTCTAACAGAATTAGCCATAGTCTCCCACAACTCCACATTAATCTCATAGCCCTTACCCCATTCTTCCGATTCCTCACCCCTTTCCTTAGAGCCTTTTTCATCAACAAACATATCCTCATATTCTAACTCTTCCTCCTCTGAACTACCGACCCATTCATCGGCAGAGTCCCCTGTTTCATACCCATCATTTTTAACTTCCTTCTTACCAGGAGTTTTAGGGGAGACCAAGATCAACTTTAGCTTGATATGAGAAAAAATCAAACACATAAGCCCTTGATGAAGAACTGCCTTCTTAGGGTTCTTTCTGTGGTCTTCAATACTCTTCTCCATAGAATGTAATAGGTAAAAAGGAAATGAGACTAAAACATTATGCCTAAAATGATTTAAGAGCATAAAATGGTGAGTGTAAACCATAGAGAATCTACCTTCAAGGGTGAAGTAGTGCATAATGGCCAACACGAGGTCCCTCCAAAGCAGCTTCAGGGACTTCCTAGCATAACCTCCACTTCCACTTTCCTTAACCTTCTTCCTCTCGTCATGTTTAAAGAAATTTGCAAAAGCCTTCTTAGCCGCTCCCCTGTCTCTGAAAAACTTTCTCCCAGCAACTGAAAGACCAGTTACCTCCACAATAAAATCCTCTTCAATTGGAAACTCAATGCCCTGGTAACGTAGAGACCTCCCATTACATCAGGGTCTGGGCCTTGAATTCTTTGCATAAATTGAATAACCCCCCAATTCCAAGTGCTCCCACACAGTAGCATTTTTTTGAAACTCTTCACAGGAACTTAGTTGAATTCTGCAACTGTCACCACCCATAGTGACAGGCAACAAATGAAAACCCAAGAACACCTGGAAGAAATGGAAAAGTAAAATGAACCAGGTGCTACTCAAAACAATACAACAAACACCCACAATACGTGTGGGCTTATCATTCCAAGTAACCCTGCCAAAACTGCTAGTCCATCCTTCTACGGAAACTAAGGAAAGAATAATGAAATTGAAAGAGCAAAGAGTCGACATGCAAAACCTAACTTAAAATCATAATGAAAAACCTTTCCCCGAGAACATCTTGCCTAGAAACAAGCCAGCTGGTCATCATTAGAAATACACTTCAGATTAAGAGGTAGCGATTCAAAAGAATCCTACTTAGATCTCTTAGCCACTCCCACATTGGAAACCCCATTAGCCATCATGTTCGCTTCACGAAAAACATGTGTGATTTTGATCTCCTCAAAAGAGTTAATAATAGATATCGAGTCATTAATAAAATTGGCAATTGAACATGAAGGAGGACATTTCATCATGAGATAATTAATCACATTAAGAGAGTCCTCCTCTAGCCATAGTTTAGAAACACCTTGTTTCTTAGCCAAAACTAATCCATGATAAGCTGCTGCAACTTTCGCATAAAAAAACAATTGTATAGTAGAAAATCAGATTCAATCAGTTATGTCTTATTTCACTTGTACACTTATCTAAAAGACATAGGGTATTCACCATACATGTCCCTTGACAAAGAAAACATGTGCTTTCATTTATTTTTATTGTATATCTCATAAGTGAAATTGTTGTTACATGATGATGCACTAAGAAAATAATATATACAAAAAAATGCAAAGAAAATGTTTGAAATTTTACATGCAACCTACTATGTTGTGTTGAAAGGAATCAAGATTAACTAGGACAAGAAATAAAAAATAAAATTTTGATGATTGTACTTAAAAGTGAACAAGATATGAAAAGTGTGGACAATGATGGTGTTGAAATTGAAAACCCTGATTTTGATGACATTACTGTTTTATGTCATTAGAGATAAAGAGCAAATACAATTTTATATACATAGCAAATGAAGCTTTGAAACTAGTAAACTGAAAATGTAAACACTATAAGATTTTTCCTTAAACAATAATTCACATACTCACTTCAAAAAAGGGTGAAGCATTTTTTATTCAAACTCTATTTTCTTTAATAGACATAACAATAAAAGAATATTTACAAGTACAAGAATATATACACTATTTCATAGAAAATAAGGAATGTTTCATAGAATATATCTTTAGAATGTAGGAACTTCCTTTGTCAAATATTTGGAAATTCTTACACACAAGTTCTGCTTCAGAGCAAAAACACCCGGAAGTGTTTCACACCGACTCAAGGTACAATCATAAATTAATGCATGTTGTTGATTATTTTAGATGAAGATTGGAGCAAATGTAGAGCTTGAGCGTTCAACTAGCAAAAGAAGATATGTATGTGGACGTGGCCCTAAAATTGTTAAAGAACCAATTCAAATGAGCGATTGTACAAAGACAAGCAGATTTATGATTTTATCTTAGAATGTACAAACTTTCTCTATCAGATATTAAAGATGTTAGGTTGGATCAAAAACTACAAATTTATGATTTTATCTTTAGAATGTAGGAACTTCCTTCGTCGGATATTTGGAAATTCCTACACTCAGGTTTTGCTCCTGAGCGAAAACACCCGTAAGTGTTTCAAACCGGCTCAAGGTACAATCCAACTTGGTTATGACACCAATAGCAATCCAATTTTTTCTGAACCATCCATACCTGAACGTTGTATCACAATCTATTCTTCCTGCACATAAAAATGCCACATATTAACCCCTTCTAAATAAAACTCAAAATACCATGAAACAATGAGTCCCCTATATTAGTAAGTAAGTAGGCAGTCTATAGGGCATAGTTTGATTTTATACAAGGATGCTAATGAAAGGAATCTTCAAGTGACAGTGAGTGAGTTATTTGAGATTGCAACTGATGGTCCAATATCTAGTCTTAAAGGCAGTTAGAAAAGCAGTAAATGTGCAAGAAAATCATATTGTACACAACAAATAATTCACAATGTTTTCTTGCATAATGCCTTAAGTTTGAAGACAAAAAAACTCATTGTATCTTGATGAAAATAGTGACCTTAATGGTTAGTCACTGGCAACCATGATTTTAAAACATGCTATTGTGCTTATGGAGGCAACATTTTAAGGAAAGCGGTGAGTGGTGGTTTGGAACAATGGTAGGTATGAAGGAGTTGCTTTATATGCATACTATGCAGTCTAGCTTAAGACAACATTCTTAGAAGAGATTGAAGGTGGATTATGGAACTCAAGGGTTACCATGATAAATATTAAAGAAAAGAATGAGATCTATTTAAAAGCCACTATCATGAAGATATTAAAGATTTCAAATGCAAAACCCTAGCAATTGGAGTAATGAACACAGTGAGAAAGAGGACAGTGTGCTAGGGTAGATTTAGGAGATCTCCACATTATCTAAACACAAGAAAATACATCATTTATTTATTTTTTAAATTAAAAGAAATTATTCTAAACCCTATAAAGGACACATTGATACTTCAAAAGCATCTAATTATTTTTTTAAATTAAAAGAAGTCATCCTAAACCCTATATAGGATACATTGATACTTCAAAAGCATCTAAAGGAATTTGAGATTATGCAAACATATGTCAATTAAATACCTAGATTACAAACAGTAGCGCGAACATTGTAACCCTTGTTGATCAGAGCAAGAATGAGATAAACAACAATGAATCCTATGCCTCTTATCATGCACATCTCCTTACCATTCTCTATGATTATTTACTGAAACACTTCTCCATTTTGGTGGGCTACGCCTGAAAATAAGGTTTCAACAACAGTTTTATTGTATGTTTATTAAAATGAAAACTCCATTATGGCAGGCTATGCCTGAAAATAAGATTTCAAATTTTTTTTTAGAGTATGTTTATTAGAGTTTTAGAGTATTTTGGTGGGCTATATTCAAATGGATTGCTACTGACGTGATTTGCTACATTTAGTGTTGTAAATTGTAATAATGCCAAGATTACTATACTACTACTATCTCTTATTATACTCGCTACGGTATGGCAGTGTTCTGCACTTCCCTTATGCTATTTACCGCACAACCGCCTTGCTCAAGGCTTCTTACTGCGGGGATGTGGTGTATACCACTCTACCACATATGTTGCTCACCTTCTTGGCAATATAGCGGTGTATGCTTTTGATCATTACTTGAAGAGTTTCGATGAAACAATCTTATTTATCTTACCGATATCTCAATGTCTCATCGACATTAGATCTTATGTTCCTCTGATATTGGTTACCAGTATCGATGAGACAAGTTAATATCTCTTTCCAATATGCCAGTGTCTCATCGATATTTTCCTTCGGTGGTATTTCTTTATATATCGGTGTAACTCTGCCATGTCGGGGAGACTCATGATAAATAGAGTAAACTATGTTGTGCAAGTGTTCATAGTGTGCTCCGATATTGTGCTCCACATTTCTTCTATGTTGATGCTATGCCTATGCAGATATTATAGGTTATTCAAGGTTGTCATAGGCTATTATATTCAGAATTTGGGTTTTTGGATTGTTGTACAGTGCGAGATATTTTCACTAGTGTGTGAACCAGTTGTTCAGTAAGGTTTTTTGTGGCCTGGGAGAAATGTATTTGCTCCACATTTCTTCATTGTTTGGCTTTAGGTTGTGTGGACTTGGGAAGTTTCTTATAACGCTTGTATCTGTATTCAAGTTTTTACTTGATTTGGTGCAATACAGAGTGAGTTTCATTTATCAGTATGCAAATAAGACTTACTAGTTGTTCTGAGATGAATATTTTGTATGATGAAAGCTTGGATGAAGTGTTTGATGAATCTTAAGTAGTTCATAGATTATTTTGGACCGTGTTTAAGTGAATTATGTTTTCAAGAAGTTTTGGACTGATTTGAGGAATCGTGTACTTAATGTTTATGGTGTTTTTCATGGGTATTGGCTGACCTTGTGTTTAACACTACATGTAGGGCTTGTAGAAGCATGTTGGGATCTATTTGGGTCCTAATTAAGGGTTTATGTAGGGAACCTTCATTCCTATCCACCATGGGAATATTTAGGTGCCGACCTATTTTGAATTTGTATGTATAACAACTAGTTGCCGACATTGGAGAAGGTTTTTGATGTTGAGATTGATATAAATACATATCTAGTGTTGTTGAGAGTTGAGGAATCAAAAGAAGAAAGAATCAAGATAGATGCAAGATTGATGTGAGTGATGTGTGTGATGCAAATTTGAGCAAATTAACACCTTGCGAATTTCAATGTTAGGGTTCCTGAAGGTAGTGAGCTGAAGGCATTGAAAATCATTCATGCAAGACTACAAAAGTGTGCAAGCAATTGTGGTGGATTCCTTGTTGCATTAAGAAGTGTTCTCTATGTAACATTCTTCTTCTATCTTCTTGTATTATTTATGTGGTAGTGAGCCCTGACTGTGAGCCTTTTTGGACAGTGTGTCCTATTCTAGCAGTGAGCCCTTTTGTACTGGTTTTTTTATTACTTATATTGTGAACTAATCCTCACCGTGGTTTTTCCCTCATTAGGTTTTCCACTTAAATTTGGTGTTTTCTGGTATATGGTATTGTGATTTTAGTTTCTATTATGTGCATTTCATGTTTAATCATACCAGAAAAAAAGGGTTTAATAAATGCTTGTGGATTTGATCATTGTTGAGGGTTTTGAAGGTTTAATTTGCTACAACTGATTCACCCGGGCCCGCAATTGTCTTTCTCATTTCAAAGCTGACAAGCACACCACTCAAATGATATAAAATCTATTACAAATCTTATTTTGATTGATAACTAGATTCATGACATTGTCATGTATAGTACGTCATGCAATTTTCAATATCAAGTTATCAAATTGCTCGCTTCAAATGTACATATGATGTTATCCATGGTTCCACAACCACATTTTCTTCAATGAACAATAATCCTATGTAATTGTAGAAATCATTAAAAATAAAACACGTGCCATACTTTCTACCATTTTCAATATCAAGTTATCAAATCAATCGTTTCACTCGATTCGGATTAGAGGAGGAACTTAAATTCTGAATCTTTTAAAGATTTCCTAGGTACACATGGTGTTAATTTGTGATTCCACAACCATATTTTCTTCAATGAACAATAATCCCACGGAATTGTGGAAATCAATAAAAGAAAACAACAAGATAATTATTGAATTGTTACATTAAATAACATAGAATAAAGATGTAATAATACAAAACTAATTTTAATCTAAATAATATAAATATATACATTTCAACATTTATATCTTTGATGATGTAACACATATAAAGGTACTTACAAAATGTACATAAGAAAGTTATTGAGTAACACAATCATGTGCTAATAGAAGAATGCAATATTCATATACATTTATCAAAATTATGACAAATTTCTTCACAAATATTTATCAAAATTATGAGAAAACTTCATTCCTTAGAAAATCATATCCCATGAATATCAGTTGACGATGTCCCACTAAAGTGGCATTACGAAAATTTGACACAAAATGATACCAGGTTACAACAACTCCTTCATTTAAGAAGCATGGAATATCCCTTGGTGTAGGGATTCCCACTCCAATGTTTGCATCAACCAAAACATCTACTAGGCCTCCTAGATAATCATGTCGAACCATCAGATTTACCAAGAATAACACATCAACCTACAAAACTCTAATTTCTAGTAAAGAAGCCACAAACTGTGAAGAAATATCAATGATATCTATCTACAACTTCTACACATTCGAAGCCCAACACCATCGTGATAAATAATACAATCCATCTGCTGTGTATCCTAAAAATCAATGTAAGTTTTTTGCTAGTAATTGCTCCTAGGAAGGCTAATTATCATCGAGGACTAGTTAGACAAATTAGTGTATCAAATTCTATAATGATTTTTGAACCAAAGCTTTAATCAAGATTATGATGAAATTCATCGGTAATTCCAACTAAATTTATAGAAAATTTTGGACCTTGGTTCTGCATCCCACTATGGTGAAGTGTGAGCTGATAGTTAAAACATTTAATACAAAATATTTTGCACAATTTGATCAAGGATCTTCATCTTGTTATCTTACCTCAATTTACATGTTTTAAATTTAATTTTGTTAGAAGATGATTAAAGTGGGACTCCCAAATGCATGTCAAAACCCACAAATCACAAACAATTACTTAAGATATCATATGCAGAGACTCTTTACTCACAAAAAAACTTATAAATAGCAAACAAACTCATGCTCTTTTATTGAATTTCAAAGCCAACAAACAACATCAATTTTAATTCCTATTTCAATAAGAAAAATAAACCTGTCACATTCTTCATAGCACTTCTATTTCAATGCAACAAATTTTCTTGAAAAATTTCTAGGTTTTGTGCTCCTCCTTCCCAGCTTTTTGACACATTTTAAAATTTTCAATTTCATTTAGAAATGAGGAAGTTATGCATGTTTTACTGAGACTAGTTCTCACAATCATGACTTCTAACCCTTTTCCTCTATAATGCTAGTCAACTTTCCTCCTCTCCATTCTGGGCATGGGATTCATGCATTTAGCCCCTTAATTGTTCTTTCTGGACAATTTTCAAATATTTTCTTGAATTGACATCCATTATCTCATTCCTGCACCTCCACTACCTCATGCACTTGCACCACAAAGATTCCAACATTGATGAGAAATAAGTTTCAAACTCACGAGAGTTACAAAGGAGCCCAAATTGGCAAATTCATTCCTGATCATGGGATTTAGTGTTGACATTTAAATTTTGAATAAAATCAATTTCAAGCACCAAAAATTCCAAAATTCAATTTAATTGCTCAACCTTACAAAATAATTTAATATTGAAAATAAATCATGCCTGCAAGACCACAACCTAAAAAAATTAAAATAATAAATAATTGTGATGTGTAGGATTTCTCATGCACCCAGATGCTCCTGCATCAAACAACCCGGGTAAGAAAAAAAATGTTCCATGAGTGGGAACTCATGAACATTTGAATATCCTGTGTTTGTTCATCATCCACCTCTCTTCCTTATCTACTTGATTTTTCTTCTTCTCCTTGTTATGAAACTTCTTGTCTCTCCCTTCCTTCATCTTTCCCTTCTTTCTTCCTCTCATGTAATTCATCTTACTGTACCAAGGTTCATCTTCCCACTTCCCTTTATCATTCTTAATTTTTGCATATAAATCGACACTAACAACATCATAAAAATCAATAAATTCGTTTTGCACATTCCCTTCACTTATTCGTTCTTCACTTACTTCTTCCTCTTTTTTTACAACATACTTTTCAATCTCCCCATATCCTTCAATTCTAACCATATCACTTACATACAAATTAAATTCATCAAAATATTCACAAAATTTAAATTTTACCTCATCTTTCAATGCTACAAGTCTTGCTTCAACCGTTGTCAATGCAAGCCACTCCTTATCAAATGCTGCAATCTATATTAATAAGTCATCTTCTTCTTTATTTTATTTGTTCCTTCACTTTGAACCTCATTCACCATCTTCTTGATACACTCTTCTTCACTTTGTTTTCCCAAAAAAATTAATGTTTCCAAGTCCTTCAATGAACCAAAATTTGCTACAACTTCATGGTTATCTTCCACAACAATACCATTCTTTTCATGCACAAATTCATGTATCTCTTTCAAATCAAATTTTATTTCACAAATATCATATGAATGACTATTTATTTGTATGTTTTGTATGTTTTCTTGCTTCTCTACTACTGCCCCAACTTCACAATCACCATATTCCTTTATTATTTCTACATGCAAATCAATATTTACTTTGTAAAACTCAAAAGAAGGAGATAATACCTCTGTTTTTGCTGCTACAACTTATTTTCCTATCCATACAACTTCATTTTTCTTCTCTTTTATATCTTCAACAAGATGCATATTAGTTGCTACCTCTTTATTTTTCTATTCTTTCTTTGTGTCTTTCTTCTTTTCTTGCTTTCTTTCATCTGTATTTGTGTGGGTTGCTCCCACATGAATTTCTTTCCATGCTCTTTCCATCATAGGGCTACAACACTGCACTTAAATATTCTTCTTTTTGCTGTCCTCTTTTCCAAACCTTTTCTTTTCCTCTTTCTTCTTTTCGATGTCCTCTATTACAACTTCTTTTCCTTCTTCATTTCTTACACACAAATCATTAATTGAAAACTCATTATGATACAAACAATATAGTTTAACTTCATCTATTTTTTGATCTTCCTCAACTGTAGCTTTCTTCTTCATTCCCAAGCTTTCCTCAAAGGTATCCAATCTTCTATTTTCTTTAAATTTACAATGAGCTTTTTTTCTCCCACCTTTTTCCAATACTCTTTCAAAAATAAAATTCTTACAGGTCTTCTAATGAACCATCTTGTCTCCTTTTTCAAATTTATTTTAGAGACTCTCAAGTCCCTATGTAGTTACAAGTCCTCCTTGCAACAATCTCTCACTCACACAACTATCCTGTACCCAACAAAGACTTTGGAAGATGCTTTCTCTACCCACCCTCTCTTAGTGGAGGAACTCTACACCTTCTACCCAACTTTATCTCTACTGGAGGATAGTAGGACCATAGGACCTCTTTCATACTTGCAACAAACAAACATTCTCACAACTCTCTCTCATGAATTCATCACTTCACTCTTCACCACTCTTCACCAATAGGTCCTGGTGCATACTCTACACTCTCAAGATCTTCTGGATTTGATACCATTTGTAGCAAGTGGGACTCCCAAATGCATGTGCAAACCCACAACTCACAAAAAATTGCTCAAGACATCATATGTAGAGACTATCTGCTCACAAACAAACTTATAATCCACCACATAAACAACAAAAAAAATCATGCTCTTTTATTGAATTTCAAAGCCAACAAACAACATCAATTTTAATTTTTATTGCAATAAGAAAAATAAACCCGTCACATTCTTCATACCACTACTATTTCACCACAATAAATTTTGTTGAATGGTTTCTTGGTTTTTTTGCTCCTCCTTCCTAGATTTTCAACACATTTTTAATTTCTCAATTTCATTCAAAAATGAGAAAGTTATGCATGTTTTACTAAGACTAATTCTCACATTCATGAATTCTAATCCTCTTCCTCTACAATTCTTGTCAACTTTCCTCCTCTATAATCTAGGTGTGGGAATTATGCATTCAGCCCCTTAATTATTCTTTCCTGACAATTTTCAAATATTTTCCTGAATTAACATTCATTATCTCATTCTTACACCTCCACTACCTCAAGCACTTGCACCACGAAGATTCCAACACTGACGATAAACAATTTTTTAACTCACGAGAGTTACAAAAGAGCCCAAATTAGCAAATTCATGTTTGAGCATGGGATTTAGTGCTGTCATTTAAATTTTGAATAAGATCAATTTCAATCACCAAAAAATCCCTTTCAATTTAATTGCTCAACCTTACAAAATAATTTGATATTGAAGGAGCATGAGGAGAAAATAATTTAAAAATAAATCATGCCTGCAAGACCACAACCTAAAGGAATTAAAATAAAACAAATAATTTTGATGTGTAGGATTGCCTATGCACGTAGATGCTCCTGCATTAGAAGAATAATTAAATTTAATTATAATGGTGAGCTGAATTGCTAATTATTGTATTTGCACTTTATCAACACATGGGATAGCTATTGCAAATATTTTTTGGATTGACATTTGACAGCTTGGCTTCAAGAAGAGTACTTTGAAGCATTGAAAAGATAGAGAATTAAATGGCTTGTTGCAACTTAATCATTATCAATATCCACTAATAAATCACAATAAATTTTACTCACTTATGGTCAAAACTTATAAATATGTTGAAATTTTTTCCATCAAACGGTGAAATATTTTTGTACATTAACTTTAATTTTCTTAGTATAAATGTTATATTAACTTATTAAATAATAATATTTTTGTAGAGTATACTATTCAATTTTTATTCACATACCGGTTTTTTGACAATTAAGAGTAGTATTAAATATATATGTCAAAGAAGTAAATAAATGAATAATACAAAAACTATAAATGTCTTTTTAGTTTGAAAAGCCACTAAATGAAGTCACAAAAGTATTTAAGTAGTTGAAGTACATAGCTAGCCAAAAAGGCACCATCCGTGACAAAAACCAACCATAAAATACATATTACAAGAGTTGTACAACAAAAAATAGATACAATTCATTACAAAAAATTCATTACCGTTATTAGAGGAGACTGAAAGCAGGGGATTAGGATGGTCCATAGATGCCCTAAATTGAGTTTTTGAGTAGGAGGTAAATTTAATTGAACAAAGTAAGAGTAGATAAGAAAAGGGCATCACCCAAATCCTTCCTCCAAAACTCTATATTCAATTGTGATTCATTTTTGGTATCATACACCAGACCATACCTCATAAAAACTAGGGCAAGAGCTTGCACTATAGAATAATCCATCTCAAATTTGGGAAAGATTCCACCAAGAGGGGCTAAACCAAATTCAAAATTATAATGCTCAAGTGCCAACTCCAATGAAGAAAGAGAGTGGTGCAGGGGCACCCTTGGTTTCAGGTGCACCCTTGGTTCCATGTAGTGGATTTTTGGATTTTTGTCATGGGAATGTTGATTTCATGTAATAAGGTATTTTTAGGCAATTTCATGTCATTTGGAGTCATTGTTGAGTCTTTAGGTGCAAGGTAGTGCAAAAATGTAAATGTTGTCAAAGTTGCACAAAAGTTGTTAAGCAACTTTTGCAACTTTTTGCAAAAAGGGTAAACTAATGATTTGTTAAGCCAATAACCAAAATATGGTTAGAGGTAGTTGGAATAGGGTTCTACACACCCAAGAAGGCCTTGTAATCTTGAAGAAGAAGGTTGGAATGAATATTTTGAATGAGAATCTCTCTTTGCATGTTGAATTCCTATGTTTTCCTACATTTCATTAACTTCTATCATGTTGTACGGGTTCCTGTTGTATTGTACAGATAGAAGGTTGATTTTATGTTGGAGAGGGCACTCTTACCTTTCATTTTATTTTGGTTTTGTTGAAATCTATCAAGTCTTGAGAAAGATATCCATGTTTTAGTGAAAAATGGGTTAAACCCTACCTAGGGTTCCAGGAAGCACTAAAAATGCATTTACTCACATTTCCTCCATGAAAAAATCAAGAAATATTGTACATAAGTCTGTTTTGATGTATTCTAACTTGTTGCAAGGGTGGAGGTTTGGATCTTGCACGTGTGAGAAGAAATCTATTGAAAAATGTCGCATTTTGGCTTGTTTCACAGTCAAAATTCCTCTTGGTGATTGCTTTGCCAAAGTCTTGGCTCTAGAGCATTGTTTGGCATTTGGGGAAGGTTAAGACAAGTAGAAGATTGATGTCTACATCTAGGAAACCCTTTGCTTTTCCATTTCCATCATGGATTGAAGTCTACACACCTTGTTTGCATCTGAGATAGTTGACTGTCCCATTGAATGCTGCCACCTTAAAGTTTGTTCCATGCATTTTGCAGTTGCCAAAGCCTTTTGAAAGGTCTGTAGGATATTTTTTTTCACCATTACATTCTATCCACATTCATGACATGCTATTCCACATCATTGAGAGGTCTGCCATTCTTGAAATATCAAAAGGTCTGCCATTATTGAAGAAGTCTACCCCTGTCATAGTTATTCATTGAACCTTAAGAAGATGAACCCATTGTTGTGAAATATGGTATCAATCATATAACCTCTACCCTACTTTGCACTAGAGAGTAAATGAAAGGCTGAAAATAAAATATTGCCAACATCTTCACCAACTCTTTATCTAACAAAATGTCCATGCAATTGGACAAGAAAGTAGAAGCTACCTTAGAAAATAGAGCATGGGGGTTGTTTTGAAGACATTCCCTACCTAGAATTGTTCTTATAGCCTCCTGACTAGGTACACAAGGAATAGTGAAAACCATACCCAACTTTGTCTATCGTATGCATTGTTGCTTCTTTTCTCCCAAAAATATTTGAGTAGCATGACACACCATGAAGACTCCATAATATCACAGTAAAATTGCAAATAGAGAAAAGAGAGAAAATATGTTATATAAATGATATTAAGAACATCAAGTTGGTGAAGTATATATAGAATGAAGACATCAATACTCAACACTTGAGCATTTAATTCACCACAAGACACACATGTTGATGTGACAATATTATTTCACAAAAAATGAGTCATGACTTTAAGTGATTTAATAAGTAATAACACACCTAAATAAAAGGCCAACCATTGATATTTGATTTAATCAATGGTTCTAGGGTTATTTTGGAGGTTTGAATTCACAAGCCTAGTGCTTCGAACATTTCCTTTCGAAATGCAACTACAACCTCCATCGGACATTCATTGAATGATTAAGCTGGACAATAATATAACTCGTAGTTATTGTGAGTACAATTTTAATTTTTTGAGCATATTAAGACATTATATTAACTTATTAAATAATATAACTCGTAGTTACTAGTTGTTAAGTTGCACTGACATTTGGCTTTAGATACAGTACTTCGCTCAATGGCTCACTTATGATTATAACTTATAATATATTGACACTTATCTCCATTCTAGAGACTTTATGTAAGAATTTGGGTGTGTGGAAAATTTATCCTGAAATGGAAGAATATATAACATTTGATATTTTTACCACCCACACTATGATTTTTATTGGCATACTAGTTTAATGCACCAATGAAATTTTTTAACTGGTTTGAAAATAGGTTTAATTCACAAATAATTTTTTTTTACTCATTTGAAAATAGGTTTAATTCACCAATGAACATATTTTATTGGTTCAAGAATACAGGTTTTATTTTCCAACAAAAATAGTTTTTTGGTTTGAAAATAGGTTTATTCGCCAACAAAAATATTTTTTTGCTTTGAAAATAGGTTTAATTCGCTAATATAAATATTTTATTTGTTTGAAAATAGGTTTTAATTGCCAATGAAAATATTTTATTGGTTTAAAAAATTATAATTCGTCAGGATTTTCTACAAACTTCTAGTGATTCAAAAGATTTGTTAATTGAATTTATTATTTTTCCTAAAAAAAATTGCCAATAAAATTAATATATTTTTAGGAATAATACAAGATTCTCTAAGTTTTTACACCTTTTTCAATGGGGGGTTTCTTAAAGTTATCCCTACCAAGGAGCAGAGATTGATCTCATTCCCAATCTATTCACACATTCAAAATTAAAAAAAAACTACACTTTAGTGTGGTATACTAGTAGTTTAGGTTCCATGTTCATGTCCAAGAATTAAAGGTACAAGGAATCTATGATATTTCAAAATTATCATTAAATCCATTGCTATATTTGCATGAATTGTTATCTACTCTACATTGTGATAAATCCTTTATTCATATAAAGCCTAGTATTGTTGTTAGGTTGACATACCTAGGTTTTGTAGAGCTTAAAGTGTAAGAGAGATACATCCATCTCTTGTTCATTGGCCCATAATTTCATTAGTAGTAATCATAGAGATTCATAACCCCTTAGAGAATATTGAAAGCAAGTTGGGGAACCAACACTTTCCACATCTAAGCCCCAAAGATGAGAATTTGAAAGATGAAATTTACTAAAGAGAACTATAAAATATAACAAATTATAACTCATTTCCCACATGAAGACATGTTCACTACTTTATCAGTGAATTATTTTCTTGTATGAACATGCTAAGGTAATTGATTCAACAACCTTCTTTCACCTAATTCTTGAAAATATTTAATTTTAATTATAAACTTGAAATAAGGTACCTTTTTTTAAATTACATGTTTTTTGAGGAATCAAAATATACCATAATATTCAAATTTTATTTTCATATTCATTTTTATTTTTCTCCTATAACACAACTATGTGTATGAGACTAGTGGTGAGCAAAAAAAACTTGAAAAGATGACTCTTAGTTGCTTAGAGAGAATGTTACAATATATGCCATTCTATTTTTTATATACATTAGTCCTTTCTAAATCCTTGTTATACTAGTTTGTTGCTAAATGGCCACTTTGGGATTCTTGTTGACACTCAACAAGATAGGAAAACTAAGATTCAAATAGTCTTATAGCCAACATTTTGGATCACATTTCTACTCTAGCTTTATATTCATTTTAGCTATGTTTATATATATATATATATATAACTCAATTTAGTACAAGAAAATAATAAAACCTAAAATTATCCTTCTACTTGATCATTCTAAGTCTCATTTAGCTACACACGCCTTCATTTGAACCACATTTATATCTTGGAAATAATTAGTAATGTGATCCTATACCCTAGATGAGATTGTTAGTGTGATCTTTTTCCTTCACTTTCAAAATTTAAATTTCTATATTTTGAGATAAACAATTTTAAAATATGAGGATTATCCATCAGCTTGCATTCTAAATTTATCTAAATTAGGACCTACATCATCATATTTAAATACAAGATCTAAGACCCTATTTTCATAAGTAAATATTTGATCAATTGCACATCATTTGATTAAAGATGGAATGCAATAAAGGCATGGTACATATATTAAGGTTATTTAAGAAATCAAATAACATATATTACATTGGTGTTCATACATTTATAATACATCTTAAATATATTTTCAATCTTATGAATAAAAATAACAAGGGCTTGACTAAGGCTACATGAAGTGAAGTACTTTGAAAGGATAGTGCAAAAAGATCCTAACTTATTTTTCATCAATACTACAAGTTCAAATTTAAATATATCTCATAGGTGAATTAACACATGATACTTCCACAAGTTTTAGGATATCATCATAAATTTTGGATGAATTCACAATTTTACAAGTTGACCTAGCTAGTGTAATTCTACCTAACAACTTAGAGGATCAAATTTATTCATCCATAATCATCCACACATATTTCATGTAGATCTATTATGATATAATAGAATCTAAGGAGATAGCTACATACATCCTTATCCCTTACTTTGTTGATTATAATTTACTGTTCATATGTCTTGTATTTGGTTTATCTCATTTATATAGCTTATGTTTAGTTGATTTAATTAATCATTTAATTATATTAATATAAATTTAGGCAAGGGCTATTTAACCATATATGGCATTTTCTATTCCTCTTCAATATTAAACCATACCTTAGAACCATGAGATATATCTAAAAATAAAGGTACAAACAATAACATATAAACATTAGGATTACAAATATAAAAATATTATTGTGTGAACATGTGTAGATATTTATTATTTATAGTAATTTAATAATAATGATATTAATGTCCAAGAGAGGCTAAAGTTGGCCTATATGTGATTGAAAAAGAACAATATAAAAAAAAGAATAGGGAGTGTGCAAACAAAAATCCAACAAACCTAAAAGGGAATAAAAATAAGCACTAAAGAGAAAAAAATCATATCTTGTGATGCCTCATAAGTCTTGTCATATCTACAATCTTTAATGAAGTAGCTTTCTACTCAATCCTCAAGAAGAAACAATGCAAATAAAGGAAGCAATCCTCTAGGTGTAGAGCATTGTGGAGGCAAAGTCTTTGGCTAGATGTTGACCAACATCAAATATATATTGAAAGAAAATATCAAAGAAACTTGGATCCTTTTAAGTCATGAAAGTCTAGAGAGAGTTATATGATTCTTTAATGAGGTGAAAGAATTGGCCCTAATCACATAGTAAGGAAAACATCTAAAAACAAAATGATCCTTAGTTTTACACTCCAAATATATTTGACAAATATAGTGCTCCTGAGGTATATGGTTATTAGTCTCAATGCAAAGGAGGTGTAAGCAACCTTTGAACAGTGTCAAAGGGATCCTCAAATTGCAAGGCATGGAGCTTAGTGTAACCTGGAGGTTGGATGATCCCATACTCAAAGTGTTGAGATATGTATTGTAGTGGTGCAAAAGGTTTGAGGTAATATTTTCCTAAGGTTCTAACCATTTGGAATCTAGGTAAAATTTATAGATCTCATCTCTACAAACCCTATTTATCTCCCTTACAAAAATATCTAGTGCATCAATTAAAAAAATATGGAGGAAGCTTGTCTTTGTCAATGCCTATAAGGCTTAGTATTGGATAAGCCTTTGTGTACCATCTAGAGTAGATCCCATATCAAGACAATTACATAGAGGATTCAAATGCTTCATATGGGTATCTAAAGAAGTCAATTAAAGTCTTGATCATTTGTTTAAGCCTATAAATCATAATTACTACTTGAAAGATCACCACAATAATGACTGTAGTACCAAATTTAAGAAGAATGATGTTTTGGAGACCCGCTCTTTTATTATAAAGATACTTGTATAACATGAAAGTAGACACCTTTTCAATTTAATTCTCAATAACTTTTCTAAAATAAAACCGTTAAATTTCAATTTCATGTTAAGACTTATAAATATCATATAAATAACTAATTTTTTTTTAAATCAATATCTTAAGACCAAAACTAAAAATAATATTTTCCAAAAGTAATGAGGACAGCTCACTCTTTATTGAAACTAGCCTAACAAAAGGACCCCTTCTTTATATAAGACCGTTCTCCAAGTCTAAAAAAACATGAATCTTGATTTATTTCAACCAAAATTCTTGTCCATAATAATACGCAACAATCTATGATTAAGAAAAAAGAGCTGATATTGCATTTGTATAGATGTTTATGCCGGTTACCAAAGTTGGAATATGAATGTGGAAGTTAGGATAAATATATTATCCAAGATTTAAGAAGCTGTCCAAAGTACAAATTAATAATACTCAAGAAAATCCCCTTTCTGCAGTTAAGGATTCATTTCTAAAGCTAAAATATTTATACTTTACAATATTTGGGTTCTCACAGTAAAAAACAATTTACCAGGGGGAAATTCATCTTTTGACAAATTTATCTCAAGGAAAATTCATCACTAGCAATTCACCATGGTGAAAAATTCATGGCAAATGTGGCGGTGAATTGCTGATGGTGAATTTTCTTTGAAATAAAGTCATGATGATGAATTTTCTGACGATGATGATGAATTACTGATGGTGAATTTATCTGATACCCTACTTACAGATGATCATATGTGAAATTAAATTTCATGCAGATTTAAAAAAAAAAAAAAAAACTGGGTCTAAACTGCTCTGTTGCAGTCGGCACAATGCATTGAGTGGGGAACAACGTGGGACCCTTAACTTTAGAATCTGGAAACATATTTTTCCTTGGACAGTCATATACACCACATTTGTGCATCATGATGACCCATGCACACCTCTCCTCCGCACTCACACTCATCCCGTTCCAAACGTCTTAACCTCCTCTCCAACTCTCCTCTTTTATCCTTCCCACCATTTTTCTGACACCCTGCAAAATCAGGCATAAAAAAATGAGCAACATGTAACATAGACATAATTTCCATGCCTTACAATTCATGTGCATAGACCATATGGAATACAAAAAATTACCCAATATATCTTTTACGCTGGATGTCTGGGAAATCATTGCCTTTTGATGTTTATGCGCTTTTGTTGTAGCTGCAAGAGACAGAGAGTCAGGAAGTATAACCGAAAGGGCAACATGCAAAGTGGAAGTGGGTACGTGAAGGTCGTGAAAATTTTCCTTTCTGCAACTGCAAAGGAAAACTATGGTTTATTGAAAGCGTGGGAGATGACAGCAACTCATCCCATGAAATTTCAAGGCGTCCTATCACTTTGCTTTTAAATCCTCGAAATAGTCCTCTTCTTCTCCACCTCACTTCAAATGCAACCATCTCTGGGTGCATTATTAATGCTGATAACATTTCATTATTTCCCTGTTCTGCGCATTCCAACCGGAATGTGTCTCTCCATTCAGGCTCTGAGGATGCCTCAACCTCCTTACTATTTACTGCTATGCTTTTGTTTAGATAATAACGAACAAACAAACTACCTTTGCAGCCAGGCTGAAGAGCAATATTTGTTGCTCCCACAATCTCCAACTTCAGTTGCATGCTGTATCGTTGCGTTGTCTCCTTCATTGAATTCTGTTCTTTTCTTATATTCACTCAAAGTAGAGCTATATGCCTGCCAAATACTCGCTCAGATGCCCATAATTCTCCTTCCTGTGAGTATATAAATAGATAGGGTTGGAGGCGTTAATTGTACTAACTATGATCATTATGAGTCCCAAAAGTTGCGGTGGGCCTTTGCTAATGCTACCTGGCCATTCATAAACGGACAAGACAATTAAGTCTCTCCATTAGAAAGGGAAGAGGCCACATACAAAGCATGTTGACCATGTGCTTAAGTAATTCGTTGGCTTTGTGTGGTGGTATGATTGTATCAAGTTTTCTAACTATAAAATATACTCAAATTGGTTGGGTTTTTGAACTGTGAAAAGGCTTATTATATAGATATTAACCATTTCAACGTGTAAAGGGCGAAGTTGCGGTTGAGGGATGGGTTCACCAGGAGTTGTGCTCTCATAATTATCAGAGGGCTGTGTGGAAGAATGTATGGTTAAGAATTGGTCTTGTGCTCGTACTGTAAGTCGAGGAAACAAGTATTAATGCGAACAATGTAAAAGAGTGTGAAAGCAATATGCATTACATACAGAAGCCATGTGCTCTGTGTGTTGGTTGACAAAGAAGCCAACCATTACAGGGACCACTTCTACTCTGAATAAAATTTGGTTTTCCAATCACCTTTTTTTACGTTTCAGTATAAAAATTCAAAGACAAACGAAAGATAAGACTAACTATATTTATACATTGATTATCAAAGCTATTTTGAAATAGAAGGACGTGCCAGTCAAAGTACATGTTCGAGATTATTGGCTCTTTCTTTTCCTGATACAATGGAGGGAGGATGACAAGGAGGTCTTAAGTTTTCATAGTTTAATAATCATATGAATTGACTTTGAGAGAGGTGCAAAACTTGGATATCACATAGATCGATCTTATCTTGTTTCCTTTCACAAGCTTTAATTTATTCACCAACCAGCATTTGGGAATGAGGATGGCAACCAGCTTATTATATTTGCTGCAATTTTTTAATTTATTACAAAGGCCTTTTAATTTTTTTTTAAAGGTTGGTTTGTTTTTCTTTTTGCTATTTAATAGTTTTTGTTCTTTGGTTGATATTTAAGTTGTTAAAAAATGGTACTCTTAGTCATGGAATCTCAAAAAATTGTTTTCAAAAGATTTTATGACTTAAATTTTTATTAAAGCAATTAGTTGAGGTAAGTTTTATTTATTAAAGTAGTTAGATATGGTTCTTCCTATTCTAGATTTTAACAATATATAAATGTTTGGAATATTTTACTTTGAAATTGGATATTTTGTGGACAAATCACATATGAAAGTATATTTAAGAACAAAGTCAATTTTGCACAGTTCCCCCATTGTGTTGAAGGAGATTTAAATAATGCATGAAAATGGCTGGAATATTTTACTCTAATAGAATTTTTTGGACAAAATCTCATATGAAAGTATGCTTAAGAACCAAGTTAATTCTACATCGGTCCATATTGGGTTAAGGTTGATTGTTGTCCAAAATCTAACCATGGATTTTTTCTCTTCCACTTTATAGAATTCAATCATGTAGATGCCATTCCCTAGCATGGTCCTTAGTATGTCTATGGTTTTACTGTTGTTTCAGATCAACAAATATGATAAGATGTCAAATATGCAAAGTTGTGAAAAATTTAGGGGTGGTTCTCATGGTAGGAAAATACATGAACCGTTATATAAGCATGAAGGTTTGTATTCATAGGCACAAGAAAAAGTATATGAAATTATTCACTAGAGCCAATAGAGAATATGCACCTACAATTATTTTAGTCTTGAGAAAATCCAACAATATGAAAATTTTTGTTCCAATATTTCTCATGAAGCACTTGTGAATCTTTAAATAGGGTAACTCTTCTAATTCTACTTTTAAACTACTTGTAAAATAGTTCGCTAGTTTAGCTGCTAATCCACCTCCATTCTACATATATGAGAAGGAAAAGGCTTAGAATTTATAGGGAAACAATAGGGGATAAGCTAGAGAATTAAGAATGAAAAGGCAATACCCAAAAAGGCTAGTGATTGATTAAATATTCATTTAACATTCAAACATTTATTGATTCTAAACATAATGGCTAAGAACAATCTACTTGATCTCACTTTTTTGGAATTTCTATTATCCAAAACTCTAAATAAAAATAAAAAATGCATGTGACTTTGAAATGCATACAAGCACTAGGATGCTTCCACTTGAGTGTTATAGCTAATAGGAAACCCTCACACACAAAATATCAAGACAAGGGACACGTTTTGGGATAAGATTTTGAAGAATATAAATAAATAGTTTTATTCATCAAAGAGCCAAAAAATATATTTACATGAGGGATGACACCCATATTTATACATACAATGAGAGTCTAGCTCACTAGAGTGGAAATGATTGGATCCTAAAAGAGTTTCAATTCAAAGAAGAGGAGGGAAAATTGTCACAAGATGTAGAGTATATAGTAGTTGATGTAATGTTGGTGTCATCCACCTCCCAAGAGCACCATCTGCAACAAAAAACTTCACGAAATAGAGAGAAGCACTATGCTATTTCACCAGAAAAATGAGTGAATAAAATGAGATGCATAAAATACATATTGTACAACCTTTTAAAGGCATGAAAAATAGAATGGGTAAACAACCACCTAGTACGGGAAAAACTAATCCTGGAGTAATTTACCCTAAGTGAAAAAATTAACACACTAACACCCCCCTTAAGTGCAAACTTAGGGAGAATTATTATGCAAAAGATGAAGATGCAATATGGGTCCCGACTACACAACCATGTTAGGTACCCATTTACAATGCAAAAAAAGAAATCTCTCACAACCGAAGAAAAGGAGAAAAACCTTGTGGGAAAAAACCCCTCTCCAAAAGAGAGAAAAGAAGAGAAAATGATGCGTGGATGGAGGACTCAATAACACCCCCAAGAACTACATACATCATGTATATACAATCAATGACCCCCCAATAAGAGGGAAAGAGAGGGACTATATAGGCCTCCCACACAATGTGTAATCACCTGCAAAAATGATAAGTGCCTGAAGACAAAACATGATCAAATGTCGACAAACAACTTGTCTCCCTTTTGGAAGAAACAAAACCAAGTACAAATGTAGGAATGCTTCCCATTCTGGATAGGAATTGAAAGAAGGAAGTATGAATATGTATGATGATGTCTTTGAAATCTTCTTATGTGTCACCAAGACCTTAGAAGATGATGCCACAAACCAATTAGGAACATTCCCTTGAATCACAATAGAAGGTGATAAACAAGGTACCACTGGAAACTAATGCTAAACAATATCCAAATCCATAGATGGTTTGACAACAGTTGTGCAATTATACTGTCATCAAAGAGGAGAGATAACCCCTCAAATGTGTCCTCCAAATCTGAAATGTGAGAGTCCACAAACAAGGAACCAATTTCTGACAAATAGGAATTCCAATCAAGAAGACAATCATAATCCTGTTGTTTAGCAATGATGGAAGTACTTAATGAAGGTGGATCAAATATCTCTAACAAAGAATTAGGAACCTTTGAAGCAACCACAACCTCATTTGAAGTCTCAACAACCTCCAAAGGATCACAGGCATGGTTTATCTTCTCTGAAGAACAAAAAGACACACTGGAGAACAACATCACTCCATTGCCTAAAATTCCCTTTCTCCAAAGAAACCATTATAAGTAACAATTCTTCAAAATTTCAAAGATAGTGCTTTCGCAAGTATAAAAACTTCTAAAAAAGAATTAAACCTAATTTGTAGCAAAATTTGATGCAACCCATTGCTTTTTCTCCATGTTGACACCAAGTAACTCCATCGAGCACACAAGCACCAATCACTACACAGAAGATAGCCTCTTCATAGCCTATCAGACTTGCTCACACCAAACAAAGGGAGTAAGAGGCTATTTAAATACCAAAGAAGACCCCATGCTGCCAATGTGGAATAATGCTTCCAACAACAAATTCAAAAGAACATGGGCCCACTTCCTCTCGGCTGCACAAAAGCCCTAAAATTAAATATTTCTATTGCAAACTTTATAAAGTATAAAGTTTGATTAAAAATACATGGCTAGAGAAGCGACAAGCCTCCTCTCTGCAACAAAATACAAATCATGCCAAGGGAATTTGCTGGCTATGATGAGAAATTGCAGGCACCACACACCACATATCACTACAAAAAAAATGCCTCTTCTTTGTAGATTGAGCCTCCTGATGGAAATCGTGGTCTTCCCTTTTTCACATGTACACAACACAGTCCACCAATGGATACTCAAATCAATCCAGTTTGTGAAATGCAACACTGCTTTCTGCTGAATGGATACGAGAAACCTGTAATACCATTGAGATAGAATTGTGCGGCCTCCAAATGGAAAAAACTACTGCTAGTGATAAAAAATTGCCACCCTCCATTAATGAGATCTCACTGCATAGGAAGGACGTTAGGGAAACCCTAAACTATGCCGCCTTGTTGCAGAAAATGTTAGAAAAATGGTGGCCAATACCCTTGACATAATCTTCTATTGCCCATCAACATTGATATTCAACAACCACCGATAAAGGCAACTTATATCAATGCCTCCCCAGTTTTCAATTGGTTCATGTTGGTGGAAAAAATTAGGCTTCAGTGAAAAATGTGCCTTTCAAACATAGATCGCAACCTTCAATTTGAAGATTTGTAGCTTCCAACAGGTAATTTTCTCTAGTTAAAAAAATCAAATGCCTTCAAAAATTGTAGCTAGCAATGAAGAAATCAGAAATAAGGCAATTTTGAAATTTGAAAAATTTCAAATGCCGAGAATATCATTTAGAAAATAAATGATCTCAAACACTTGAATGAAAAATCTCAAGGGAAGGAGAGAAGAATGGTTGGCTCTGATACCATGTTGGTGTCATCCACCCCCCAGGAGCACCATCTGCAACAAAAAACCTTCACGAAATAAAGAGAATCACTATTCTATTTCACCAGAGAAATGCGTGAATAAAATGAGATGCATAAAATAGATATTGCACAGCCTTTTAAAGGCATGGAAAATAGAATGGGTAAACAACCACCCAGTACAGGAAAAACTAATCAGAGTAATTTACCCTAAGTGAAAAACTTAACACACTAACACCCCCCCTTAAGTGTAAACTTAGGGAGAATTATTATGCAAAAAATGAAGATGCAATATGGTCCTAGCTACAAAACCATGTTAGGTACCCATTTACAATGCAAAAAAAAAATCTCTCACAATCAAAGAAAAGTAGAAAAACGCTGTGGGAAAAAACCCCTCTCCAAAAGAGAGAAAAGAAAACAAAAATGATGCATGGATGGAGGACTTAATAACATCCCCCAAGGACTACATACATCATGTATATATACAGTGAATGAACCCCCATAAGAGGGAAAGAGACTATATAGCCCCCCCCACAATGTGTAATCACCTGCAAAAATGGTAAGTTCTTGAAGAAAAAACATGATCCAATGTCGACAAACAACTTGTCTCCCTTTTGGAAGAAACAAAACCAAGTACAAATGCAGGAATGCTTCCCATTTTGGATAGGAATTGAAAGAAGGAAGCATGATCAGATGTATGATGATGTCTCTGAAATCTATTCATGTGTCACCAAAACCTTGGAAGGTGATGCCACAAACTAATTAGGAACGTGTCCAATCACAATAGAAGGTGACAAACAAGGTACCACTAGAAACTGATGCTGAACAATATCCAAAGACAAAGATGGTTTGAAAATAGTTGTGTAATAACTATCATCAAAGAGGAGAGATAACCCCTCAAATGTGTCCTCCAAATTTGAAATGTGAGAGTCCAAAAACAAGGAACCAATGTCCGAAAAATAGGAATCCCAATAAGGAAGACAATCATAATCCTGTTGTTCAGGAATGATGGAAGTACTTAATGAAGGTGGATCAACTATCTCTAACAAAGAATCAAGAACCTCTGAAGCAACCACAATCTCATTCGAAGTCTCAACAACCTCCAAAGGATCACAAGCATGGTTTATCTTCTCTTAAGAACAAAGAGACACACTGGTATTGGAAGGAGGGTCATCGAGAGATGGCGGAGTATTAGGATCTCCATATGATTCTCGAAGGTAAGTCCAAAGAGCATAATAGCTCTCAAAATGAACAAGTGAATCCAAAAGGTCCTCGTCATTTATATTCTCAAAAATAACTCCATAGACTCTAGCCCTAAATCCTTTCCAAATTGTATACCTACTATGTGTGTTTGGAATAGGAACTTCATTATACAAATATGAAAATAGATTCTCCTCACTAAGATGGGTGAGAACAACATCACTCCATTGCCTAAAATTCCCTTTCTCCAAAGAAACCATTATAACTTAACAATTCTTCAAAATTTCAAAGATAGTGCTTTCACAAGTATAAAAATTTCCAAAATAGAATTATTAGAGAAAGGTGGCTTCATTTTTGTCCTTGATGGTAGTTATAAATATCTAGGTGATTGCATGTTGGAAAGGATTCGATGAAGGGGAACCACTAAGCTCATAATTTTTGGTTGATCAATCAATTTGAGGTGCTCATAAGGGTTCTTGAGGGAAATATAATAATGATGATATGCTAGGGCCATCATTAATCTTGAAGGTGCATGTTTGACACATTTTGGAACAATATAGGAGAAGACACATTAGTTCCTAAAATATGAGGCAAGATAAAAGGAGTGGACTAAAGTGTTAGTAGAGAGAGAATTTTATTTTGTAGACAATCCACTTAGAAACTTCTTCTAACATGAAGATATGGGATGAGTGGATGGAAACAAAGTGGGCCTAGTGAGAAGGTATTTGCCAAAATTTGTTGAAGATGATATGATGAATCATGGCGGGCCTCATTATACCATCACTTATGGTAATATTGAAATATTTGCAGCATTAGATATAAGAGATAAAAAATTGGTGACAGTTGGTTCTTCTTAGTAGGTAGGTTCTTCAAATTATTTTTTGTCACAAAAGAGTTCACTTCACATAAGAGAGATCCTTGCTCTATTATCAAAAAATGTCGTCCATGACATTTTCACACTTGTTTGGGTCTTCCTTGTTAAATCAAGAATAATCATGCCTTGATTTAGTGTTAAAATGTGTTTAGCACACTCACATTAGGTGTTGGGCCCTTGTAAACTAAATGGAATTAATTGTACCTTATTTAAGGTGTTGTTTAAAGTGTTGTACCACACTTCACACTAGTCTAGGGTTTCATTAATTAATTGGGATTCTTTATGCTTTAATTAGCCTTATTTTGCATCCACAAGCCTTAATTAATGTATCTTTCCAAGGATAATATTGACATAAACCAACATCCAATCATAATTCATGTCTTTTTAGGTTGTGTGGCCTAGATTTAGTGATTTGGGTTTCATACGCTACCTTGGGCATATGAGTCCCACCTAGGTTTCGGGGCCCCGATCCTGATTTCACATAAATCTAAGCATTCTTGAAAAATGTGTCCCATAGTTAAGCCTACTGAAACTCATACGCCACTTCTGGCGTATGAGTCCCATGTGGCCCAAAATTAAATTAAATTCAAATTCTTGGTGGGATTTTATCCTCCTAGATCTGATGTCGGCTTGTTGTGTTGTAATTTCAAGAAATTTGGCATAAACAAGTATAAATGCAAGGTTATTTCACTCATTTTCACTTAAGACTTTCATGAGAGCATTCCTAATAGCAAATTGGAGTTTACAAGAGCATTCAAGAGCATTCAAGAGTTTACAAGAGCATTCAAGAGCTGATTATCAAGTGTTTTGGAACATTATTCAAGTATCAAGCATCATGTCAAAGTCATCATGCATCATGTTTGTTTTTGAGCTAACAAATGTGATGTAGGGTTTCATGATTCAACCAAGTATTCAATTTAAGATCTATCACATTCAAGCAAGAATCAAGATCTACATCCATTGGAGCCATTTCAACATGTTTGCAACACTTTATTACTAGGGTTTGGTGAGTTGTAACATTGCATGTTGTTCATTCATCATTCCTTCATTTCATTACAAGGTTTGATTACCAAAATAGGGTTTGACCAAGGCAAACCCCTTTATACTAACAAAACAACATTTTTCCCTTTCTTTAGCGTGTGATTTGTAGATCTAGGTTGAAGAAATATTGAAGATCAAGTTTGGAGAAAGTTGTCAAAGTGTTTAAAGTTGTCCATTTAGGAGATTGTTGGGAGACATCTATAGAGTAGAATTCAACACTTTAGACCAGGAAATCAAGTTTAGGAGATTAAGTAGAGATTGAAGAATAGATTTAGATATTGATTCTCTAAAAAATTCAAACTGGACTAATACGTCACTTTTGGCGTATGAGTCCCAGTTCAATGATATTTCTAGATTTCAGGTGTTTCAGACATATCTCTGCCAGATTCCTGTTCCTACCCAGAAACCCTAATCTGGGACTAAATCACCCAAACTGGCATATTAGTCCCAGTAGACATTAATTTCAATATTTTCAGCATTTTAGATGTTCATTCAAGCTCCTATAGGTTTCTGGGTGCACATCTCTAGTTTCTCAGCTTTCTATTTTGTTTTGCATTCAGGCTTTGCATATCATTAGGTTTTGTAATTAAATCTTGCATATTACCTTTATTTCCAAGCCCTAGCTTAGTGGTGAACCCCTCTTTACTTCCTAATTAGACCCTAGGACACCCTATTGCAAGATATCTTTCCCCTAATCCAAAATTTTCTATTTTATGAGAAAAACCTTTGCTAGGACTAAAACGCCCTTCTTGGCATCTTAGTCCTTCTCAGGGTTTCTAGCTCAGAATCCTTTCTCTGCTGTTTGCTTCCTATTTTAGCGTCTAGAACTTCAAAATATCACCAAGAGGACCAAGACGCCCTCATTGGCGTCTTAGTCCCTGTTGAGTTTGATTTTCTAGTTTTCAGGATCTGGCATTGCTTTGCTGTGCTTCTGTGGGTTGTCTTCAGTTTTCAGTTTTAGTTTGTAGAACTGTTGTTATTTCAATTTCTTTCATTTCAAGTGTAATTGCAAGCATAGAATATTGTGTTCATTGCACTTTCTATGGTTTATCCCTTGTATGAGCTATAATACTTGGTGTCTGTTGTGCCCTCAACACACACACCCAGTTCGAAATGAGGACCCTCTTTCTTTTCACCTCACCGGGTCACTTTTAGCACCACCTCATTTTGTGTGCCCCTTGTTTTGTGTCCTCGATGGTTAATGAGATTTAGAGAAGTCATCTTGAAGTGACCATGTTTTTTCCCCCTCAAATTTTCAAGGCTTTACGCCTTCACAAAGCTCCTTTGCCTGTTTACCTTTGCTCTTTCGAACTGGCGTCCTTGGGGCTCGACGGGTCTGCCCTTGCAGGCCACCCTATGTGGATTTCCTTGGTTTCATGGCTATCTAGACATCCTTCGCCCACCGACCTTCCAGCACGTGGACCTCGCCTTGCTGGGTGCCATTTTCCTTACCAAGTGCTCGAAAGGCCAATTGCTGACTGCCGTTCGCCCATCAGACTCCGCCCTTCCCACGACCATTTTCAAAATGATTGACCACCAACCTCCAGCGCTACCGTACGATCATTAATGAGGTGCATTTAATGCACCAAAATCTATAAATATCCCCTCTTGACTTGTCAACTGTTTAGAAGTGAGTCAGAGCCCTCTACAAATGCCACCGTCGTGCCTGCCACGTTCATTCGCCATTTCCAGGCTATTACATATTGTTTTCTCAACCTTCTTCATCGAGTTCTAGAGGTAGGTTTTCTACTGTGTACCCTTTTTCAAGTTTTCCTTGATTTCTCTATAAAATTGATAAATTTGAAGCAAGAAAACTTAATAAATAGCTAGAATAAACCAAGGCGCACAAAACCCATGAATTAAAATCTTGAGAAACTTCAAAAATCGTCTCATTGGCCATGTGCGAAACTTGGTGTCTCCGTGGATGTTCGTCAACCAGAGCATCCGTGCTCTGTGGGTCCTCACCTCGTCATCACTGTCACTACCCTTTGAAACATGTTTAAACTTGAAACGACGATCTCCTATTTTGAGTCTGCCCCGGTAGGAGGCTCCCTCCGCTTGCCCGCCTTAAACTTGGTTCAAATTCATGAAATCAAGTGGAATCCATCGACCCTCTTAGGTCCGCATCCACAGGTTTCCGCCTGCAAAATGCCTTTCAAACTTTGCCATTTCAAATGACTATTTAACCACGTCCTCCTGGCAGGCGGGTTTCGCCTTAGTCAGCGCCCCTTAGACTTGATCGAGCCAAAACAACTTTAGTCTTGACCTGTCATAGATTGAACCCTGCAAACTTCCTCTTGTGGGATTCCTCCTTCGCTTTTCCGTTTTAGACGACTTTCACATCCCGTCTTCCCTCCTAGTGGACTCCGCCCTCATCTCCGCCGTCCAAGTCAAAAGTAACAATTTATGAAGGCAGATCATTCTTCGTGGACTTCCACTCCCCTTTTGCTGATGCATGAGTGGCTACCCAAAACCGCAAAGCCTTAGCAACTTCCCGACAGTCGGATCTCGACCTCGTCTCTGCCGTCCATTCTCTTTGGCATTTTAAACGATCAGATATGAACTTCCTTATGGGCCTTTGCTCACAGACTTTTGTCTGCGGGCTACTATGGTGAGTTCGTCGTCCTAAACAACCCCTAATGACCGATCTTCCACCCTTCGGACCTTGAGCTTTCCGTGTCCTCTTGTATGATAGGATGAAAATGATTTAGTATTAAACCTTAAGTGGGCTGTCTCCTATGGGCGGCTGCTAGTGGAACTTCGTCCTAGTGGGCGCTGTTCCCAAATGGAAAATGATTCCTGTAAGCCTACTATGTGGGACTTGGCTTCCCCGTCTCCATTGGACTATCCGATGATAAGGGAATGATGCCTTGAGCCCTCCGTGGACCCGATGCCACAGGTTTCTCCTTTCGCACCACCGTTTAATCTTCGCCATTCCAAACGACTGCGATCCAATGCCTCCCTATGTCATCTGACCCAAAAAGCCCGAGCTTGAAATGAACTAAAATGCCACCTCCTGAAGCTGCGGGTCTTGCATGGTGGAACGCCGCTTATAAAATGCCGCCTTGCCAATGCCGTTTCAACGACATACCCCAAAATGCCGAGCTCGCCTCTAATACTGCGTGCTTGAAAGATGACCTTAATGCCTCCAAACATCAAATTGAATTTGACCCACATACCAAAATGGTTCCTCCTCCTCAGTGGACCCCACACAATGACCAAACCTTAAGGCGGGCTGGGACAGGCAGGCCTCCGGGCCCTGATTGCCATCCCTCCTGCAGCTACTTCAGAACAACCACCAGCCTAGGGAAGTACACAATCTTGGGCCCGCCTTGCTGTAACTCCCTCCTGTAAAAGGTTAATGCCAATCTGAAAGAGATGTTAGGATTCTCAAATGATGAATTATCTAATGTAGCATTGTTTTACAGGATTTTAGCTAATTTTCCCATGTTTTCATACTTGAATGTGCTTACTGCCCTCTTGCCCATAGGATATATGGAACTAGGTGCAGGACCTTCAGAGGTGGCCGTGGAGACAGACAAGGGAAAGAAGTTAGCCAAAGCACCTCAGGGAAAAGAGGATAAAGATCAAATGAAGTACAAGTTCCAAGGGGAACCCCTCAACTCCAAGGTCACCATAGCTTGGAAGGAGGTCTCAGACACAAATATCAGGCACATAGATATTGATGAATTCAAGCAAAGGGTCTGAATCAACCCCACAGCAGAAAATGCGAGAAAGATTAGAAGTAGTGGGCTGGCCAAGGTTGTCGGTTTTCCGCTTGCCCTCATTGCTCCCGAGCTTGTAATGGGGTATAGGGAGGCATATCAGCCAGAGTCTCGAACAACAGTGAATAGAGATGGGAATGTTTTGGTTGATTTTTCTGCCAAATCAATAGGGAAGGCTTTTCATATCTCTACATTCAGAGAGATGGAGGAAGTTTCCAAAGAAGATGCCAAGGATATGTGGGATTCAGACCCCCTCAAGTGCAAAAAGATAATCAATCAATATTGGTTGAAAGAAAAGAGGAGCAATGCAACTAAGGTACCCCAAGAGCTCTTCCACAATGACTTCTATGAGGTTTACCATGACTTGGTAACCCTATTGAGTAGAATAATGGGTCTTCCGAATGCTACCTACTTCTAGGAATGGATGTTATATTTCGTGGAAGAGATCCTCCGAGGAAAAACCAAGTTTTATTGGGCAGGAATAATTAGTAATTGCTTGCACAAGCAATTTGTGGCTGTGAAGAAGACTTCATGATTCTACATGACTTCATACCTTGTTTATTTACTAGTTGACCAAATGCAGTACAGAGGCTTGTTTAGGGCTCTAGATGAGGCTCTAGGCAAAGAATTAAAGGTCTATGAAAGGTACCCTCAGCTTCAATACAAGAATTTCAAGAGGTATTATTGTAGAGTCAATGACGCTTTTATAGTTCATATTATCAGATTGCTTGGGGGTGACTTCGAAAGAAGAGTCTCCCATAGTGCCAATGCCTACATCCACCAATTCGACTTTCTATTCATTCAGTTCCCTAAATTCACATACATTCGAGCTGAAGGTTTCTCAGAGAAATTGTACAAGTTTCCTTGGTATCCAAATGACCATACATTATTGCTAAAACTCTCTCGGTAGCTGCAACGTGCACACACTCTCCTCAGCAGAAAACACAAGGTGGGGATTCCCTATCCCCTCTCATTCGACCAAGGGATGTATGAGCTCCATAGATCCCAGTGTGTAGGCCATTCAGATAAAGAACTCATGGAGTACCACCTAGAGCTCTATACTGCCTAACCGCGGATGGACCCCAATGGAAAACTTAAAAAGATGGTCATAGCTGAACACACCCACGTACATGATGTTGAAGACTTTTGGGCCAAATGAAAGGATGAAAAAGAAGTACGAATGAGGCACTACATGCGCATGAATGCATATTTTTTCAAGAAGGTCAACTTGTTCCTAGTGCTGGATTAAGTGGTGGAGGATGAAAATACAATGATTGATCTTCGATATGGTGTTATTGCCAATCTCCTGCTACCGCTAATTGACTGGAATGAAGAAGAGGCCAATGACCTCGATATCCTGATGAAACCAATCGAGGCAAGAACTAATGAGTGGATTGACAGGCAGATCACTGAATTGAATCTAGAAGGGGTCACCCTGACATATGGGGAACTTGAGGATGAGCTGACAAGCGAAACCGACAATGGGATAGTTGCTACCCCAACTGGAGAACCTTCAAAATCTCCTCTAGCCACCAGATCGAGGAAGAGGAAAGAAACAGTTGAAAGTCAACCCAAGCTGAAGGTGTATGCAAGAAAGGCTTTCGAAGGAGAACCTTCCAAGAAACTGAATAAATCAGGAAGTTTCACAGAAACTCCTACCATCCAGGAGGACCTGCTCCATGAAGGAGAAGAACTAGAGGACGAACAACCAACGTCCATGCCTACTGCCTCTACTCTCGCATTCACCATTGCTACCCCATTGCTTGCTTCTCAGGCAGTAGTTGCTACTTCTCCACCTATGGTGGATATCTCCGTCCACCTTGCTTCCACTAAACCTACTACGCAAGTCATGATAATAGACTCTTCCTCTGCCACTACCTCTCCTCTCTCCTCTTCCTCCATGTCTCCGACAACCTCTCTTACACTGGCTACAACAATAATGCAAATGCTCACTCTATCACTCCCAGAGGCCTTCAGGTGCCATATGTAGAATATCCCAATGGAGTTGTTTGGGGTATTAATGAACTCAACCATACAAGCTGCCTTGGCACAGTTTGCTGCAAATCTCCCCACTCCTCCAACTGAGCCACTAGAAATGAAAGCAACAATGGAAATATCAAAAGAGTTGGAGCGGCAAGAAAGGGAAGCAATGAAAGAAATAGAAGAGGAGGCAGATGACTACCATGAGCACCCTGAGTACTAGCACCTAGTAATTGATAAAGTGGTGCGTAAAGGAGAGGAAGAAGAAACACAGTCATCTAAGGAAGACACTAAGGAGTCGGGTACCAAATACATTGTGGAAACTTTTGACCTAGACCTCGAGGACGAGTTGGCTCAACAACTCAAGAATGTTGGAGAAGAGGTAGAGAGGCAACCATCAGATGAGGAGAAGAACACTAAAGAAGAAATGGAGGAAGACACTAAACCACCGATTGGGGAACAAAGTAAGAGCCTCAAGCATGATAAGGAGATGCCTCCATAAAAAGAGCAAGAAGAGAGCCTCAAACACGATGAAGAGATGCTAGCTCAACGTGGAGAAGAGGAAAAGAAAGAAGAAGATAAACTTGAGGAAGAGACATGATGAAGAGATGCTAGCTCAGCGCGAAGAAGAGGAAAAGAAAGAAGAAGATAAACTTGAGGAAGAGACTAAAGCCCAGAATAGCCCAGAAGAAGAGCATCAAGAAGAACACGGGCATGACCAAGAAGAAGAAGAGAAGGCTTCTGAAGGGGAGGACAACCCCAATGAACATGCAACTATCGAATCCTCACGAAAAGAAACCATTTTCATTTAGGATTCTGATGAGGAAGAAGGAGAAGGGGCAGAAGAAAAGGCTTCAAGTGAAAAAGAAATTGAAATCCAACACGCCTACGAAGAAGGTGAGAAACACCTAGAAAAGGAAACCCTAACCCCAAAGGATCTGAGGGTAAGGATGGAATCCATATTGGCTTTAGCCCAAATAAGCACAAAGAAAGAGAAGAAGCCAAAGTTAAGATCTCAACTGACAATGGATGTATCTGGATCCATAACTATGTAGATAGTCACTCCAGTTGTGCGAGAAGAGGGGGTAAGCTACAATGTCTCCACCCTTGATCTAGGAACAACCACAAGGGAACAAAAGATTGGCCATCTCCAAGGATCCGTTGCCACCATTGTGCACAAAATGCACAAAGATAAGATTTCCAAGGAGGAGTTGAAAGCACAGGTGGCTGGCTTAACAAAATACATCCGACAATGGTCATCAGTCAAAGAGATCCCTACCACATCCTCAGCGCCACCGCAGCTATTGTCCAAGGACCACATTGACCAATTGGAGAAAAAAAAGAATTGGATGAAGGCCACAAAGGATTGGTTCCAGTAGGTCCTCTACAATGAAAACATGGGCATAGGTTATGCTGCTAGGACAACCAACAAGTTCCTGGAGGTACAACAGATACTCGAGGGAATTAAGAAGTTCTGCACTGACTTCCCCGAGCTATACAAGATTACATATCCCAAACTTGAGGCTATTCTCAAGATACTTGATAAGTTCTGGGGGAAAAAACTTGTGTTAGTAGAGGGTGAGCATTGGATTGTAGAGACATGGAAGCAGGGTTTGGACCACCGAAAGGAAGTGTTGGAACAAGTGCTCCATGAAGGGGAGTTGGATATTGACTGGGTCAAGGAAATCAGGATAGACTGTGGAGAATATCTGAGATTGATGACAAATCTTGATATTCCCGCCAGTGAGTTGGATCCAGAGAAATTGAAGCCGTACTTCCATAAGAAAATGGAAAATGGGACCGCAGATGCGCTGACGCCAAATTTTCTTGAATTTTGCTACTTTTTCCTTCGCTCAATCTGAGCATGTAGTAAAGAACACACAAAAATGTGACAAAGACTGGGATGAAATTATAGACAAATCAAGGAAATTAAATTTCCAAGTGATCCAGCTGGATATATTGGAGTGGAATAAGCTCCAGACATTGATCATAAATTTTGTGGAATACACCATGATCAAGAAAAGTGAAGGAAATCCTATGATTAATGATGAGTTCCTCGCCAAGTAGCTACAACAAAAGGAAATCAACTAGGAGACAAAAGAGCTACAATGCTTCTCACTAGAGGAAAAAATAGGCTACATGACAAGGATGCAATTTTAAATTGTAATATATTTGGGGGTAGGTGAAACCCTAGTTTGTAGTGAATCTTGGCCACATAATGTAAATCAATCTTGGCCATTCATTTTTCTTTTTGGACACTATAAATGGGGGGTCTCCTCTCATTTTCAAGAGAGAGTTGAGTTGTTGTAATGACATGTTGCTAGAATTTTAATAGAAATTTATTGACTTTGGTGGATTCTTGAGTTCCTATGTTTCATGATTCTTCTTCTCTTATTTAGTGACTTTGAGTAGATTAACTTTTTTGTTCTTTATGTTTTAGCTTGCTTTAGCAGATTAGTTAATGCTGTGCATTGATATTGAAGAATTCTGTTGCATGTTGGAAACCTTCCTTGTCCATACTTTTTGCTATTTATTAATGATAAATAGCTATGTAAAGTTAGTTTGGGCATAAATCAAAAGCTGCACTAAATTTCCATCTTTTATTCATGCTTATGATGAGTGAATTGTTGAATATCTGCAGTCCTTAGAAGCTTGCACTAGTTTCATGATATTGTGAAGTAATCTGGTTAAGTGGAACTTAGTTTTGGGAAGGATGTCTGCAGTAGGGTCCTGCATTGATACTGTTCATTGCTAGTTTTAGGTCTAGGAACTTCTCCCTTCCCTTCCCATTTTTCCTTTTTTTTAATAGTGACCTTGAACAAGGTTCATTGCACATTGTAAATCCAAATCTGAAGCTGGAATAGGAGTTTTAGACTGCTGTTTAAACTTACAACAATTGTGCAATCACTTTCCCATCTTAAGAACTCCATTAAAAGATCTGATTATCCTCCAACTTAATTCCATAAGTCTGCCCTGTGATTAGCAGTAAAATCACATAAAAAAGCTGAGATATTCCAAGCAAGTCATGAACTGACACCCAAGAGACATTGGGTTAATTTTTAACAACTTGTTGTTGGAGATTGGCTTTCAAGAGAGGTAGTGCACCTATGCACTACCTATGTTGAGAAAGTGATAAAACACCCATCAACAAAACTGGCACTAGAAGGAGGGCCCTTTGAGCTAAGCTAGATTAAATCGGTTCATTCTCCCCTCAAAGATTCCAAAGAGTTTTGACGTCAACACCAAACAAAGGGGAATTTAAGGAACTACATCCCCCTACAAGGACTAGAAAAACTAAGAGAGAGGACACAACCTTTGCTTCCTCCATTTCATCTACTTCACCTTCACTTTTACCTCCTTCCTCTTTCCATCAGCCACATGCTCATCCTTCCTCTTCCACTCAGCCGTCCCAAATTGCTTTCCAACCACTTGCTTCCCACAGCTAGGGTGCTGCCCTAGTCTCTTCCTTCCAAGTCCCAAGCGTAGTCCCAACTGCCACTACCCCTGTGCAGCCCCAGGTTGCTATCCAACAACAAATACCACCCTCGCCTCCCCTCATGGCTTGGCTGGGAAATGATCCTTCCCCGTTGTTCTTCAATGGTTACCATGACATTCCTAAGAACCCAGAGATATTTTGCATGAAGTTCAATCCTCGGTACCTAGAAAGGACATATGAAGAACATATTAAGATATTCCAAGTGACATTAAAAGATATGCAGATTTATTAGGACGTAGTGTGTAGGATTTTCCCTAAATTCCTTGGGGGAAGAGGCCTTCTATTGGTATATCAACTTACAGACATAGTCCATCACATCTTGGACCTTGTTGATGAATGCCTTCTTGTAGAAGTAAAAGATCCCAATCAGCTCTTCAGAGCTATACCAAAAATTCATGTCTACCCAAAGGGAAGTCAACGAGCGGATCAACTCCTTCAATGATCGATTCCGTCGAGCATACACAACATTGCAAAGTCTGTATGTGCTCAATGATGCTGCTGCCTTGCCCATTTATTATGTAGCATTATATAACCTCACAATTGCATTGGTGAGGAGGATGCGACCAACTCCTACCACATTAGTGGATGCTTATGCTGAGGTAGTCATAGCCAACACTGACTTGGGACATAAAATCTTCAGTCTACTACCCTCCTTGGGGTAGGCTGCCCACCCTATGCAGATTCAAGGACTTACCCAGGCACTACAACATTAGACTCCCATAATGAATCAAGTTCCGTAGCTGCCCATAGTGCCCATCCAGGGCAGCCCATGAACTGAGCGCCCCCAGTGCCTCATTACTTGCAGCCTCAGCAATCACATACCTATGCACAACCGCCATAGGTACCGACATACCTACAAGGGCCCGAATTCCCACCTGCTCAACAAAACCAGCCAATGGTACAACCCATCTTCCTCCAGAATCAAACATCACAACCAAACAACACTAAGAAAGATCGGTTGGATGAATTGACATAGATGATCCGAATGATGTCCACGAAGATGACACACTTGAGAAATTAGAATAACTAGCTACAAGCTTCTTAATGTAACATTCAAGCCAATCTCAATCGAGATAACAGGGATAACTGAGATAACAGGGATAATCATGATGTAGGTACCTCATCTAGGAAAAGATGAGTGAGGGTAGAATTCCAATCAGAATTATGAAAGGAGACCTGACAAAACCGAATGTGGAATACCAGGCCAAATAATGGAGGTGTTCCCACTTCTCTTGATCAACTTGTTAATAATGAGAAGACCACCAACGAAGTGTATCTCGCCGAGGCTGTCTTATCTAGATGGTGCAGGATTCACAAGACTAGTAGGAATTTTGAGTTGGACTGCCCCGAGTTTCAAACAGTCACAAAAATATTTCAAGTGGAGGTCCAAAACACTGTTGACAGTGCAAATTGTAGAGACATAGTCCCGTCCGACCCATATGATTCCTGCTGTCTTGTGGTCAACCAGGCCCCATTCCTGCAAAGTGAGAGCAATGAGCCCGAGATGGAGACCGCCTCTACCAAAAATGAAGAAGTACAAGAGGTAAGTAATGAAGAAGCTTTATCTCAACTCTTTACTTCCGTAGATAATGGTCTCGTAGATGAAGAGGAGCCTCATGAAGATGAAGTCCAAATGTTCCACTAGAGAGCCACTCCATATAACTTAAGAAATAGGCAAGCGGGGGGACCGTTCACTACTTCCATTCCACCTAATAACTTCAACATCCCACCTGACCCCAATGCTAACAACAACCCTGGCTATCCCCATGTACCCACACAATATTTGAACAGAAACATAGATGTTTGGGAAGAACCTCATAATTGTCTGATTGACTCTAGAGCATCAGCCAATGTCATGCCTTTGTCTTAATCCAAGGCTCTTGGGATTGTACTCACACCTTCAAGAAGAAAAGTAACTCAACTGGATAAAATGGAGGTAAACATCGTTGAAGAGATCAATTGTATCCCCATGTAGATTGTTGTAGACCTGAGGGTGCAACAAGTTATTGACATCTAAGTTGCAGATATTCTAGATACATATGGAATAATCTTGGGTCGAGACTTCACCCAAGCATTGAATGTATATGCTGCAACAGATTTATCTAACATGTGGTTTCCATGGAAGGGGCTGCCAAATCAGATCCGCATCGATTGAGAACCCCGCATGAAATTCATGATCATAGAATATAACAACACCAATGAGGTGTTGTTTGTTGAAATTGAATTGGGCAATTATTTCCCTGTTACTTATCAAGGAGAACTAGAATTTCTAGAAGAAGAGGTAGTTGATGATGTCCTCTTGGTACTATGCAGTCCTTCTACCAACCTAGCCTATGCTCCCTAGAGCATAGAAATTTTAGTGGAATTAGAAGACAACGAGTCCTACGAAGATGGTAATTTGGGACTGCTAGATGGATTCCAAGACTTCATGGAGAAATACATACAAGATCAACTCAGCCTAGGGGCAAGGATGAATTTTCAGGAGCTCCTGCTGCCTAGTTGGTGTCAGGTTCATAACGTTGCTCTCTCAGAATTTGAGCACATTAAAGGACAAGCCACATCTCGAGAGGAGCCACCAGCCAGACAACTTGTCATCAACCACAAAGAGCCTGTTCTTGTTTTGAAAATGACAAATGTGAATGAGCAACCAAGGAAGAGTACACGCATGATTAGCCATGAGGTCAAAGATCCCTCCAAGTTTTGGACACTATGCTTTGACGGATCCAAGTCCAAGCAGGAAGCTGGAGCCAGATTCAAACTCATCAGCCCCATGGGCAAGACTTACTTTGCTTCCCATAGGCTTCAGTTTTATTGTACTAATAATGTAGCATAATATGAAGCGTTAGTTCATGGTCTTTTAATGGCTATGAGAAAGAAGGTCAAAATGCTACAAGCATTTGGTGATTTAGAATTGGTGGCAAAATAGGTCAGAAGAATGTACTCTTGTAATGATAGAAGGTTTTCAAACTATAGGCATAGAGTTTGGGATCTGCTAGAAAGCCTAGATGCATTCAACATATAGCTAATCCCTCGCTCTCATAACCATATTGCTGATTCCTTGGCTCAATTATCCAGCACGCTTCAACCGCTTTCTTTGTCTGACCTCAAATGATTTACTGTTGAGCTTACGTCCACCCCATTCGTGCCAGACAACATCACTCATTTTTAGGTGTTCAATGATGATAAGCATATCTTGGAATTCATCACTTGTTTCAATGTATTTGCTACCCAAATAATTGATGAAACTAAGCCTTAAGAAGTTGAATTGGATATAGAAGGAGTGATCAATCTCAAAATGAATACCATTCCACAGGGTATGGTCCAACTGGAACATATATTTGACCTAGATCAGATCCAAGACCAAGATCAATAGGAAAAGAAGGACTCCATCAACAATCAGTGCCATGCTCACAACCTCGAGACAACTGAGGAAATAAAAAATGTATTCATCGGCAAGGTATGCACATCAGAAGAGATAAAATGAATCATTGATGCCTTGTGGAAGTATCATGATGTAGTGGCATGGAGCTATGAATATTTAAAGACATATGATACCTCCATTATCATGCACACTATTCCTCTTAGACTGAATGTCGACCATTCTGACAATGACAATGTCCTATGAATGCATTATTGGAGCCCATCATCTACAAAGAAGTGCAGAAGTTGCTGTTAGCCAGAATTATCTTTCCAGTTAAGAACTCCAAGTGGGTAGCCAATTTAGTCCCAGTTAGGGAAAAGAATTGAGAAATCAGATTGTGTGTGGATTTCTACAATCTGAACAGGGCTTCAGAGAAGGACAACTTCAAGTGCCTTCATTGGATGAGGTATTGTAGATTTTTAATGGATCACAAATGATGTCCTTCCTCGATGGATACTCTAGATACAATCAAGTGATGGTGCAATATGAATATCGACAAAAGACAACATTCACCACTAAGTGGGGAACCTTTGCCTATAGGAGGATTCCATTCGGGCTCATCAACATTGGTGCCACTTTCCAGCTTGCAATGGACATAGCCTTAAAAGATTTAATTAGAAAGTGCATAATCATCTACATGGATGATTTGACCGTGTTCTCAAAGAAGCAAAGTGATCATGTCTCTGATTTGTGCAAAGTCTTTCAAAGATGTAGGGAATTCAGGGTTTCTCTCAATTTGAAGAAATGCATCTTTGGGATCACTGAAGGCAAGCTCCTTCGGCATGTTATATCAGAACTAGGAATCTCTATAGATACTGAGTGGATTCAGTCCCTCTTGAAAATCCAATTTCTAGGCAGCAAGAAAGAGCTGAAATCTTTCTTTGGAAAGATAAATTTTGTCCGCAAATTTATTACAGGCTTTGCTGAAATCATTAAGCCACTCAATGCAATGTTGAAGTAGGATGTCAAAATTGAGTGGACCTCAGAGGCAAAGAATTCCTTTGAAGAAATCAAGAAATCTATTGTTGAGGCACCCATGCTTGTTAGCTCTAATTATCTGAAGCCATTCTACATTTACTCGTTTGTGTCAGATCATTCGTGTGCCAACATTTTAACCTAGAAGGATGACGAAGGAAATGAGCACCCGATCGCCTTCATGAGTGCTCCCTTGAAAGATGCTAAACTAAGGTATCACAATGTGGAAAATAAAGCATACACTCTTGTTAGAGGAGTTAAGAAGTTCAAACATTACATCCTGTGAAACAAGGTCTTTTCCATTGTCCCAGATCCAATAGTGAAGATGTTGCTAATGAAAAATGAGCTAGGGGAACGAAGGGAAAAGTGGGTGACCTTGCTACAAGAATATGACAAGGATATTCAGCTGATGAAATTGGTAAGAGGACAAGCCCTTAACCAAATGATAGCTGAAACATTAGCTGAAGCAGGACTCGAGCTCATAGTTCAACATTATCAGCTCGAGGATGTCTCCCCGGGGAAGTGGTATGATGACATTGTCTTCTACTTGCTGAACAACAAGTGCCCGTCTTGCTTACATGGAGTTCAAAAGCGTGCCCTTGGACTGAAGAGAAGCAATTACATGTTGGAAGGATCCATCCTTTATAAAATAAATCATGAGGGAGTGTACCCTCTGTGCCTCGAAGAAGAAGAAGCAGCACGCATGCTGAAGGAATTCCATGATAAGTTTGGTACCAGACATGGCTTAGGTCCTATTGCTCATCAAATCCTATGAGCAAGTTACTATTGTCTGACAGTCTTCAAGGATGCTCATAACCATGTCCACACGTGCCACATCTACCATACCACCGCAACCAAAGAAAGGAACGTTGCTGTCCCACTACAACCAGTCTTGGAGGTAAGACCATTCGCACAATGGGGTCTTGACTTCATTGGTTTGGTAAGCCCACCATCATCTACAGGACATAGGTACATTCTAACTGCCTCTAATTACTGCACAAGATGGACATAAGCTATTGCTTGTAGGCAATGTACAACAGAGGTAGTTGTTAATTTTCTTGAAAGTTTGATTATAAATTGTTTTGGTTGCCCGTATGCGTTAGTGTGTGACAATGGTCCTTCCTTTGCTTCACTTAGATTCGCTAGTTGGGCCTTTGATTATGATATTACCCTTGAATTTTCATCCAACTACTATCCTTAGGGCAATGGCCTGGCTAAATCTACAAACAAAAACTTGATTACTGTCATAAAAAAACTACTTGATAGAAATCCCAAGGACTGGCATACCCAACTCCGCTTCGCCCTTTGGGTGGACCAGACATGCCATAAGGCTTCCTTAGGTGATTCCCCGTTTCACCTTATTTATGAATTGGAGCAAACATTCCCAATTCACTTGAAAATCCCCACCCTCCAATTCATTAATACCTTTTACGAAGAAGGGGATCGAAGAGAAGCTCGCCTAGCTGAGCTGCTACACTTAGAAGAAGTGCGTGACCATGCCATTGAAATTTTTGCCAAACACTAGAGCATAGTCAAAAGATGGTTCGATCGACAAGCCAAAGTCAAGGCCTTTAGAATTGCTGATCTAGTCTTATGTTGGGACAAGGTCCATAAGAAGAAAGGGGGACATGATAAATTCAACAAGCTCTGGCTTGGCCCCTTTCAAATTGCTGAAATCCTTGGAGATAATGCTTTCCACCTCAAGACCCTAACTAGTGAAAATGTTCTGTTTCTCATCAACAAGAAGCACCTGAAGCATTATTTCTAGGCTTGAGCTCTCTTGAGCAGCTCATGTAAATACCTGGTATAGGTTAGTTTAGGTTGCTTTTGTCCTACTGCTTCGTGTTGCTTTTGTTTTGTTTGTTTCCCGACCCTTTTTTCCTTGCTGAGGGTGTCTCTTTGTTATTGGTGTAGTGGTTGTGCTCGTTCGACAAATGATTGAATTTGCTGCCCGCTCTTAGTGTTCTTTGGATAATTATTCACTCTTAATCATTGGCCTCTAGTTGCTGCTATGGAGCAGTTTCCTTATTTGAACTCACGCTTGACTTAGAACTCAACCCTTTATTGAATCGTTTCACGCTCGTCTCAGAGCTTGTATGAAATAAACTAATTGTTTTTGAGGAACTATATAATGGTTGTTATGAAAGAAAGGCAAGTGAAAATCTTAAATCTTCTTTAGTGACCACTACAGTTCCAAGCCCACCGTAAGCTTCAATGCTTACACAATTGAATAAAAGAAGTAATATCAAAAGATTATCAAAATAAAGAAAGAAAGAAATGATGAAAATCAAGCAATTGTGTGGGTGTGCGGATAACTCTATCGGGGATATGGACACTTGGCTGGCAGTAGAGCTATGTTCATGGGATCACAATGACAACTCTGTCAGGGCTATGGACGCCTGACTAGCAGCAGGGCAATGTCCAGGTTAATTTTGGAGTTAGATGATTAATGTAGCTTGTTTGGCCAGATTAGTAGTTGTTGGTTATGGTCTCTAAGGAGAGGAAATAAATTCACTACTTACACACACTTCTGAGATGCTTTTTTGATCTGATTCAGTTAGGGTTTCTATTCTCTCCCGAACCTCTTAGTTCACCTTTGGAAACAGGCTTCTAGTCTGCAAAACCAAAAATTTTGGGTTTTGAATGAACACTTATCCCTTGAAGGCTCAGGAGCGTTCTCTAGTAGAGTTGCCATTGGTTGTTCCCTCAACACACATGCCCCATTTGGAACGGGGACCCTCTTTCTTTTCGCCTCGCCGAGTCGCTTTTGTCACCGCCTCATTTTGTGTGCTCCCTATTTTGTGTCCTTGATGTTCAATGAGCTTTAGAGAAGTCATCTTGAAGTGACAATGTTTTTCCCCCCTCAAATTTTCAAGGCTTTAGGCCTTCGCGGAGCTCCTTTGGCTGTTTGCTTTTGCTCTTTTGAACTAGCGTCCTTGGGGCCCGACAGGTCTGCCCTTGCGGTCCGCCCTATGCAGATTTCCTTGGCTCCGTGGTTGTCTTGAATGGCCATCATTCCAGACAACCTTCGCCCACCGACCGTCCGGCGTGAGGACCTCGCCTTGCTAGGTGTCATTTTCCTTGCCAAGTGCCCGAACGACCAAAATTGCTGACTACTATTCACCCATCGGACTCTGCCCTTCTCACGACCATTTTCAAAATGATTGACTTCCAACCTCCAGTGCCGTCGTGCAATCATTAATGAGGTGCATTTAATGCACTAAAATCTATAAATAGCCCCTCCTAAGCTATCAATTTCACTTGTCAGCTGTTCAGAAGTGAGTCAGAGCCCTCTGTAAATGCCGCTATCATGCTCGCCACGATCATTCATTGATTCTAGACTATTACATATTGCTTGCTCAACCTTCTTTGTCAGGTTCTAGAGGTAGGTTTTCTGCCACGTACTCTATTTCAAGTTTTCCTTGATTTCTCTATAAAATTGATAAATTTGAAGCAAGAAAACTTAATAAATAGCTAGAATAAACCAAGGCGCACAAAACCCATGAATTGAAATCTTGACAAACTTCAAAAATCATCTCATTGGTTGCATGTGGAACTTGGTGTCTCCATGGCTATTCGTCAACCAGAGCATCCATGCTCTGCGGGTATGCACCTCGTCATCGCCGTGGCTACTCTTTTAAACTTGAAACAACGATCTCCTATTTTGAGTCTGCCCCAATAGGAGGCTCCTTCCGCTTGGCCGCCTTAAACTTGGTTAAAATTCATGAACTCAAGTAGAATCCATTGACCCTCTTGGGTCCACATCTATAGGTCTTCGCCTGCAAACCACCTTTCAGACTTTGCCGTTTCAAATGACTATTTAACCACATCCTCTCGGAAGGTGGGTTTCGCCTTTGTTAGCGCCCCTCAGACTTGATCAAGCCAAAACATTTTTAGTCCTGACCCATCGCAGATTGAACCCTAGAGACTTCTGCTTGCTGGATTCCACCTTTGCTTTACCATTTTAGATGACTTTCACAACCCTTTTTCCTGCCTAGCAGACTTCGCCCTTGTCTCCGCCATCCAAGTCAAAAGTAACAATTTACGAAGGCGGATCATTCTTCATGGACTTCTGCTCCCCTTTTGCTGATGCATGAGAGGCTACCCAAAGCCTTAGAACTTCCTGACGGTTGACTCCCGATCCCGTCTCTGTCGTCCATTCTCTTTGGCATTTTAAACAATCAAGTATGAACTTCCTTGCGAGCCCCTCCTCGCGGACTTTCATCTACGAGCCACTATGGTGAGTTCACCATCCTAAACGACCCCTAATGACCGACCTTTCATGCTTCAGACCCCAGGCTTACCGTGTCTGCTTGTATGACAGGATGAAAACATTTAAGTATTGAACCTTATGCAGGCTGTCTCTTGTAGGCGTTCGCTAGTGGAACTCTGTCCTGGTCCCGCCGTCCGAAAACAGAAAATGATTACTGTCGGCCCACTATGCAGAACCCAGCCTCCCCGTCTCCATTGGACTGTTTAATGATAAGTAAATGATTCCTTGAGCCCTCCGCAGACCCGATGCCGTAGGTTTCTCCTGCAGGCCCATCGTTTAACCTTCGCCATTCCAAACTGCTGCGATCCAACGCCTCCCCATGACATCCAACTCGAAAAGCTCAAGCTTGAAATGAACTATGATGCCACCTCCTGAAGCTGCGGGTCCTACATGGAAGAATGCCACCTATGGAACGCTACCTTTCCAGTGACGTTTCAACGACAGACCCTAAACGACTGAGCTCCCCTCTGATCTCGTGTGCCTGAAAGATGACCTTAATGCCTCCAAACATCAAATTGACTTCAATCCATGTGCCAAAATGGTTCCTCCTCCTTAGTGGACCCCACACAATGACCAAACCTTAAGGTGGGCTGGGACAGGTGGGCCTCCGGGCCCTGATTGCCATCCCTCCTAGCCAAGGGAAGTCTGCACCCCTGGGCCTGCCTTGCTGTAAATCCCTCCTGTAAAAGGTTAATGTCAATCTGAAAGAGGGATTCTCAAATGATGAATTATCTAATGTAGTATCATTTTGCAGGATTTTGGCTAATTTTCCCATGTTTTCATTATTGAATGTGTTTACTGCCCTCTCACCCACAGGATATATGGAACCAGGTGCAGGACCTTCAGAGGTGGCTATGGAGAAAGACAAGGGAAAGAAGTCAGCCAAAACACCCTGGGGAAAAGAGGATAAAGATCAAATGAAAGACAAGTTCCAAGGGGAACCCCTCAAATCTAAGGTCACCACAGCTTGGAAGGACGTCTTAGATACAAATATTGGGCACATAGATATTGATGAATTCAAGCAAAGGGTCTGGATTAACCAAACAACAGAAAATGCGAGAAAGATTAGAAGTACTAGGTTGGCCAAGGCTACCGGTTTTCTGCACATCCTTGTTGCTCCTGAGCTTGTAATGGCCTATAGGGAGGCATATCAGTCAGAGTCTAGAACAATGGTGGATAGAGATGGGAATGTTTTGGCTGATTTTTCTACCAAATCAATAGGGAAGGCTTTTCATATCCCTACATTCAGAGATATTGAGGAAGCCTCTAAAGAAGATTCCAAGGATATGTGGGATTTAGACCCCCTCAAGTGCAAAAAGATAATCAATCAATACTGGTTGAAAGAAAAGAGGGGCACTGCAACTAAGGTACCCCAAGAGCTCTTCCGTAGCGACTTCTATGAGGATTACCATGACTTGGTAACCCTATTGAGTAGAATAATGGGCCTTCCAAATGCTGCCTACTTCTAGGAATGGATGTTATATTTCTTGGAAGAGATCCTCTAAGGAAAAACCAAGTTTTATTGGACATGAATAATTAGTAATTGCTTGCACGAGCAATTTGTGGTTGTGTAGAAGACTTCACAATTCTACATGACTTCATACCTTGTCTATTTACTAGCTGACCAGATGCAGTACAAAGGCTTATTTGGGGCTCCAGATGAGGCTCCAGGAAGAGAATTAAAGGTCTATGACAGGAACCCTCAGCTTCAATACAAGAATTTCAAGAGGGATTAGTGTAGGGTCAATGATGCTATTATAGGTCATATTATCAGATTGCTTGGGGGTGACTTCGAAAGAAGAGTCTCCCATAGTGTCAATGCCTACATCCACCAATTCGGATTTTTGTTCATTCAGTTCCCTAAATTAAAATACATTCAAGCCGAAGGTTTCTCAAATAAATTATACAAGCTGCCTTGATATCAAAATGACTAGATAATATTGCTAGTACTCTCTCAGCAGCTACAACGTGCACACACTCTCCTCAACAGAAAATATAAGGTGGGGATTCCCTATCCCATCTCCTTTAGCCAAGGGATGTATGAGATCCACACATCCTAGTATGTAGACCATTCAGATAAAGAACTCATGGAATACCACCTGGAGCTCTATACTGCCCAACCGCGGATTGACCCCTATGGAAAACTCAAAAAGATAGTCGCGGATGAACACGCCCACGTACATGATGTTGAAGAATTTTGGGCCAACCAAAAGGATGAAAAAGAATTGCAAATGAGGCTCTACATGCGTATGACTGCATATTTTATCAAGAAGGTCAACTTGTTCCTAGTGCCAGATCAAGTGGTGGAGGATGAAAATACAGTGATTGATCCTTGATACGATGCTATTACCAATCTCCCGCTGCTGCTAATTGACTAGAATGAAGAGGAGGTCAATGACCTTGATATCCTGATGAAGCCAATCAAGGCAAGAACTAAAGAGTGAATTGACAGGAATATCGCCCAATTGAAGCTACAAGGGGTCACCCTAACATATGGGGAACTTGAGGATGAGTCGACAAGTGAAACTGATAGTGGGACAGCTAGTGCCCCGACTGGAGAAACTTCAAAATCTCCTCCAGCCACCAGGTTGAGAAAGAGGAAAGAAATGACTAAAAGTTAGCCCAATCCTAAGGTGTATGAAAGAAAGGCTTCAGAAGGAGAACCTTTCAAGAAACTGAAGAAATCAGGTAGTTTCACAGAAATGCCTACCATCCAGGAGGACCCGCTCCACGAAGGAGAAGAACTAGAGGCCAAACAACCAAAGTGCAAGCCTTTCTGCTTCTAATCTCGCAGTCACCATTGCTGCCTCGCTGCCTGCTTCCTAGGCAGTAGTTGCTACTTCTCCACCCATGATGGATATCTCCGTCCACCTTGGTTCCACCCCACCTACTACACAAGTCATGATAGTAGACTCTTCCTCCACCACTATCTCTCCGCTCTCCTCTTCCTCCATGTCTCCATCAACCTCTCTTCCACTGGTTGCAACAATAATGCCAATACCCTCTCTATCACTCCCAGAGGCCTTCACGTGCCATATGCAGAATATCCCAACAGAGCTGTCTGGGGTATTAATGAACTTGACCATACAAGATGCCTTGGCATAGTTTGTTGCAAATCTCCCCCCTCCTCCTCCTCCAACTGAGCCACCAGAAATGAAAGCAACAATGGAAATATCAAAAGAGTTGGAGCAGAAAGAAAGGGAAGCAACAAAAGAAATAGAAGAGGAGGTAGATGACTACCATGAGCACCCTAAGTACCAACACCTAGTAATTAATAAAGTAGTGCGTGAAGGAGAGGAAGAAGAAACACAGTCATCTGAGGAAGACACTAAGGAGCTGGGTACCAAATACATTATGGAAAATTTTGACTAGGACCTCGAGGAGGAGTTGGCTCAACAACTCAAGAATGTTGGAGAAGAGGTAGAGAGGTAGCCATCAGATGAGGAGAAGTTCACACTAAAGAGGAAATGGAGGAAGACACTGAACCATCAACTGGGGAACAAAGTAAGAGCCCCGAGCATGATAAGGAGATGCCTTTGTCAAAAGAGAAAGAAGAGAGCCTCAAACATGATGAAGAGATTCTGCCTCAACGTGAAGAAGAGGAAAAGAAAGAAGAAGATAAACCTAAGGAAGAAACTGAAGCCCAAAAAAACCCAGAAGCAGAGCATCATGAAGAACAAAGGCATGAACAAGAAGAAGAAGAGAAGGTTTCTAAAGGGGAGGATAGCCCCAATGAACATGCAACTACTGAATCCTCATGAAAAGAAACCATTTTCATTCAAGATTCTAATGAGGAAGAAGGAGAAAGGTCTGAAGAAAAGGCTTTGGGCGACAAAGAAATTGAAATCCAACACACCCACAAAGAAGAAGGTGATCATGAATCACCAAAATGAGAATCTTAGATGCTAGAATGGCTAGAGAAACAACTAGAAAAGAAAATCCCAACCCCAAAGGATCTGAGGGAAAGGCTGGAAGCCATCTTGGATCCGGCCCAAAGAAGCACAAAGAAAGAGAAGAATCCAAAGGTCGGATCTCAACTAGCAATGGATGTATCCAGATCCAGAATTGTGCAGATAGCCACTCCAGTTGTGGGAGTGGAGGGGGTAAGCTACAATGTCTCCACCCTTGATTTAGGTACAACCACAAGGGAACAAAAGATTGACCATCTCCAAGGATCTGTTGCCACCATTGTGCACCAAATGCACAAAGATAAGATTTCCAAGGAGGAGTTGAAAGCACAAGTGGTTGGATTAACAACATACATCCAACAATGGTCATCAGTCGAAGAGCTTTTGATACATGGGCATAGGTCATGCTTCCAAGACAACCAAAAAGTTCCTAGAGGTGTAAAATATACTCGAGGGAATAAAGAAGTTCTGCACTGACTTCCCTGAGCTATACAGGATTACGTATCCCAAACTTGAGGCTATTCTCAAGATACCTAATAAATCCTGGGAGAAGGAACTTGCCTTAGTAGAGGGTGACCATTGAATAATAGAGACATGGAAGCTGGGTTTGGACCACCGAAAGGAAGTGTTGGAATGAGTGCTCCATGAAGTGGAGCTAGATATTGACTGGGTCAAGGAAATTAGGACAGATTGTGGAGAATATTTGAGATTGATGACAAATCTTGATATGCTCACCAGTGAGTTGGATCCAGATAAATTGAAGTTGTACTTCAACAAGAAAATGGAAAACAGGACCGCAGATGCGCTGAATTTGAATTTCTTGAGTTTTTTTGCTCGTGCCTTCGCTCAATCCAAGCAAGTAGTAAAGAACACACAAAAATGTGACAAAGACTGGGATGAAATTACAAGAAAATCAAGGAAATTAAATTTCCAATTGATCCAGTTGGATATATGGGAGTGGAATAAGCTCCAGGAGTTGATCACAAAGTTTGTGGAATAAGCCACCATCAAGAAAAGTGAAGGAAATCCTATGATTAATGATGAGTTCCTCTCCAAGTAGCTGGAGCAAAAGGAAATCAACTAGGAGTCAAAAGAGCTACAGTGCTACTCACTAGAGGAAAAAATAGGCTACATGACAAGGATGCAATTTTAAATTGTAATATATTTGGGGGTAGGTGAAACCCTAGTTTGTAGTGAATCTTGGCCACACAATGCAAATCAATCTTGGGCATTCATTTTGATTTTTGGACACTATAAATAGGGGGTCTCCTCTCATTTTCAAGAGAGTGTTGAGTTGTTGTAATGACATGCTACTCGAATTTTAATAGAAATTCATCAACTTTAGTGGATTCTTGAGTTCCTTTGCATGTTTCATGATTCTTCTTCTCTTAGTTAGTGACTTTAAGTAGATTAACTTTGTTGTTATTTATATTTTAGCTTTCTTTAGTAGATTAGTTAATGTTGTGAATTGATATTGAAGAATTATGTTGTGTGTTAGCAACCTTCCTTGTCCATAATTTTTGCTGTTTATTGATGATAAATAGCTATGTAAAGTTAGTCTGGGCATAAATCAAAAGCTGCACTAAATTTCTATCTTTTATTCATGCTTATGATGAATGAATGGTTGAATATCTGCGGTCCTTAGAAGCTTGCACTAGTTTCATGATACTGTGAAATAATCTGGTTAACTAGAACTTAGTTTTGGGAAGGCTGTCGGCAGTAGGGTCCTCCATTGCCATTGTTCATTGCTAGTTTCAGGTCTAGGAATTTCTCCCTTCTCTTTCTCTTTTTCCTTTTTTTTAATAGTGACCTTGAACAAGGTTCATTGCAAATTGTAAAGCCAAATTTGAAGCTGAAATAGGAGTTTTAGACTACTGTTTGAACCTACAACAATTGTGCAATCACTTTACCATCTTAAGAAATCCATTAGAAGATCTGATTCTCTTCCAACTTAACTCCGTAAGTCTACCCTGTGATTACGAGCAAAATCACATCAAAACAACTAAGATATTCCAAGCAAGTCATGACCTGACACCTGAAAGACCTTGGGGTAATTTTCAGCAACTTCTTGTTGGATATTGCCTTTCAAGAGAGGTAGTGCACCTATGCACTACTTGTGTTGAGAAAGTGCTAAAACACCTATCAACAATGTCCTACTACTAATATTGTGGTTAGACAAAGTGCGAGACTCATGACATCCTGCGATAGAACACTCGTTGTGGATCTTGGGTTATCAAGCTCTCTTACTTCTGGTATTGGTATTAGTTCACTAGGTATGGACTATACCTTTGATACCTCTTTTGCTATGCCTACCTCACCTACAAGTCCTATGCCAAGTGTTCAAACAATGGTTTTTCATATTCCTCAAGAAAACATAATGAAAATGCATGAAGATCTAGCCCATTTACAAGATAGTGTGATTACTAAAAGCATTTCCAACATTGTTATACATGCCATAGATAGTATTCACCACATAGTGGAAAGTGATGAAGGATTGGAAGTTGTGTGTAACCTAGCTCAAATATTTGGAAAACATCTTCCTTCCACCACTAATGGTGCTCAATCTTCACACAATTTGCAAAGACAAGGAGGAAATCAAACTCCTCCCTCTTCAACCATAAGCTCAATTCCCACCTATACTAATCCTCAAGTGACCACAACAATGCAACCAACTAGCAATATCCTTCCTACCTCAAATATTTCCACTAGTGCTCCTTATACCTATGTGGCATCTAATCTTATATCTCCTCCCATAAGCAATCCATTCATTGGTGCTTCCAACACATACACACCACCACCATATTCATCTCCATCACAAAATACAAGAAATGATCCTATCATTAACCACCTCTTACAAATATTTTCATCCATTCAACGTCAAGTTTCCACCATAAATCAAAATCAAAATGGTCCACCTTCATACTATGTCAAAGATAACTCACTATCCTTGGAGATATTGAGAAATCCGGTGCCACAAGGTATAAAGGTCCCTATATTTGAGAAATATGGAGGAAAGGGAGATCCTGCTAATCATGTTAATTCCTTTATTGCTTTGTGTAGTGACTTTATCCTTGAGGAATTTTTTTTGGCTAAACTCTTTCCCCGATCCTTGAAAGACATTCCCTTGGATTGGTTTTCTACATTACCGAATAACTCAATTTGTTCATTCAATTAACTTGTTGAGGCATTTATTAACCATTTCCAAGTGCATATGGTTCCTGAAATGACATTAGCTGATTTGATGAGATGTAAGCAAAATGAAGGTGAAAAATTCACTGACTTTATTTCACGCTACCAATCACTTTATTCCCAAATCAGTGTGAAGAATCCTAATTCCTACCTGCAAAATATGTTCATAGAAAATTTACAAAGCAAGATAAGAGATAAGCTCACCATGATGAAATTCCCTTCATGCATTTATGCACTGCCCTTTGAGACTATTAGAATTTCATAGGTAGTAGTGAACCGAAAACCACCCCTACCCATCCTGAAAAGTCTGAAGCTTCAAACCAAAACACTTACCAACATTTTAGAAGACAAAATAAATTTTTTCTTCAACTAAATTTCCACATCTCAACCTACCCAACTAGCTGATACCCAAGTAGTTGCTATAAAGAAGAGTAATTTCCTTATATATTTTGGGATCCACAAAGGTAATTTACACCCTTACCCGACACACTTCACAACATTATGACCCAACTATTAAACAAAAATATGCTTACCCTACCTCCCATTCGATCCCTTGACCCTACCAAACCATTACCTTTGAGCTTTAGACACAATGCATATTGTGCTTATCACCAACAAAAAGGACATGATACAAAATAGTGTAAGCATCTTAAACATCTTGTGCAAGACCTCATTGATTCTAATCATATCCAAATTAGAGGTGTGAATGACAAAGGTAATAAGTTTGTAGCTCCTCCCAACCAAAACTTTCAAATATTTACCAATCCCATGCCCAACCATAATATTTCATTTGTTAAGGCTAGTGAAACTAAGCCCGATATGATGATTGCTGACACAGATAATGAGAATACAAACAATCATGAAGAAAATCCTATGGATGATGATGAAAAAATTCCTACAGATACTAATGAACAAAGTCCTATTGATACAATGATAGGAGTGATTGACATTGAGCCTCGTAAACAACAAACCATAATGCCCATTGACATTAATTTCTCTTTAGAAGAAACAATCGAACATGCACTTGATGGTCCTCTTTACATAGCCAACATAATCAATAACAAGCCCACTCCTTGGATTTTAATTGATCATGTTTGTGGAGAGAATGTGATCATAGAAGAACTCTTATATGTGTATGAACTTACTCAAGATAGATATGATAAATTATCGAAAGCATGGATTAAAATGCATGATGATTTTGCCCGTGCTATGATGGGATCAACAACACTCCCTTTACAAGTAGGACTAAAGAAATCAAATGTATCATTCTATATCATCTCTAATTCAGATCAATTTTGTGTGAAGTTGGGTTACAAATGGCTCAACTCCATGAATGCGGTCCCATCCATTGTCCATAAGTGCTTAAAGTTTCCAGTCGACAATGAAATATTTATTGTGAACCATAGTGGCTTTAGACCCTTGTCTTCTCATGGAAAATTTTCCTTATATTATTTTTGGCTTGAGCCTATGGAACCTATAAGAACCTGTGAAGACTTCCTTTTTCTTTCCTACCAAGAGTTCAAAGCAAAATGCATAGCTAGATTATCCCTTGATAACTTTCCTCCACTCATGATTGAACCTCCACCCATGACTGAACCTCCACCACCTAAAGAAAAAAATGCTGAGCCTAAAGCCCTTCCAACAAACCAAGACCCATCCATAAACAATCCCTTGTCTATTTCCTACAAAAGACCTAAAGAAAAAAAACAAGTCCTAATCTGCCTCTTAAGCAAATTTATAAATCCAAAGAGAAAGTGGTTGAACAACCTTCCATGGTTTCTTCCGTTCTTCCCTCACAAGAAGAAAAGGAACCTATGGTTAACAAACCCGCTCCTACACAAATGCAACTTGAAAGCTGTAATAAAAGAAACCGTAATGATAGAGTGTAGGTGTAGGCTTCATGCTATTGCTTGAAAGATGAATGACATAAACAACATTGAAAATCAAAATCCAAACTTGACAGAAGCAATAAATGATGACCCTCCTCTCTTACCAGAGCCGGTAAATTCTATGTCTCCAACACAAGGAAAAAAACCTTCTATAGATATTATCATTCATCTTCCTATTGTGGTTAACTTGGATGACGATGAGGAAATAGATAAAATCGATGAGGAAGTGCATAATGAGTTAAATTTGTTATTTTCCTCTTCCATGAGCTTAAACAATAACAACTGTGATGATCCTCCTAAACTGAGTGATGCACCACGTGTTGAACCTGGTGATTCTCCTAGTACAACACTTGATGTTGTCCCTCTTGCTAGTGATCTGCATTCTGCATATATTGAACAAGATTGGGATGTGGATGACCTGCTGGATGGTTGAATTGCATGTGCTTTACTAGTCTTTTATCTTATCTTTTTCTTTTCCTTTCCTTTTTTCTCTCTTTTCACTTTTTCTTGCATGTGTGTAACGTTATCCCCCATGATGCTCTGTCTAATGTTTCTCTCTCTACGTGCATTCCTCTATTTGTACCTTCATTCTTCTATATGTTGTATACTTTTTCCTTTTCATTGATCTTTTATCTTTGCTTTTCATTTCCCTTTTTGTCTTGTGTTTTCCTTTTAGAGATGGCGTAAGGTGTCGAGACACCTTATGTCTCTTCCATGTTGACCCAAAAGATTTTTCCTTATCTTTTCTTTTCATTTTCCTTTTTTCCTTGTGTTTTCCTTTTGGGGATGACACAAGGCATCAAGACACCCTATGTCTCTTCCATGTTGACCCAAAAGATTTTTTCTTATCTTTGCTTTTCATTTTCCTTTTTATCTTGTGTTTTCCTTTTGGGGATGATGCAAGGAGTCAAGACACCCTATATGTTGACCCAAAAGGATTTTATTTGTTTTCACTCTCTTTGTGTCATTCTTCCATTTCTATGTGTATTTGGGAATGATGATAGTTCTGAGCTCTCTACTATCATTGCAATGAAGACAGATACTGATCCCAAATCCATAAATCCCTTATGTATTTTTGGGGGCAACCTTTTTTTTCCTTTTTCATCTTTTGGCTAATTTAAAGTAATTGCTCATAGTATGGTGTTAGCAATTTCTTTAAAGTGGGGGCATACATTGGAATTATTTTTATTGCATTTTCTTTTCCTTTTTCATGTTCTTTGATGCAATTTTCTTATTCCATGCGATGTGTTTTCCTCTTTGTGGTGACATTGAGAGTAATGTCCTTCAAGAGTGTGACCTATCTTAACATATTATATTCCCCTTAGTGGTGATGCGACGCACTACATCCCCTAAGTGGTGAATCTTTTATACTTTGATTGGTCCTCTCTTAGAGACATTAGGAACGATGTCCCCTAAGAGTAAGACCTCACATGAACTAAGAAAAATCCCTCTAAACATCCCTCTTTCTTGTTGCATTTTACTTTTTTCCTTATTAAAGTCATGGAGGTATGGCTTTGATATGGACTTCTTGGGGCTCACCTAGTAGAAACCTAGCTTCACTAGCCCTTGTGAGCATGCATTTTCCTTTTTTCCTTATTAAAGTCATGAAGGTATGACTTTGATATGGAATTCCTGGGGCTCATCTAGTGGACACCTAGCTTCACTAGCCCTTGTGAGTGTGCATTTTCCTTTTGTCCTTATTAAAGTCATGGAGGTATGGCTTTGATATGGACTTCCTGAGGCTCACCTAGCAGACACCTAGCTTCACTAGCCCTTTTGAGCATGTATTTTTTTTACATAGTGGACAACGTGTTCCACTTATAAATCTTTAGCCTAGACTCGGTCCACCATGTTGGACGACCAGTTGAAGCTTGATTCGTTGCAGTTTTCCTTTTTCTTTTACCTTTTCCTATCTTTGATGGTGTATGTTTGTGATCTGATTATGGCTTCATATATCATCCGTAAGCATGTTCCTTTGTGCCTATTTTGTTTGTCGATGGAGGCGTTTCTATTGGGAATGCCCATGCGGCGCGTAGACATCCGCGTGACGTGCTTATGTCCCTAGCAGATTCCTATGGCTGAGCCAATAGAGGTGTTACTCTTCCCATTGGTAGTGAAGTTATAATGCCTCCTTTGGCCAACTGACCTGAATATGGCCGTTTTCTTCATCATTCCTTCAAATTCACTCCTTGAACTTGCATTCCAACTCTTCAATAGATTAGGCCTTCATTCTAGCATTCCCACAAGCTCACTTTCACTCATTCCAAGCATCCAAGCATTCCATTGTAGCAAAAGCTCCACTCTGTCACTTCAGTAGAGAATGTTTGAGACCACACCATTGTAGTAGAGGCTTGAGTTCCTCTCATTTCTCCCCAAGTAGCCTTGAGTGTTCTTGGTGGAGGTGGTAAGCTTCCCTCTCCTCTCCTCTATCACTTTGTTGAGTAGCATAGTACTGCATTGTAGTGTTTGTGTTTTCATTACATTGCTTCTTTATCTTGTTCCTTTGGCTGTCTGTGGAGGTGGAAACACCTAAACAGGGGTTTGACTGAGGCAGACCCCCATACAACCCCACCCCAACATTTTCTCTCTTGCTATGTGAAGGTGGACGCACTTTGTGGAGCTAGCTGGTGAATAGGCTCTTCTATGAGATCGTCTTCATCACCTTAGCCTTGGTATATCTACTTTATCACCTCTATTTGTACTTCTCATATTTTATAGTGTTGTTTTGTTCTCTTAGAAGTTGTTAAGCTAAGCTGTTAGTTGTTTTAGCGAGTCCAATCTTGTCTCTACTGTAATATGACCGTACAGACTACAACACATTTCTGAGATGCTAGCGCGCTGCACTATTGTGACCCAAAGTCTGCGTTGACGTCCTCAGGCACAAAGCTTCCTAAGGCACAAAGTTGGACCTAAAAATTGACTCGCCTAGCCCCACCTTGCAACTTGGGATTGCAGAGTGGTTGTAGGATTCCACAATCCTTATCATTCTCACTCTCATATTCCTAAACAATACACTTAGCTGAGGTAAGTTAGGGTAGCTTCTCACATATTGACCCTCCGTGACCTAGGGTCTTGCACGCGGTGGTCCCCCTCTCTTACATTTTTGGTGAACCTGACATGAACCATTTTGGTTCCATCCTTGAGATACTAACAGTTCCTTTCCTCGCACTCTAGGAGTGTTGTAGATGTGAGTGTTGTAAGGCTGTTGCCTTGCAACCCGACCTGCGACCCCTAGTTAGCGTAGTTGGAAGGTTCCAAAGGTATTGCGCGACAAAACCTTAATTTGGTCACCATCTTATCCATTAACCTTTGGGGATTCTGTGAAAGTGTTGTTTAGTGTGTGTAATGGTCTCCTTCCTGCATCAAGCCATCCCCTCTACGCAACCTATGGATAGTAGTGTTGACATAACCTTTACTTCACAGGACCTATCGATGGGCTTTAATAGGGAACCATCTCCTCTTTACATTCCTGCACGGATTAATGGGAACATCGTAGCCGGTGTTCTCGTTGACCTAACATCGCAAGTGAACATAATAACGAAGGAGATTATGCTAATAAATTTTTTACATAAGGATGGATACGATGCTCCTGTGAGTTTCATTCACACACATGATGGGCTTTCTATACCCCCTTTGGGTAGCATTGTCCTGTCAGTCTTAGTTAGACCTAAGTCTATGAATCTCCTATTTGATATCATTTTGAGATCTGAACTCTTCCGTGTAAAGTTGGGTATCCCTTGGATGGTGGCGATGAATGCGGTACCCTCTATTGTGCATAAATGTCTAAAATTTATCCACGAAGGTTTTGTGCACGTGATCCATGACACCGGTTATTGACCGTCGATTGCACGTGGTAGCTACTCCTTGGATAACTTGTGGTTTGCACCTATGGGTCCCCTTCCACCTAGGAAAAACCTTTTGCATAAGACATATCAAAACTATAAGAAAGGATGTTTGAGGCCGAAGGTAAGGTACCCTCCCTCACCTTATGCTATCTCACATAGGGCTTGCTTGAAGGCTGATAGCGATGCTGCTAAGGATCGAAAGAGGAAAGAAGAGAAGCAGTCTTGTGACCCTCCTTCTTCCTCTTCTGCTACCTAGTCTGACACTTCTTCTCACTTAGCTATGGTACCATCAGGTTTTTCTCCTCATTTGTAGGAGAACCCCTCGGTTCCCACTTGGCAAAAGCCTAAGCATCGCGCATTCAAGCTTCTTGTTCTACCGACAGAACCTAGACTCACTCGGTATGATAGGAAGAAGGTCTCTTGAGGAGGGTCCTCCTTGTCTCGACCTCCATGGCCTCCTACTGCTCCTGCCCCTAAGATAGTGAGCAGAAAGAGGCTCGCTATCGAGGCTCTTGAGTCGACTCCTCCCATCACTCGTCAGCCTGCTCCCCTTGCTCTTGTACATGAACCTATTCCTCTACTAGAAACAACCATAGTAGACATTCCTGTGGTTGAGCAGGAACCTCCCATCCCTTCGCAAGCTCCAGCTTGTAACTCCAAGAGCTGTAGAAATCGCCTTGCACGCGAGCGCAAGCATCGAAAAAAGGCTCTCCTGGCGAGTAGGTTGCTCCACAATAGAAGGAGGAAGGAATGATCGCTCCTATTTCAGGATCTCCTGCAGCATCTCCTCCCTCCCTTCCTACTTTTTTTCTTCAGATTGATCTTCTCCTAGCTTCCGTTGTGAGCATAGACGCGCCTAACCCTAAGTGGGTATAGGTGTTTATCGCTCCTTCAGCAAAACTGCCCTTGCTGATGTCCATTTTGGATATTCAACCCTTCCCAAAGCCCGTCGATATGGTTAACACTTCAGTCATATCCACTGCGGTTCTTTCCTCCTCCTTTGTACCTCTAGCTTCATCTTGGGGGAGTTCATCTCCTCCCAAAAAGGAGACAAAGGCTGGTCCTTCTAGCGATGAAGGATGTAGGAGAAGCCCACCTTCTTCACAAGGTGGCCCTGTGATGACCTGTTTTGTCCTTGTGACAAAACTAGTCCCGGCTTCCCCTGAGTTCGTCACTATTTTCAAGTCATTCAATGAGCTTAGTGGTGAACCCTAGGCACAGCCTCCGCCGTTTGCTGAGAATAAGCATGATGCTCCTATGAGATGCATGTTTAATTTTGTGGATGAAGTCTCGGCCCTGTCGGCAATCTTTGCAAAATCGTTGACCTTGACTCCACACGAGCTTAGCAGAGAGGACCTCGAGGGGGCCTCTTCCTTGGATCTTGTTGCAGGAGGCCCAGACGCCCCTCCTCTTAACATTCTACCCTTGCAGGCTCATCCTCCTTCTTATGAGTATCTAGATTGGGAACCAGATGACCTCTTGGATGATCAATGTTAGGAGGAGGTGCCCTTTTTCTTGATCTTGTTTGTGGGTGTTTTATGATGTGTTCCCCCATACTCGTACTATGTGTTCTTGGATGACCCTCGTCACCCCTGTTGGTGCTTGGATATAGGTGTGGATTTTGTGTCATAAACCTTCTTCTATTTGTACCATCATTCTTCCATGTTTGTGCTTGATTTTTGATAAATTGGGGACGATGCAAAGCGTTGGGGGCATTTAGGCTTCCCTTCCATGTTGACCCAATTTTTTTTATTTTTACTTTGTTTTTCATGCATTCTTCTTGATCTTATTGGGGATTGATGATCTTTCGCCTTGCACTGTGGTTACCTATTATTATATGAGCTTAGACAGATCTGACCCCGCTAAACTAGACCCCCCTATGTCCTTATTTGCATTTTCCTTTTCTCTTTTTCTTTCTCTTTATCTTTCTGCCTTCTTTGCTTGAGTTTTCCCTCTTATGTGTCACAACGCTCTCCTTTAAGACTTTGACTTCCATAAAATGCATTCATTTTGAATGAATCTTTTCTTGAAAGTCTTCACAAACTTTTCCCTAGAATTGTATTCTCAACCTGGAACCCTAACGAAATATGTTTCCTTCATCACGGGTTCATAAAGAAAGGGCTTGAAGACCTTCCTCCAAAGTGGGAACTGCTTTGACTTCCCCTCTCGTGGGGGAATGACCTTCCTTTCAAATTCCTTGATGAAGTGAACATCTTTTGAAAGGATCCCTTGATGACGAATCATTCTAAGATGAATAGATGCTTTTGAATGGCATGTCCCTTAAGTGGATCCCCCTTCTTCATGGCAGGTTCCCTAGGGAACCTTTCTTCAAAATCCTTTGTAACGAATGGACTTTTTCATGTCTAGCCTAGGGGCTGCCCAACTAGGCTCATTCCATTTTCCCTTTTGTGTCTAGCTTGGGGGTAGCCTAACTAGACCTTACTTTTCAAACAACGCATCCCTTGAGTGGACCCCTCTCCTTTTGAAGGGTTCCCGAGGGACCCTTTTGAAAGTTTTATGGTCTGTGTGACTAGCCACTTTTACACACACTCTATTTGTGGGTAGACGTGTCACCGCTTTAGACATGTTCTATCTGTGGGTAGATGTGTCGCCGCTTTAGACACACTCTATTTGTGAGTAGACATGCCATCGCTTTTTGACACACTCTATCTGCGAGTAGACATGTCACCGCTTTTTGACATGTTCTATCTGTGAGTAAACGTGTTGCTACTTCCTGACTCTACGGAGTTCGCTTTCTTAGGTACCTCCATGAGAGAGATCTTGGGGGATACCTCCTTGCAAGACCGAGAACTTGTAGGGTGCTTTCCTTTGAGCTTCCTCCATGCGAGAGATTTTGGGGGTGGCTCCCCTACAGGACTGAGAACCTGTAGGGTGTTTATTTTGGTGTTCTTCATGCTTGAGTTCATGGAGAATACCTTCCCTCTAGGACCGAGAACCTGTAGGGCACTTCTTTCGGTGTTCTTCATGCTTGAGTTTGTGGAGAATACCTTCCCTGTAGGACTGAGAACCTGTAGGGCGCTTCTTTCGGTGTTCTTCAAGCTTGAGTTTGTGGAGAATACCTTCCCTGGGACTGAGAGCTTGTAGGGCGCTTCCTTGGGGCTTCCTTCATGCGAGAGATCTTGGGGGTTGCCTCCTTGCAGGTCCACGGGCCTATAAGACACTTTGTTCCAACTTCATAGTTCCAAGCAGTTATGAAGTCCTTCACTCTTCTTGCACCTTTGGGTAACGCCAGACCAAGTACTACTTCCTCAATGGTTCAGGTATACTTTTCTAACCCTACTCTCTTCTTGATCTACTTTACCGAGCACTCATCAGTACTTGTGCTCGCTAGAGTGGGGGAAAAATGTATAAGAGCGGATTTTCACCCTAGGCACAATTCCCCTTTTTTCCTTTATACACTTTAGAAAACCAAAGTCAGAGGCTTAAATTTACTTAAGCCCACTGTTGGCGGTCCACGTGGAGCCTATTTTGTGTGTCGGTGGAGGAATTTTTTTCGGGGATGCCTATGTGGCGCACAGATGTCCACCTGGCGTGCTTACACCCTAGCAGATTCCTACAGCTGAGCTAGCAGAGGTGTTATTCTTCCCATTGGTAGTGAAGTTGTATTGCCTCCTTCGGCCAACTGACCCGAATATGGCCATTTTCTTCCTCATTCCTTCAAATTCACTCCTTGAACTTGCATTCCAATTCTTTAGCAGATCAGGCCTTCATTCTAGCATTCCCACAAGCTCACTTTCACTCACTCCAAGCATCCAAGCATTCCATTGTAGCAAAAGCTCCACTTTGTCACTTCGGTAGAGCTTGTTTGGGACCACACCATTGCAGCAGAGGCTTGAGTTCCTCTCATTTCTCCCTCAAGAAGCCTTGAGTGCTCTTGGTGGAGGTGGTAAGCATCCCTCTCCTCTCCTCTATCACTTGGTTGAGTAGCATAGTACTATATTGTAGTGTTTGTGCTTTCATTACATTTCTTCTTTATTTCGTTCCTTTGGCTGTTTGTGGAGGTGGAAACACCTAAACAAGGGTTTGACTGAGGCAGGCCCCTATACAACCCCCCCAACATTTTCTCTCTTGCTATGTGTAGGTGGACGCACTTTGTGGATCTAACTGTTGAATAGGCTCTTCTACGAGATTGTCTTCGTCACCTTAGCCTTGGTATATCTACTTTATCACCTCCATTTGTACTTCTCATATTTTATAGTGCTGTTTTGTTCTCTTAGAAGTTTTTAAGCTAGGCTGTTAGTCATTTTAGTGAGTCCAACCTTGTCTCTGCTATAATATGACTGTACAGACTACAACGCATTTATGAGACGCTAGCACGCCGCATTGTTGTTCAAAGTCCACGTTGATGTCCTCGGGCAGAGAGCTTCCTGAGGCACAGAGTTGGACCTAAAAATTGACTCGCCTAGCCCCACCTTGCAACTTGGGATTGCAGAGTGGTTGTAGGATTCCACAATCCTTATCATTCTCACCCTCATAATCCTAAACAATACACTTAGCTAAGGTAAGTTAGGGCAACCTCTTGCATCTTGACCCTCCGTGACCTGGGGTCTTGCACACGATGGTCCCCCTCTCTTACACTAACATTTGTACATTTGAACCCCTCTTGATTGCATGGTTGGCTACTTTAGTGTGAGTTTGAAGCAAGTTCATCCTCTCACTAAAGTGGGGGATAAATGTAGTGTAGTAAAATGCATACCCTTACATTTTCACACTTGTTTGGGCCTACCTTGCTTTATTTATCCCTATTTATGGCTTAATTGGTCATATTTGTCATTCACAAGCCCTATGAATTATATTTTTTCTGGGTAATCCTAACATTCTTCAATGCATAAATAATAATTTAATGATTTTATTTGTGTGTCCTTGATTTTTGGGTTGGGACTAAAACGCCACCTAGGGTGTCTTTGTCCCCCAAAGGTCTCGGGACCTTGATTTTGAGGCATCTTAATTGGGTCCCTTTTTGGTGTCTTTTCCCCAAGTTTTATGACTTGGGACTAAGATGCCACCTAGGGAATCTTAGTCCTCGTTGAGTCATTTTCAGGATTTAATTTCAAATTATGGTGGGACTTAGCCTCCTTTATTTAATGAATTCATATGTTGGCTTGGTGTGGTGTAATTTTTGGATATTAAGCATAGATAAGTATAAATACAAGGTTCCTTCCTCTCATTTTGAGATAACAAGCATCCAATAAATCTAAGCATTCAAGTACTAAAGAGCATTCTATCAAGCACTTGGAGCCATAATCAAGATTCAAGCATCATATCAAAGAGTTTCTTGCATCATGTGTGTTATTGTGCTAACATTTGTGATGTAGGGTTTTGATTTAAGCAATCTATTCAAGTCCATATCTTTGGTTCAAGATCCATATCCATTGCAGCCATTTCATACAAGTTTGTAAACTTTACAACAAGGGTTTGGTGAGTTATAGTATTGCATGTTGTTCATGTTCAATATTCCCTTCATTATTCTATTTCATATCAAGGTTTAATTACCAACAAGGGGTTTGACCAAGGCAAACCCCCATTTACTAACAACCAACAAGTTTTTTCCTTCTTGCACATTTGTGATTGCAGATTTAGGTTGAAGACTTGAAGATCATTTAGAGTGCAAAGTTGCAAAGTTGCATTTCAAATTTGTCATCTTCACGAAAACTACCTACAGGCTGAATCTGAAAGTTTCAGAACTTGAGATCGAAGGAGAAGTGTTAGTGTAAATAAGATCTTGTACCTAGTTCATTCATTACTAGGGGACTTATTTACACATGTTAAGTTTACTTAGGTCCTAGGAAGGAATATTTCTAGAAGGTGTTAGTTGTCACTAGTTGACATCTTATCTTTTGACAACTACTACATGTGAACCTAGGTAAGTATGATTAGTTGTCTTATGTCATATGATTAAGACACTTGTCATAATCCTATGACATCTTTCATCTCACCTTGGCTATATAACCAAGGGGTCTCTCTCATTGTACATAAAAAAATCACAATCACATCATATCATTGAATCATATTGATGAGAATATAGTTTATTCTTGTCACATTCTATTCTCTCTTTTGTTCTTTCCATTTGGTCTCAAGATCTTAGCAACCATAGCCAATTCTAACATGGTATCAGAGCTATATCTCATCTCTAACATGAAGCAAGTGCAAACCTTGGAGCTTAGGACCACATTTAGAGTTTTTAGAAATTCAGAATGGGACTAATATGCGTCTTTGGGTGTCTTAGTCCTCATGAGGATATTTTATAGAGATTCCTTCTCCTAATCTGACATCCAAAGATTTTGCATCTGCCTGAAAAAACAACAGTGGGACTAAGATAACAGTAAGCGTGTCTTTGTCCTACCTAGCACTTTTTGATAGATTCTTTTCATTTTCAAATCCTCACAACATTTCCAAACTTTCCAGGTACATACATCCTATCTTGCTGTTACATAATTTCATCATTTGAATCCTTCATTTAGTTTTCATAACTAGGTTTTCTAGGTTGAATGATTATTTGTCTTTTCCAAGCATTTGCTTGATGGTGAACACCTAAAAGCTTAAAGAACCCCCTTATAGGTCCTCCTTGTTGAGAATTGACTCACCTTGTGAGGTTGATAGTCAATCTAATTAGGGTTCCAAGGACATTATTGGATGATAATAGGAGAATAATGGAGTTCTATGACCTAGGTTATAAAGCACCCATTTTCCTATTGTTCAGGAACATTGTGCTTAACGTCTCCAAGAGAGGAAAAATGCAAGGTCTCATCTTAGGGAACATTGTACTTAATGTTTCCAAGAGAGGACAAGTCAAAGAAGTATCACACTCTCGGAGGAAATCAAACCCAATGATACCACCAAGAAAGGAATGCATCACAGGAAGAAAGAAAATCACACAATGAAACATGAGTGTCGATGTATGCCCCCACTTTAAAGTGGTTGCTAATATCATTATTGTGAGCAATTTATTTGAAGTAGAGGAAGACATGAGAGCTTACTCAAAAATCCTTATACCAAGTCATATGTTTCCAATAAACTACATCATGAAAAGGGTAGGGGTTTCTCCCAAAATGCATAACTTAGTACGTCACATGCGAGCCAACTTAAGGCATGTCGTCCAAATCCCAAGCTTACTCTTATATATACATGAAAGGTGATAAACTAGCCAAAAGAGGCAACAACTGGTAACATACAAGGACAAGGCTACCTAACCCCTTGCCCCCACTTAGTACAAGACAAGGATGAGCCAAAATGATTGACGAGAAACATGCTTGTGTAAAAATAAGTATCAATTGGAGGAATTAGGTGCTTCAACACAAGGAAGAGCACCACACTACTTAAGATGTTAAATTTTATCACAAGCCTTACATTCATTAGTAGCATGACCATGAACCCTATGATATTCACAAAATGAATTCTTGTAGTAAAATTTATTTTGTGTTCTTGGAGGGAGGGATATCAAACAATCTTGGAGGAGTCTCAACAAGATAATTTCTTGATCAAGAGTATCTAGGATGTTTCATTATTTTGTGGCAAAGATATCTCTTGCTTAGTATTAGTTGTTATACCTACACAGGACTCTTTAAATTGTGAGATTTTGTACCCTCCTTTATAGGAGTGTGTAAAATCTATCAAATTTGAATCATAAAAGTTTTGTGTGATGACATTAATGTTAAGTGAAGATTTCTTTGTTTCTTTCAAAGGATAACAATCAAGATCACTAGTATCTATCAATTTAGGATGCACTATTGTTAAAGTTGGCTTAGAGTAATCTTTTGTAATAGTGTATATTGAGCGAAGGCTTATTTATTTCTTTCAAGCCTGGAAAATAATCGAGACCATGAGATGTTTCTTGTGTGTAAGGCTCTATAGGGACACAAATACCTTATTCTCAAGAACCACATCCTTTTCCACTATATCCCAATTGTTTCATAAGCTCATAACCTTTTCCGTAGAGTTTCTTCATCTCTTTCAAATTTGGTGGTGGCTCATAATTGTTTGTGTCGTTGAAGATTCACCTTGTGTAAGCTCTTGTTGTGTTAACATTATTGTTTTCCCTTTTTGTTCTTCACCATTGTTGTTGATTTTGTATTCTCCTATGAATGAAGGTGTGAAATCTAACGAATCCCAGTCATCTTCCAAAAATTTTGTGACTTCCTCAATGTGTTTTTCTTTTTGGTGCATGTGTTCTACTTGTGTAGTTGGTGATAATGTTTTCAAAGGATGCTATTTGTTTTTCTCAATGTTCAAGCAATTGTTTGGTTTAGGGTCAACTTCAAGTGTGTACACTTTGTTATTGTAGACATACTTCATTTTACGATGAAGAGTAGAAGGCACCCCATTCATTGCATGGATCCACAACCTTCCTAAAAGAAGATTATATGAAATATCGTTACCTGCATGTAACATGAATAGGAGTTTTTAAGGTAGCCTTTCCAACTATAATGGGTAAAGTGATCACTCCAAGCAGTTGCTTCCATACATTGTCAAAACCATTAATAGATAAAGAATCGGGTTGAACTTTTGATTTATCCATGCTAGGACTATCCAAAAGGGTTACACTACACACATTAAGGGCTGAGCCATTGTCAAAAAGGGTTCACTTAATCGATACCAATTTGTGAATAGCTATTATAATGAATGCTTCATTTTATTTTTGCACTTCCAAAGGGGGGAGTTCACTTTGGTGGAAAACAATGCCAACATTCAGTTCTTGAATCATGGATGCTGTGTCATTCTGTTGCGCATTAGAAGGGATAGGAACTTATTGTAAGGCATTTTGAACCATGTTATGATAGTGGGGAGAGGCTTGAATAAGGCCCCACAATGATATCTTAGTGGTAGTATTCTTTAGTTGTTCAACAAGATCATACTCCTTTCCACAAGGAGGACCTGGTGAGATAGGGTTAGGTAGGATAGTATTAGGCAATGGGAGGGATGTTGAAGGTGTTTTTCTTGGTTGCAGATTGTTTCTTGTGTTATATGTATGAGCAATGGTATTATGACTTGGTTGCTGTGACACATTATTCTTAGGTGGGTTAAGGATAAGTTGAGGTTTGTTTTGAATTTGCAGTCGTTGTGAGGGGGGTAAAGAATTAGAGGATTCTTAGGATGTCCCATGGGGTATGTAGTAGGTCCAATAGTCAAGGGGGATATAATGGACACTTGCGCATTCATAACCTTAGCGGTCTTGGTTTGATGTATTTAGATAATAAAGGGAAATATAGAATCACCATTTTACCATCACCTAAGAAATCCATGTTACTATTGTTGTCATTTTCTTGCATCATGATATCCTCTCCAGGAGGAGAGTTTTTAGGAGAATGACAAACCAAATGTTCTTGAAATTTAAGGATTGGTTCCTCCAAAATTACCTCATTGCAAGTAGCGTGATGATCAATGGTTGAATTATCTTTCTTAATAAGGGTTTCCCTAGGTGAAGAGGGACAACTAGGATTATCATGAGTGTCATTGATCAAAGTATCTTCTTCACAACTAGGAGAGATACTAGGAGAAAAACAAGTATGATTTTCATAATCATTTATAATTTCATTCCTTTGTTCCCTAATGTCTTGAAAAATATGATAGGTAGGGGAAGGATCATAAACAGGGTTGTTATAGACCTTAAAGATTTGATAATCTAACACCAATATATCCTCATCATTTACAATCTCATCTTCCACTAAATCATTCTCACAAGCAAGAGGGGAATGAAAGTTAGGTAAAGTGATGTTTAGAAATGTGTCTATGATTTCATTCTCTCTAGTGCTATAGTATCTTCCCAAAGGGGACAATGAGAAGGAAAAGAAAGACTTTCATGATTCTCAACAATTGCATCTTATTTCACCAAGATACCTACGTCACTAAAAGGAGAGGTATCGAGAGAAGAACAACTATGATTATCAAGATTGTATATGCTTTCAACTTCTATGACATCATTCCCACAAATGGGAGAGATAAGAGGGGATGTATGTTTAAGGCAAGCATCGCTATTTTGACTCTCTTGTGCTAAGAGACTCTCATAACTAGGGAATGCATTGGATGAATGACTAACATGCTTATTGACTAACTTTTCTTTGCAAACTTGGAAAAGACCGATACCAACATTTGTGAAAAGTAATCTATGCAAACTCAAAATGCAATGTGAAGGCCCAAAATGAAATGTATAAATGTAATTTTCAAATTCAAACAAGGTAATTTACTGATTACACTATGCAATGGAATGTTGTGAATGCAAATTTGGAATGAAGCAATGCATGAAATGAACCACTTTAAGCTAGATTTAGTAAAATACATGAAACAAAAGGTCAACCTACTGAAATAGATAACCAATAGCAGCAAATAGAAGCACAAAAAACATATTTAAACCCTAAAAATTGTAACTTCAAAATCCCCAGGGACTAAGATGCCAGCAAGGGTGTCTTGGTCCCACTAATGAAATTTTGAGGTTCCATAAACTAGAACAGAAAGCAAGCAAACCATACAAGATTCTGAGGAAAAAACCCACAGAGGGACTAAGATGCCATTAAGGGCATTTTAGTCCCAGTAGAGGTTTTTTTTCAGAAAAAACAATAAAATATGGATTTATGACAGTGTTTCCAGGTTGCCTACCTAGGGTCTTGATGTTTAGAAACAAAAAAGTATGCAAATAAATGCAATAAAAAGTGACTAATGACAAGCAATTGAATGCAGGGTTGAATGCAATTGTTTTCAATTTTGAATGTAATAACAATGTTCCTAAATTCAATTAGGATGATTAACAATGCACTTTTTTCAGTTTTTCAATGAGATAAGATGATGCAAGAAAGCAAAAATGCAACCTATATGCACTTTCACTAATGCAAATGTGAGAAACCCTAGATGTACTTTCACTAATGCAAGATGTAATGCAAGAATGAATGCAACCTAGATCTAGGACCTTAGTCAACTCCAAATCATAAAATGAATGCCCAAAAGGTCAGGTTCACCAAAATGAACTGTTGGGGAAATTTGTACAAGAAAGGGGTCCCTAATCTTGTATTTTTCCCAATACGGGGATGGTTCATTCAAGGAAACCCAGGATCCCAAAGTGGATTGACTATCAACACAAAGGTGAGTCAATTCTCAACAAGGGAGACCTAGGAAGATTCCTTAGGCTTTTAAGGGTTCACCACTAAGCAAAAGCTTGGAAAAGACAACTTAACATTCAACTCACAAAACCTAGTAATGCAAGCCAAATAATGAGTGCAAATGACAAAATTAAGTAACAAAAAGTTAGGATGTATGTACCTGGGAAGTCTGAAAATGTGATAAGGATTCTGGAAATGCAAAAATGTTGTTAAAATATGCCAAGGAGGACTAAGATGCCCTTACTGCCTTCCTAGTCCCGCTTCTATTTTTTGGGGAAACACAAAATCTTCAGATGTCAGAACCAGATCTGAAGAAATATCTGAAAAATACCTCTAGGAGGAATAAGACAACCTTATTGTCTTTATAGTCCCAATCTAAGTTTTTGCAATTTTAGAATGTGATCTTGAGGTCCAAGCTCTACACTTCCTTCTTCTCAGATCTCAAGTCCTTAAACTTCCAGATCTAGTCTATACGCGACTTTCCGTGAAGATGAAAACTTTACAATGCAACTTTGCAACTTTGCACTTCAAATGATCTTCAACCTAAATCTACAAACACAAGCACACAAGGGAGGAAAAACTCGTTGATTGTTAGTAAATGGGGGTTTTCCTTGGTTAAACAGGCCCTTGTTGGTAATTAAACCTTGAAATGAAATGAAATAATGAAGGGAAATGATGAATGAATAAAGTGCTATGTTACAACTCACCAAACCCTTGTTATGAAATCTACAAACTTGTGTGAAATGGCTAGCTTGAATGTAGATCTTGAATTGAAGTAATGCTTGATAGATCTTGACTTGAATTTCTTGTTTGAATCAAAACCCTACATCACAAATGTTAGCTCAAAAGCACACATGATGCAAGAATATCTTGACACATGATGCTTGAATCTTGATGATGGCTCCAAATGCTTGATGAACTACTCTTGAATTCTCTTGTGAACTCAATTATGCTATTAGGAATGCTCTCACAAAAGTCTTATCTGAAAATGAATGAAAGGGCCTTGTATTTATACTTATCCATGCTTAATATCTCAAAATTACACCACACCAAGCCGACATATGAATTCGTTAATTAAAGGAGGCTAAATCCTGCCAAGATTTGAAATTAATTCCTAAAAATAACTTGAGGGGGACTAAAATGCCCTAGGTGGTATCTTAGTCTAGAGGCTTGAAACTTGAGGCACAGACTCCAAAAAGGGTCCCATTTAAGGTACCTTTAAAATCAGGGTCCTAAGACTTTTGGAGGACAAAGACGCAATAGGTGGCATTTTAGTTTCGGTCCAAAAATCAAAGACACACAGCCAAAATTAGTAAATTATCATTTATCCTTTGATGTTTTTCAAGATTAGCCATAAAAAGATACAATTTATTAGGCTTGTGGATGCAAAATAGGACCAATTAAGACATAAATAGGGATAAATAAAGCAAGGCGGGCCCAAACAAGTGTGAAAATGCAACTTGGGTATGCATTTTCCTACACTACAAAGGTTACCCACCTTAATAAATTGGTCTAGTGCTTCCCTACCTAATCATAAGTTAGAGGTTTGTTTCTTTGAGTTTGACACCCTTGGTGCTTAGAGAATGAATTGGATTTAAGGATCTGGGATCAACAAATTTGAGCACCAATAAGAAAAATCCTAAAAAAAAGACTAGTTCTTATTGGTTAAGAAGTAGAATTCATCATTATTTTAACTACACCAATAACAAAGGTATCTAAAACTCTAGCCAAATACAAATTTGATGGGTTTAGAATGCTTTATTACATGAGACCTAACAAAACCCTTATAACTAATACCACATTTTATCTTGTTTATTTTCTAAGAATCCTAGACTATCACAATGAGCATTAATTGAGAAAGAATAAAACTAGAAAATTTTCCCAAATTTAGACATAAGATTTGACAAAACACTTATGGGCAGGGGCTTCTTTTTCCAACCATGCTCTAAGTAAAATTACTAGAAGAAGAAGGAACATTTTTAACATGTTTCATCCTAGCATCTTTTGTCTATGTGGGCATATTAGATGTTTGTATGTCTTGTACTTTCTCTTTTAGCCAGTTAATTTCCTTCCCAATAGCATATTGGTTATAGAATTTCATGAAAGATGGTTAATATTATCACCAACACATGAATATCATCTCTACTTCATTTTGTTCTTTAATTAACTTGCAAAGATGATATTTCCTTCAAGAATAATGTGGATATAATTGCAAAGAGAAAAATAGAGAAAAAAAACTCATAAACATATACGTTTGAGTCGAATACCACCAAAAATGTTCAAAATCAACACAAAATATTAACTCTAATTACACCCTTATAACTCTATGAAAGACTTATACATATTTAAAACCTTATTAATCACAAATTTATATCCCCTTGAAATCTTAACACTTGAAAAAGACCATCTCTAACCTACTTTAGAAAACATCAACTACATCTCTCAATGCATATCAAACACTAACATAAAATATATAGGTGTATGTAACTTTCTATATATACTTGCATTATTTATAAAAAATGAGACAAAATTCTCAAAACTCAAAAATTATTATGAAATTCAAACTTTTAACTTTCACATTCTAAATTATATTTCTAATTTTTCCAACAAAGAACTCTACTAATTATGTTGGAATGTGTGGGTTTATCAACAAATTTAAAAAATAAAATAACTTTTTGAAATTCTTAGACATGAATCATAAGGCGCAAATAACTCCACAAATGAGTAGACTTTGAGAATTGATGTGTAAATGCTAAGGAGATGGATGATAAATATCTGATCATTATTCTTCACTTAATTATTCATAATTATATATTTTTTCTTTTGACAAAATCTTTTATTGATATTAAATGAATGCAAAATATATTATAACAAATATTGAATTAATATGAAATAATACATTAGCCACCTTCCAACTATTCAAATATCTATCCCTTAATTGAATGTGATTAATTAGAACAATCATGAGACATAAGAAGAATTACAGCGAAGTATAAATATATATGATATTAACTCATTCTCAACTTTTGGAGTGAGTCATATACACCACATTTGTGCATCATGATGACCCATGCACACCTCTCCTCCGCACTCACACTCATCCCGTTCCAAACGTCTTAACCTCCTCTCCAACTCTCCTCTTTTATCCTTCCCACCATTTTTCTGACACCCTGCAAAATCAGGCATAAAAAAATGAGCAACATGTAACATAGACATAATTTCCATGCCTTACAATTCATGTGCATAGACCATATGGAATACAAAAAATTACCCAATATATCTTTTACGCTGGATGTCTGGGAAATCATTGCCTTTTGATGTTTATGCGCTTTTGTTGTAGCTGCAAGAGACAGAGAGTCAGGAAGTATAACCGAAAGGGCAACATGCAAAGTGGAAGTGGGTACGTGAAGGTCGTGAAAATTTTCCTTTCTGCAACTGCAAAGGAAAACTATGGTTTATTGAAAGCGTGGGAGATGACAGCAACTCATCCCATGAAATTTCAAGGCGTCCTATCACTTTGCTTTTAAATCCTCGAAATAGTCCTCTTCTTCTCCACCTCACTTCAAATGCAACCATCTCTGGGTGCATTATTAATGCTGATAACATTTCATTATTTCCCTGTTCTGCGCATTCCAACCGGAATGTGTCTCTCCATTCAGGCTCTGAGGATGCCTCAACCTCCTTACTATTTACTGCTATGCTTTTGTTTAGATAATAACGAACAAACAAACTACCTTTGCAGCCAGGCTGAAGAGCAATATTTGTTGCTCCCACAATCTCCAACTTCAGTTGCATGCTGTATCGTTGCGTTGTCTCCTTCATTGAATTCTGTTCTTTTCTTATATTCACTCAAAGTAGAGCTATATGCCTGCCAAATACTCGCTCAGATGCCCATAATTCTCCTTCCTGTGAGTATATAAATAGATAGGGTTGGAGGCGTTAATTGTACTAACTATGATCATTATGAGTCCCAAAAGTTGCGGTGGGCCTTTGCTAATGCTACCTGGCCATTCATAAACGGACAAGACAATTAAGTCTCTCCATTAGAAAAAGCAAAAAGGGATTGAATTTGGTGGCTCTATGATTGTATTTAAGCATTTTAATAACTGTAAAATATAATCAAACTATGCCTTTAAGAGTTGTGCTCTCATAATTAACAGAAGGCCGTGTGAAAGAGTAGAGTCAGGAACTGTACTTCAAATAAACAAGTAGTAATGCGAACAATATAGAAGAGTGTGAGTGGATTATGGTGGGCGACTTAATTGGTGAAAGCAATATGCATTACCTACACAAGCCGGGTGATTGGACCCCCCTAAATTATGTGCTCTGCGTTGGCTGAAGGAGAATCCAATCATTATTGAGTTCACTTCTATTCTAAATTAAATTTGCTTATCCAATCACCTTTTTTTTTTAATGGAGGTCATTCACAAATTCTTTTTAGCTATTCGGGGAGCACGAGCCTTCTTGAGCTGAACCTCTTCAGCTAAGAGCCAAGGACTGAGGGGTATCCATTCCAAGCCTTCTTGGGCTAAACCTCTTCAGCTAAGAGCCAAGGATTGAGGGGTATCCATTCCGCTAAATTTGCCTGGGACACGATCCTGACCTCATCCTTTTTTGATGTCGGAGCCTTTGCACTTTGCAAGACTTGATCCTTGGTAGACTCATTTAGAACCTTTCAACTTTTTTAACACTTCAATGTAGAAATTTAAAGACAACCCATATAATAATTATCCATAGAAGCTATATTGAAAAACATAAAAGGACTAAGCAATTCAACGGATCCATGGTCCCAAAGTACCAGTCAAAATCAGTGTTCTGAGATGATTGTCTTCCCTTTTTCATAAAAAGAAGTATTAAAATGATACAATGGCGGAAAGATGACAAGGAACTCTTTAAGTTTTTAATAATTTAATAATCCATATTAATTGACTTTGGGAGAAAGTGCAAAACGATTAGGATATCTATACTAATATGGAAACACATATGGATCTTATCTGGTTTCCTTTCACAAGATTTAATTTACTCCACCAAAATGTTTGAGCACGGCAAGTTAGTGTTTTTTATTAACGATGGTTTATGTTTTCATTATTTAAGAGATTTAAAATACGGTGGTTCAGGTGTTTGATATTGAAGTTATTAGTTGTTGAGTGTTCAAAAATTGACACGTCATTTATGAAATTTTAAAAATTTGTTTAATCAAAATAGTTAGATATGGCTAATTTTGTTCTAGATTTTGATAATGTATGTAAATCTTTGGAAAATTTTACTTTGAAATAAAATATTTTGTAGAAAAAATTTCATACAAAAGCATGTTTAAGAATTAGTTCAATTTTGCATGTGTCCTACATTGTGTTAAAATAGATTTGATAATGCATGTAAATGGTTGGATCATTTTACTTTAATAATATTTTTTTAACAAAATCATATAAAACTATGTCTAATAACCAAGTTAATTCTACATGGGGCCCACATTGGGTTAAGATTGGATGTTGTCCAAAATCTAAACAAGGGATTTTTCTCTTTCACTTTATAAAATCCATCATATAGATGCCATTCTCTAGCATGGTCCTTAGTATGTTCATATTTTTGTCACTGTTTGTGATCAACACATCCAACAGGGAGTCAAATATGCGAAGCTATAAGAAATGTAGGATTGGTTATCATGGTAGGAAAATACAAAACCCACACTCTTAGATAGCCATAAAGGTTTGGATTCACATGTGCAAGAACAAGTTTGCAACAATGCACTATACCCAATAGAGAATATGAACCTAAAATTGTGTTGGTTATGAGAAACCCCAACAATACAGACACTCTTGTGCCAACATTTCTATGAAGTACTTGTAAATCTCCAAAGAAGGTGACTATATCTTGTAATTCTAATTCTAAACTACTTGTAAAATAGATGCTAGATTAGTTGCTAATCTATCTCCATTCTATATTTCAGAAGGAAAAGGGTTAGATATTGAAATGAAATAATAGGGTTTAAAGATTAGAGAATAAAAAAATAAGAGGTGGTGCCCAAAAAAAAATATTAATTAACTCCTTTGAAGTTCATTTGTCAATTAACTCTAAACACAATGACTAAGGCTACATCTAGTTCAACTCACTTTCATGAAATTCTCATTATGAAAAAATCATAATAGGCATAAAAAGGCATTTGAATTTCAAATGAATGCAAGTACTAGGGTGCTTCCAATTGAGGGAAATAGCTATTAACCAACCATCCCATGCGAATTATCAAAACCAAGGACACTCTTTCAGATAAGATTTTGAAGAACATAAAAAATCGTGCATTTATTCATAAAAAAATCCAAATGATATTTACATGAGAGATGAGACCCATATTTAGACATACAATGATGATCTAGATCACTATAGTGGAAATTATTGAATCCTATTTAAAATAACTACAATACAAATAAGAGGAGGGAAAATTACCACAAGATATGGAGTATCTAGTACTTGATCTTATAAATATGTTTGATCAAGAGGGTGGGGTAAGTGCAAAAAGATGGGTCCCAAAAAGGGGGATTAAGTGGCCACCTTTCTTCTTCTTCTGAAATTAGGAAATATTGACCTTGGACGTGAAATTGAGGATAGTTACACTCAAAATTTTGAGATGAAACAAAAACAAGGATTGAAGTGCTCTGAGTCTACTTTCTAAAATACTAATTTATTTTGAAAATGGTTGAGATTAAGGGATTCAAAAGAGGGATGTACACAAATTGGTGCTGTTTTTGTCAGAAAAACATAACATAGCAACTTTTATACATCCCTAGCACAGTGATTTTTTTTTTTAGTAATTTTAAAATCGCTTCAATGAGAAATTAGCTAGCAGTATGTAATTGATGCACAATTTTTTTGATAATTTTTTAATGAATATTTTATTTTTTACAAATTTTCTAAGTGAACACTTCTTGAAAAACATAATTTTGGCCGTGCTACCCCTACAAATTTTGGAAACTAATTGATTTTTTTAAAAAAAAATTTGTAGAATGGAGTTTAGTTTCTAAAAAATTAATTTATTTTAAATCTTGATGAATGGTTAATTTATAATAAAAAAAACACCAAACACTACTTTTTGCCAAAAAAAAGACACACAAACAAAATAAATTATAGATCTGAAAGGCTTAAAATTGTCAGAAAGTGAAAAAAATTACATCATTGGATAGCTAAGAGAGAACCTAATATTACCTAGGTGTTCGATTTGTTCGACATTGAACCACGTGCAATCCTAATGGTGAGCACGAACCCGATTATGTGAAATATTGTAGAATTTGCAAAAACACATCTTTGGTCGTTGGGAATGCCCTCTAACCCTTTGGGTTGGTATTCTTAAGGCAAATATTAAGCCCAAGGCTTGGGGATTCCCAAAGCAAGATATAACGTGCTCGCGTTATATCTAGTTTTGACATGGCTTTTGCATTTTGTGAATGCATTGACAAAACACGAGCGCGATATAACATGCTCACATTTTGATCTACATTGAATTTATTTTTCTTCTCTCTTTTTTTTTTCTTCTTGTTATCTTTGAGGGAAACTATATACATGAAATAAATATTTAAGTATAAGTTGACATTTACATATGAATGCTTAATTTCTTATACTTTAATTTATATTTCATGTATATAGTTTCAGGATGTTTGAGAGTGGTTTCAGATCTTTGGGAGTTATAATGCAAATTCTAGTTTTTGGAAGATCTCACAAATTTTAGACTTAGTCAAATTTCAGTAATCAGGAGGTCAAATTTTAGTAATCAACAAGTTGTATTATTTCTCTCTATCTCACTCATTTTTTTATCCCTTACACTCTAGACCTATCTCTCACTATCTCCATCCCTTTATCTCTCTCTCTCTGTGTCTCCCCTTTGCCCTCTAGTTCTCTCTATCTCACTTCTCTCTCCCTCCCTCTCTCCTCTCTCTCTCTCTCTCTCTCTCTCTCTCCCTCTCTCTCTCTCTACCTACCTCTCCCTCCATCACTCCCTACCACTCTCTCTATTTATCTCTACCTCACCTCTCTCTCCCTCCATACTCTCTCCCTCTCTTCTTCCCTATCTACTCTCTATCTCTCAATCCATCTCTCTACCTATCTCTGCATCCATCAAACCTTACCACTCTCTCTCCATCACTCCCTACCAAGTTCTCTCTGTTTCTCTCTACCTCACCTCTCTCTCCCTCCATACTTCTCTCTCCCTCTCTTCTTCCCTATCCACTCTCTATCTCTCAATCCCTCTCTCTACCTACCTCTGCATCCATCAAACCTTACCACTCTCTCTCTACACCTCTCTATGCCTTTCTCTCCTCCCTACCTCTCCCCTCCTCCCTTATTCCTCTCTACTTCTCTCTATCTCTCTTCTCTCTCTACCTCTCCTTCCTCTCTACTTATCTTTATCTCCTCTCTCCCTCTCTCTACCTCTCCTTCCCTCTCTAACATCTTTATCTTCTCCCCCCTCTCTATCTCCTTCACCACTATCTATTTCTCTCTGTCCTCTCTCTCCTCACTACATCTCCTTCCTCTCTCCCCCCTCTCTGCCTGTATATCTCCCCTCTCCCTCTCTACGTAGCTCTCCATCCATCGCAACATACCACTCTCTATTACTCTCTATCTCACCTCCCACTCTCTCCATCCATACCTCTCCCTCTCCTCCCCCCTCTACTCTATCTCTCCCTAATCCCTCTCTCCCTACCTCTCCATCTAGATAACTCCTAACACTCTCTACCTCTCTATCTCACTTCTCTCCCTCCCTCCCTCATTCCTATCTACTTCTCTCTCTCTCTCTCCTCTCCCTCCCTCTGCCTCTCTCTCTCTCATCTCTCCTCCTTCCTCACCTTTCTCTCCCACTCTCTCTTTGTCTCACCATTCTCTCTTTCCCTCTATAACTCTCCTCTATATGTCACCATTCTCTCTCTGCTTATCTTTATCTCACCTATCCCTCTTTACCTCTCCCTTCCTCCCCTCTCTCGCCCACCCTCCCTCCTTCCCTCTATATCTATATCTCTCTACTTCTCTCTCTCACTAACTCCTCTCTGCATGTTCCTCCATCACTCCTGCCACACTCTCTCTGTTGCTCTCTATCTGCGCCTCTCTCTACTCTCTATCTCCCTAATCCCTCTCTACAGACCTCTCCATCCATCACTCCCTACCACTCTCTCTACACCTCTCTATCTCGCTTCTCTCCCTCCCTTATTCTCTCTATACCTCTCCTTTCTCTAATTATCTTTATCTCCCCTATCCCTCTCTCTCTCACTAGATGTATCCCTCCCTACCTTTCCCTATCCTCTCTATCTCTCCTCTCCCTCCCTCTACCACCTCTCTCTTTCTCTCTCTCACTCTCTCCTCTCTATCTCTTCCATTCTCTCTTTCCCTCTCTATAACTCTCTCTCAATATGTCCCATTCTCTCTACGGGTGTTGGCAAAGTTGAGTCCACTTTTTTGGCCAAAAAGGTAGAGTATTTTCCTTGATTTTTAGAATTTGACCTTAAAATTTGAGCACTTAGAGATTGAATCTTCAAAAAAGTCACTAATCATGTAAAATGTAGTACTCAGAGTCTAGTTTCCAAATATGTAATTTATTTCAATACCCAGATGGTACAAATTGAGTTTCAATAGGCGTTTCTAAAAACCACTATTTAAAAGTCAATTTTTTTACCATACCATACCATGTACATGTCTGACATCCATATTTTGACCTAAATTATATTTTTTCTGAATCCTTTGGGAAAATATTTGTGACTCAACGAAGCATGTTTTGATATTTTTGTAATTTTTTATTGAATATTTTTTTTTTTGTTAAATTTCTATTAGCCATATTTGTCGTTTTGAAAAATCGTTGTGTATGACACGCATAAGATGACCTAAACTTATCATTTTTTGATTTTTTTTTAAATTGAAAATAATTGTCTAAAGTATGTTCTCGTGCAATCTGCTCATCAAAATGTTATGTTGATCTCAAAAGTTATTTAAATAGTAAAAAAAATGATATTTAAAGTTTATGGACCAATTTCATTAGAAATTAATTAAAAAATAGAAAAAATAATACAACTATAAAAAAATTACATATTTGGAATCTACACTGTTTCATCTACAATGGGTTTTAATTTCGTCAAAAGATTCTACAAAAAAAGTCGTCAGCCATATGTCCAAACTCGGTATTTTTCTCTGGCATTGTTAGGACTTTCAACTTGCAGGTCAAACTAGGTTGAAGGCCTAGGTTTAGATTCCCAATACTTTTCCCAAACCAAAATACAAGCCAAAAACCTGACCACAAAGCAAATCTAATTTCAAATTTTTAGAAATGAGATCCCATTTTGTAAATCGGGATCCCGTTTCTTAATATTAAATGCAGTGACCATTGACAGGGAAACAGGATCCCACTTTATAAACGAGATCCCATTCCTTTGTCAATGGTCCCCACATTTAATATTGGGGAACGAGATCCTGATTATAAAACGAGATCCCATTTTTAATAAACAGGATCCTGTTTGTTTTTAACCATTTTTTTAGATTTACTGGAAAAGTTTACTATGAAGTCTACAACTTCACATGTACGGCTGAGTGCGATATATTGGGCTATTTTTCATCAACTATTGTCTTTATAGGTGGTGAACTTGCATTTTTGAATGATTTTTTCAAAGGAGGCATCATGTAAACTATTTTTGAAGTGGAATTGTGTTAGTTTTGTGCTTGTTTGGAGGAAGGAAAGGTCTTCAACTTGTAATATGGATTGAATGTTTCAAATGAGGCATGAATAAAATAGTTTTTAAATTGGAATTGTGCTAGTTTTCTACTTGTTTTGAGGAACACAAGAGGAAGAATTTTGTCCTTATAGGTCTTCAACTTCCAATTTGGATTGAATTTTTTGAAGAATTTCACTATTGACATTCATTTGTGCTTGAGAATTTTATAATCATGGGTTCAAAAGCTCGTAATAAGAGGAGGAAGACATTGACTCCTGAAGAAAATGAAGCAAATAGAGAGAAGGAGAAACAAAGATAAAGAGAAAGAAGAATGAGAATTAAATCAATGAATGATGGTGGAGCATCTAATTCCGTGCAACTATTGAAGATGAAAACATTGAGGAGACCATGGTTGTAGATGAAGCTAATTTGCAAGAAGTCAATTTGGAGAAGAATATGATTATACAAGCAAGTCCTACTATGTCTTCAAATCCCTCTTTCAATGCTATGGAGAATGTTTCAATATGCACAAATCCAGGTACGTCTTCAAATCCACATGTTAGTGAAATGGTAAATTTGTATGTAGAAGTTTTACAAGATGCTAGACTTAACGGATGTTGACATTGATAATATTCAGAGAGATGAAACTTTTATAGAATTTGTTGAAAATAAAAAGAAAAATCTTTTGTTGAAAATGAGAATGAGAATGATCCTTTTGTTGAAAATGAAAATGAAAACCGTTTTGTTGATGAAAATGAAATTGAAAACTATTTTGTTGATGAAAATGAAGATGAAAATGTAAATCATTTTGAAGAATGAAAATGAAAATGAAAATGAAGATGAAGATGAAAATCTAGAATGTGATGTTGAATTTAATGAAAATACTTTTTTAAAAATTGAAAGTGGTGTTTTCGATAATCTTCCTGGTCAAATTTCTTGGAGGAAAATAAGAACACATGCAAATAGAATATACAAAAATTCTTTTATCATAAAAAAATTGTATTTCAATGTCAACTAATGATGCAATTGATGAGAATGCAAAAAATGAGGAAAATAATTAAACTTGGTTAGGGTTTTTTGTTAAACCAAAAAGAAAAAATCAATCATTAAAACATGTTATGTCTACTATTGCTAGTGCCATTAAATCTATTGGGAAAAATAGTTGATCTAAAGATTAAAATGCAGCAAAAAGAGCTATAACAACTGCTATAGTTAATAAAGCAACTTTGAATAAAAGAATGGTAAGCAATGTTAGTGAAGTTTTAAAAATACATCCTGAAACATTGCTAAGAGCGGCAAAAAGAAGAGAAAGTATAGAAAAAGATCCTATCAACCAATGTTGGAGTTTTAGTGGTTGACTCCCGAGGTCTGATATGAAATTGAATGTTGAAATTAAATATTTAATATAAAAAATATTGGCATGATAATACTAGGGTTTCATCTAATGCTAGAGATGTTTTAAAATTAAGGGCGGGGTCCAAAGTTCGCAATCCTCACCCAAAAGACCTATTAGATACAACACAAACTGAATTTTATAGAAAGTTTTGTGGTGATTTAGTGTGACTGAGTAATATTAAAATAAGTCAAAGGTCTTTTGAAAATGTAAACCCTGGTATGTAAAAATTAATAAGCAACGAATATCTTGTTGTTGTAAAACGCATGTTCAATTTCATTATTTTTATGATGTTTTTTGATATATACGTTGTACCTTGCATACTAACATGATTATACAGGAATGTGGTATTAATATGCCACCTGAAGCAATAAGGGAGTTTATTTCAGGTTTGTTTTGTGAAAGATCTAATGATAAATTGTTTTATTTAAGTTCTTGTATTTATGGACAATGCATTTATTGTGGAAATCTTTCATTCTTAAGAATTTGTATGCATGAAAGTGTTGATAATGATTTTGGACAACAGTTAGTAGATGTTAAAATATTTAAAATGTTTAGTATTCTTTAAAAGATGGAAAAATAGGAAAGCGTTGTGATTTAGTTATAGAAAAAGTTAGTGTGCATGCATTCATGAGTGAATTTAAGAATAAGATTGTACAAAAATATGTCATGCACTCTCAACATGCTCAATGGATTGATGACCAATTTCATGCATATAGAAACACATTTCCAATTGGTACTATACTTTCAATGGTTGATTTTGCAGAAAATTATACTCTAGCTTCGCAAGAGGAAATTCAATCACAATATTATAATTCAGTGAAAGTAGCTATATTTTTCCATATTGTTTATAGACATGTAGATGATAGAACTAAGGATGATAGAAATTTTTTGAGGGAGTATCATTTTTATTTTAGTGAAAACCGGTTACACTTGTTAGAGTTTGTTCAATACCGTTATAGTATATTTTATAGAAATTTAAGAGAAAGAGGAATCTAGATGAAAGAACACCTCATGTGGTTAGATAATTGTATGGGGTAGTTCAAGAATTCTCGAATGTTCTATTGGTTAAGTAGGGTTCACAAGGAACTTAATGTCCAACATATATGGAGTTTTTTTGAAGCTAGGCATGGTAAAGGAGAACATGATGGAGCTGGTGCGTGTGTCAAAAGAATTCTTGCTAGAGAGAAATTGAAATTTGAGGATGCACGTGGGATTGTGGATTGGTGTAATACAAGATTATCTGCACCTGGTTCGAGTGAGTACTCTATAGTTCATCGATTCTTTTGGTTGGTTGAAGAAGAGAACATTGTAACTAGAGTTGACTGTGAGATAATAAGTGGATCTACTAAATGGCATTCATTTAGGAGTTTGAAAACAAGCACATGGACTATTTGAACAAGGGAGCTTGCATGCTTTTTCTAGTTATGTATCTTAGGAGATTGGGAAGCATGTGAAAATACAAAATGGGTTAAACAGTGGGAGCAAAGATCGTTGACACCTGCACAAGCACATGATCAATATGAAATAACTATTGAAGAAAATGATCAAGTGTTTGCATGTGAAGACTATGACCGTGTTTCAGACCTTGTACAAAAAGGTAATTTAATTCAATTTATTTCATTTTATTTCACTTTATTAGGTTATTTTGTAATACTATATTATTTATATGGATATGTGCAAGTTATTAAATCAAATTTGGTTTGTAGGACATGTGTATGTTGTTGTTGCACTTGAGGGGAATGAAGAGGAAACATAATACTGGTTGGCTTGTTGTGTGGAGACTAAACATAAGTTAATAGAACATCGAGAAGATGATGATGGCTATCATTATCCAATAGGTATGGTGATCCCCTTAAGACATCCCCTTAAGCAAATTTTGATAACAAGTTTTTGATCCCCTTAAGAAAATTTTCAAAACAAGTCTTTGATCCCCATAAGAAAATTTTGAGAACTTATTTGATGATGGTTTTCATGTTTTCCAATAGGATTGGTGGTGGTTTTTGGCACTTGGCTACAAAAATACCCGACAAGGAAGAATGGTCTATCTGCATTCAAAGATTATGAAACGCATAAAAATATTATACATTATTGACATTTGGTGGTGGCAACAAATATAAAACTAGATCAGTATCGTGGAAAACCTACAAATAAAGTGCTATGGACAATTTATATGGAAGAGCATGAGACAATCATAGATCCATTACAAAAAAGAGAGGATGCAGATGGTACAATGGAATAAGTAAATACAGGTAAATATAGTTTTAGTTTTATATTGTCCTTTTAAATAGATTAAATACATGTTTCAATATTGGTCAAGTGTGTTATTAGTTGAAATTGATTTATATTTTCCTTTTATAGACCCTTAAGCCATAATCACAAAAAGGATCTAGTCCATGTAAATTCAACCTAGACAACATGGAATACTTGGTAAAAACAGGTAATTATTAGTTAAATTATATTTAAATACATGTTTTGATTACATATTGATATTGCTTGTACATTAATAGTTAAAATTAATTTATTATCCTTTTTTGTATCCTTAAGCCATCATTGCATTGATCTCATACTTTGAAACAAAAAGGAGAGGATGCCTGGATTCAACCTACACACATGTGTGGAATACTTTTAAATACAGGTACTTGAGTTGTGTATATATAGATAGTTTTATATAAATTAAAATATGTATGTTTTGATGATTTCATTAATATTGCTTGTACCTTTTTGATATCAAGTGGTATGAAGACCTACTACATTCTGGGCACGAGTTTGAGATGTTCTTGAGATGGCATATCCAAATTTTGTAAACATTGTTTTGAGATGACATATATGTACATACATACTTACAAAATTAAATATTTTGTACAAATTACAAATACATGTACATACACAATTATGTACTCTATGTACTTCTATGTATTAAAATCGACATTCTATATATTTTGTTTGTTAAATGTACATGTTTTCCTACTTTGAAACTTTATATTTGATTGTATAATCACTAAATATTATGCATAAATTATTATTAAATCAATTATATCCTTAAGATTTTCTATGACCCCTTAAGACATCCCCTTAAGAAATGAAGGTGGATTCACATATTCTAAATATTATACTTAATTATATCATTTGTTCTAATGACTCACCCTAAAAATTATAATACTTGTTTATATCACTTAATATTTATACTCAATTATACTCTTCTTTGATCCCCTTAAGATGTCGTATTAGGACCCCTTAAGACATCCCCTTAGGACGTGTCGTATTAGCACATATCCTAAATATTATACTTAATTATATCATTTGTTATGACGACTCACCCTAAAACTTATAATACTTGTTTATATCACTTAATATTTATACTCAATTATACTCTTCTTTGATCCCCTTAAGACATCGTATTAGGACCTTAAGACAACCTATAATTAGTGTTGGATGCTATTATTTGTTTTGACAACTTATAAATTAGTATTTGATGCTATTATTTGTTTTGATAGCTTATAAATTAGTATTGGATGCCATTATTTGTTTTGACAGCTTATAAATTAGTATTGGATGCCATTATTTGTTTTGACAACTTATAAATTAGTATTGGATGCCATTATTTATTTTGACAACTTATAAATTAGTATTGTATGTCATTATTTGTTTTGACAACTTATAAATTAGTGTTGGATGTTATTATTTATAGAGTTTATTAATGATTTTGTTCTCTAATCTTGTATGAAATTGTTTATTTCTTAAAATTTTATCCTTTCTGGTATATAAATGGATTGCTTTTGTTTGTAAATTATGATTTATTGATGTGAATTGAATAAGTTCATTTAATAATTATCACTAATTATTGAATGTACATATCATGTATATCATATATGAGATCACTAAATTTGTAAAGTATAAATTATATTAAAATGTCCTATTAATTTCAACTTTAATTTCATATTTATATTTAATTTCACATTAATGTCCTATATTAATGTCTTGACTATGAACATAAAATGCATAAATGTACATGTGTAAATTAAAATTTCAAACAATAATAAAGTCCATAATTTACAACATATTAAGTGCATGAAACCGATATATTAAGCGCATGAAATAAAGTCCATCAGAGTACAACCCATGAACTAAAGTCCAACTAATTACTTGAGCCATGAAATATAAAGTCCAACATAGTACATGAGAAACCAAAAAATTAGTCCATGAAATAAACAAATATAACCCATAAAATTATGTTTCTAGGTCATGTATTGTCTCTATAATCAAGAGACCTCTTCACGCCATGTGGACTATGCAGATGACTTGAAACACTCTCTACAAGAGAAAGATGAAATCAGATGTAAGACAATGAAAAATGATTTAATGACAAATTAATTTATAATTCATCATAAAATTCAATTACCATCATATCTGGGTCTGGATGCTCTGGTGCACCTGAACCAACCTCTAAATTTTCTGAATCAATCTACATAAACAAGACAAAGAAAGTTGAAATTAGATGTAAGTCTACAATTAAAAATGATTTAATTCAATTTAATTTATAATTTATCATATTTTAATTGTACTATATTATGGGGTTGTGCACCATCTTCTCCAGGACTTGTTTGTACATGCTCAACTACAAGATGTGTCTCATTCTATAAAAGAAAAATAATTTAAAACATGTATTAGCTCATATTATATATATATTCAATTTGAAATTTAAAATTAAAGTTATATTCATAACATATAATTTATAATTGAATTTAAATATAATAAATTTTTTAAATTACCATGATATCTGGAGCTTGCTCTGCATGTCCTCGTGGAGGTGTAACTATGTTTGGGTTAGGGCTGAAAGTCGCACTAAAAAAATCCTACAAGATCAAATTTAAAGCATGTATATATTTGCATTAGGTTAAAATATATATATTCAAGTTTTCAAATTTTGTGTAGAAGTTTTTTTAAACAACCTGAAAATCAGAGGCCTCACGAGTAGCTGCCACATCTAATGTTTGCTCGATGCCCATTCTCATTGTGGTATCAACCTAGACATGCATGTAGACATTTAACACTTATAATATCTACAAGTGTACATGAAAATTTCATATATAGTGAATTCAAAATTCATAATTGTAACTATACTAATGTAAGTTAAATAGTTTACAATATAAATGTACCTGCCCTTGATCTACGATGCTCGATAGTGGAGGAATGCTCGACAACCCCTCGGGTGGAATTGACGTGGAAGCCAATTGACTCGCCTAAACCAACATAAATATTTTAAACATATGTTCATGATTCAATTATAAATTTAAAACTCAAGTTAAAAATCATTTCATATATAATTTAAAAAATTGAAATCAAAATACCCCATAAGGGTTGCCAAGTAGGACTGGTGTCGATGTATGTACTCATGGAGCGGATGATTTCCCCATAATTAGTATCATCTTTACACCAAACAGTTTGATTGTTAAAATGTATTGCAAACTTTTCTTTGATATAAACATTCATCAAAATTCTTATAAAATGAACATGTAGATGCATATTTATACTTGTGTTGCAGTGTCCTCAGGGTGATGGTCTGCTGTAAGAAATTCTACAAATGAACTGATGTGACCAAATGAACCACTAGAATCTCCACATCCACCCGAACTAGGTGTGGCTTGATCAGGTCCATAGCATAATTGATGGAAACTAGTACATACATGTGGGACCGGCCTCGACACTCCTGGAGTGGTGCTCGGACTAACTCCATAAAACACTCCTCCATCATCATCGTCTCTATGCTCCTTACCCGCTATTGCAGAAGCATGCTAATCAAGGTCTCTTGCGAGTGTACTAAGGGATCCTAATGTCGAGACCACCGCTCAATGATGCACAAGTGCGGGAATGGGTGGACCAGGAGAAACAACAAGGGGTTGCGCATGCATGGGGCATTGGGGATCAACCCTTTCTCCTAACCTCTGTTGTGGCATGCCACCACCAACACCCTGAAATGATTTAAAATCAAAATAATTAGGCTTTTTCCCCATAGTTCAAACTCTACATACAATTTCCTCAAAAAATACAATGGGCACTCCCAATTAGCTTGTGGTGGACTATCAAAAACCATATACCATTGATCCCAAAAATGTGCACTCATCTGTGGATGTATGCATTACCTCATGGATATTCTAGATTTATTGGGAGGAATAGGCTGCCAAGTAACAGGGTCGAGAAAGTAAGGGGCTAGGTGGGATTTTATTATTTTAAGGTTTAAAATTTGTTTATAAGAGAGACCATTTGCATAAAATTGTCTCATCTACTCTCTCTATTGTCGATGCCTATCTAGATTAGAATCAATAGTCCTGATGGCATCCACAATGTTTTGCATCGTAGATGCAAAACATATCACGTGTGGTGGAATCAATTCTTGATTCTTCATAGCATTGATTTGATTTTGAATGGATGCAACCTGATCATTTATGTGTGCTCACAAGCGAACCTCATCAGATGCAACATGTGTTGGAGGTGGGATATTAGGTTGAGCGGGTGGAGGGGGAGGTGGAGGTGGTTAAGTTGGTGGATTGATGATATTATCAATGTTAAAATGATCCATGATATTAGATATAAGTGTGTAACTACATTAAATTTTACAAAATTAACATAGAAACTTAAAAAATTACAAGAAATAGTTAAATTTGAAACACACATGCAAATTTTTTTAAATAGGACGTGCATACATATACATACACATACATATACATTGATTGAACTTGAGCATGTGCATACCAAATTCAAAATTTAACATGTACATACATTTAAAATAAAAAATACGATGCATAATTTGCATGCATACATCATTCAACTAAACTATGTACATACATACAAATTTCAAAATTTAAGATCTAGAACTATATGCAATTTTAATACATGTACATACTAAAAAATAAACTTGAAACATTCACAAAAAGCTCATTTTGTGTCTAACGCACATATATATATATGCACACACACATATATATATATACATACATATATATATACATATATATACATCTATATATATATTATATATATATACATATATATATATATCTATATATATATTATATATATATATTATATATATATATATATATACATATATATATATATATATATATATATATATATATATATATATATATATATATATATTATAGAGGAGAGAGAGGAGATAGTCTAAATAGAGAAGTCATAATATATATAAGAAATAATCATCAGGAAAGTTCATAATTCCACCAAATTCATAAACATGTCACTAAAAATATCCATCTAGAACCAAAATCATAAATTCACGTCACTAAAAATATCCATCCAACCAAATTTATAAATTCATCACACAAAATATCCATCAAACGAAATTCATAAATTCATAACTATTTAAGATCATTGTCTTAATTTAGAAACTATTGTGGCTCTCTACTGCATATCTTCATTTCTTTGCATTTTATTTTTCAGAATCAAAAGTTCTCCTCTCCTCTATCCATTGTCGATGCTCATCTAAGATCCCATCCATAGCCCTGACATCATCAACAACAGTTTCCATCCTAGATGCAAACATCCTCATAGGTGGTGCGACACATTCTTCATTTTGAATAATGTTGATTTGATCTTGGATGGTTCTAACATTGGCATTGATTTGTTCTTGCTAATGAGCACCATCGATTTCAGGTGGTGGAGGTGGGGGGTTATGAGGTGGAGTGGGTGGAGGTGGAGGTGAAGGTGGTGGAGATGGATTGCGAATATTATTGAATCAATCCATGTGATCTATAAGATACGAGTGAACCTGCATTAGATTTGTAATTTTAAAATTAAGACACATGTTTAGGAAATACCCTTAAACCATTCAATATAAATGGCATAATTTAATACAAATAATAAAATATGTAAGCCTCATTTATGTCTAAGGCATATTACTTGAATGAAAATACAATTAACTATTAATATAGGACAATTTATGAATGCTATAGGGTTTACAGTTTAGAGTTTAGGATTTAGGTTTTAGGGTAATAGGATGGCTTAATGGGATCTATGTAGTAAGGTCCTAGTACAAAATGACATGGTTTTTAAGTGAATAAAATTTGGTGAAGATGCCCAAGGCAACCAAATTTCATTAAGGTCCGAGGCAACTTCACCAAATTTTATTCACTTGAGCTATGTCATTTTGTCCTAGGAACTTACTAGACATAGACCCCCTTAAGCCATCCTATCACCCTAAACCATAAGTTGATCAACCTAGATCATGAAATATCATTCATATTACAATCTTGCATGATCTTATTATTGTTAAATTTGGTTGCCTTGGGAAACTTCACCAAATTTTGAGAACTTATTTGATCCCCTTAAGAAATGTCATATTAGGACACCTTAATACATCCTAAAGTATGGCTTAAGGGGATCTATGTAGTAAGGTCCTAGTACAAAATGACATGGATTAAGTGAATAAAATTTGGTGAAGATGCCTAAGGCAACCAAATTTCATTAAGGTCCTAGGAAACTTCACCAAATTTTATTCACTTGAGTCATGCCAGTTTCTCCTAGGACCTTACTAGACATAGATCCCCTTAAGACATCCTATCACCCTAAACCGTAAATTGGTCAACCTAGATCATGATTTATTTCATTCATATTATAATCTTGCACGATCTTATTATTGTTAAATTTTGTTGCCTTGGGAAACTTCACCAAATTTTGAGAACTTATTTGATCCCCTTAAGAAATGTCATATTAGGACCCCTTAAGACATCGATTTATGGTTTAGGGTGATAGGATGGCTTAAGGGGATCTATGTCTAGTGAGGTCCTAGGACAAAATGACATGGCTCAAGTGAATAAAATTTGGTGAAGTTTCCCAATGAAACCAAATTTCATTAAGAGCCTAAGAAAAAAATGATGGCTTTAGGGTTTAGGGTTTAGAGTTTAGAGTTTAGGGTTTAGGGTAATAGGATAGCTTAAGGGGATCTATGTAGTAAGATCCTACGACAAAATTACATGGCTTAAGGGAATAAAATTTGGCGGAGTTGCCTAAGGAAACCAAATTTCATTTTAAGGTCCTAGGACAAAATGAATGCTTTAGTGTTTAGGGTTTAGATTTTAGAGTTTAGGGTTTAGGGTTTAGAGAACTTAGGGTGAAGTTTTGGTGTCCCTTGGAATATAATGGACTTTCAAGTTAGTGAAGAACATTTTCTTGTGGAACAATTGATTGAGATAGCTCTTGTTTCAACTGACCAACCTAGATTATGAAATCTCATTCATATTATAATCTTGCATGATCTTATTATTGTTAAATTTGGTTGGCTTGGGCAACTTACCAAATTTTGAGAACTTCTTTTATCCCCTTAAGAAATGTCATATTAGGACCCCTTAAGACATCATTTTACGATTTAGGGTGATAGGATGGCTTAAGGGGATCTATGTCTAGTGAGGTCCTAAGACAAAATGACATGGCTCAAGTGAATAAAATTTGGTGACGTTGCCCAAGGCAACCAAATTTCATTAAGGGCCTAGGAAAAAATGATGGCTTTAGGGTTTAGGGTTTAGGGTAATAGGAAGGCTTAAGGGGATCTATGTAGTAATGTCCTATGACAAAATGACATGGCTTAAGGGAATAAAATTTTGTGGAGTTGCCTAAAACAACCAAATTTCATTTTAAGGTCCTAGGACAAAATGAATGCTTTAGTGTCAAGGGTTTAGATTTTAGAGTTCAGGGTTTAGGGTTTAGGGAACTTAGGGTGAAGTTTGGGTGGCCCTTGGAATAATGGACTTGCAAGTTAGTGCCTAGTTTATGAATAGTTTTGATTTTATGAATAGATTGACTATTTCCGTAATAGAAACATATAATTATGAATTATTAGGATTGACTTTGATGTATATTTTAACTAGATATTTTTTTAATTGAATATAAGATTATTTTATTTAACATTTTTTTCATTAATATTTCCCAATTAAATGAATTTTATGATGTAAAATGTATAATATAAAATTAGTTAATGTTGAATCAAGTATTTTATTTTCAATTGTTTGGAATTGAAAGAACCTAAAAGAAAGAAAAGAAAAAAAGTTAGATTCTTTTGGTGTCTAGGTAACTAGTGCAAATTGAGATTTTAGACTAAACTAGAAGCCTAATTAACAAGTAATTGACTAGAATGAGGGTTAATATTGTCAAAAGACAATAGACAACACATGCAAACAACAAATGGAAACAAGGCATGACTAGGAGAGATCAAAACATAAAATATAAATGAATGTTGAATATTATCTAATTAAGTGACAATTGGAAATGGATTGTACACTTGGATTTAGGAATTTTCTAACTAAATTTGCAAACAAACATTGATAAAATTTATGAATTGTAACTATTCTTTAACATATTGTTTTCTAATCTAATTATAATTTAACATTGAAACTAAAGTTTAACATATTGTTTTCTCCATACAATGCAAATGAAATTTAAAACATTTCAGCAATGCAAATGAATTTTCTTGAGCTCAAAATTAGGGTTTTCAATATCAAAATCATTTGTTCAATTTCAATTTAGGGTTTTAGCAAAAAAAAATGTTTCAATTCAATTTAGGGTTTCAATCTAAGCAATTAGGATTTTTAGTGCAAATTTTTTGTTTCATTTCAAACTAGGGTTTTCAAATCTAATTTTTTTTGTTTGATTTGAATTCAAGGTTTCAAAAAGCTTGATTAGGGTTTCAGAATGCAATTTTTTTATTTCATTTCAATTTCTAGGGTTTTGAAATGCAATTTTTTTTGTTTCCTTTCAATTAGGGTTTTCAAATGCAATTTTTTTGGTTTGATTGAACAATTTGGGTTTCAAAAGCTAAATTTTATATCTAAAATACAATTCAAGGTTCATTTTTTCCTTTTTATTCAATATCTTCAGGTTTCATTGCATTTTTTCATCTATTTCTACAATTCCTCATTTCTACTATTATAGGAAATAAAATGCTTAAAACGTCAAATAAATTAAAAAAAAAATACTAAAATCTATTCTTCTATTAACAATTTCAATAAAAAATAAAAAAATGCTAAAAAGTGGGGGTGGAGGCATACCTGGAGGTTGGTTTTGTAGTCGCGGGACCACCCACCAAATTGGGATGCCGTGCGCAGTGAAAATGAAGTTTTGTTTGTTTTTTAAAAATAAATATGATTACAAAATAGGATCTTGATTATTACAAAACGGGATCCCGTTTCATACTAATTAGGATCTCATTCTATGTCCGTTGGTTTAGGACCCTTTAGCAAATGGGATCTTGATTTTTAAAAAGCGGGATCCCATTTGATATTTAGGCTCGGGATCCTGAAGCTAAACGAGATCTCAATTTTTAAAAATTGGGATCCCGTTTATAAAAATTGGGATCTTGTTTTTGTAATGCCGATTTCGTTATTTTGGCTAAGGAAAAAACTTCCATGTTTTTTGGACTCAACTTTGTGCACTTACCCCTCTACTTATCTTTATCTCACCTATCCCTCTTTACCTCTCCCTTCCCTCTCTCGCCCACCCTCCGTCCTTCCCTCTATCTCTATCTCTCTCTACTTCTCTCTATCTCACCTATTCCTCTATACCCACATATCCCTCTATCACTCCCTACCACACTCTCTTTATTTCTCTCTATCTCACCTCTCTCTCTCCCTCCATACCTCTCCCTCCATCTGTCCTTCCTTATCTACTCTTTATCTCTCATGTCTCTCCACCTTTCCTTCCCTCTCTACTTATCTTTATCCCCCCTTTCCCTCCCAACTTCTCTCTCTCCCCAATCCCTCCCTCCCCCTATTTCTCTCTCCCCCTATGAGGGTTGAGGGTGTAAGGTTTAGTGTTTAAGGTATAGGGTTGAAGCTCTAGGGTTAAGTGTATAGGGTATAGGGATTAGGGTTTAGGATATTAGGTATAAAGTTGAGGATATAGGGTACAAGGATGAGGGATGAGGGTTTAGGGTTTAAGGTATAGGGTTGAGGGTATAACTTGGTTAAGTGTATAGGGTATATTGATTCTAGTTTAGGATATTGGGTATATAGTTGAGGGTATTGGGTTGAGGATATTAGGTTTAGGGTTTATGATTTATGTATAAGTTTGAGGGTTGAGGTATAATGTTCTGGGTTGAGGGTATGAGGTTAAGTGTATAGGGTATAGGGATTAGGGTTTAGGGTGTAGGGTTAAGGGTATAAGATATAGGGTTAAGGCTTGAGAGTGTAGGGATTTTCATTT
>VDFB02271358.1:1163443643-1163481585 GCA_007258455.2 Sequoia sempervirens
GTTACTAGTTGTTAAGTTGCACTGACATTTGGCTTTAGATACAGTACTTCGCTCAATGGCTCACTTATGATTATAACTTATAATATATTGACACTTATCTCCATTCTAGAGACTTTATGTAAGAATTTGGGTGTGTGGAAAATTTATCCCGAAATGGAAGAATATATAACATTTGATATTTTTGCCACCCACACTATGATTTTTATTGGCATACTAGTTTAATGCACCAATGAAATTTTTAATTGGTTTGAAAATAGGTTTAATTCACCAATAAATTTTTTTTACTGGTTTGAAAATAGGTTTAATTCACTGTGAACATATTTTATTGGTTTTCAAGAATCGGAGTTTATTTTCAACAAAATAGTTTTTGGTTTGAAAATAGGTTTATTCATGTAAAAATATTTAATTGGTTTAAAAATAGGTTTAATTAACTAATATAAATGTTTTTATTTGTTTGAAAATGAGTTTTAATTACTTAGTAGAAATATTTTATTGGTTTAAAAATTATAATTAAATAGGGATTTTCTACAAACTTATAGTGATTTAAAAGATTTGTTAATTGAATTTATTATTTTTCCTAAAAAAATTGCCAATAAAATTAATATATTTTTAGGAATAATACAAGATTCTCTAAGTTTTTACACCTTTTTCAATGGGGGGTTTCTTAAAGTTATCCCTACCAAGGAGCAGAGATTGATCTCATTCCCAATCTATTCACACATTCAAAATTAAAAAAAAACACACACTTTAGTGTGGTATACTAGTAATTTAGGTTCCATGTTCATGTCCAAAATTAAAGGTACAAGGATCTATGATGTTCAAATTATCATTAAATCCATTGCTATATTTGCATGATTGTTATCCACTCTACATTGTGATAAATCAACTATTCATATAAAGCCTAGTATTGTTAGGTTGACATACCTGGGTTTTGTAGGCTTAAAGTTAAAGAGAGATACATCCATCTCTTGTTCAACGGCCCCATAATTTCATTATTAGTAATCATAGAGATTCATAACCCTTAGAATATTAGTAAGTTAGAGACCAACCTTTTCCACATCTAAGCCCCAAGATGAGGTGAAAGATGAAATTTACTAAAGAACTATAAAATATAACAAATTATAACTCATTTCCCATGAAGACATATTTCACTACTTTTATCAGTGAATTGTTTCTTGTGAACATACTAAGGTAATTGATTCAACAACCTTCTTTCACCTAATTCTTGAAAATATTTAATTTTAATTATAAACTTGAAATAAATTGCCCAACTTTTTAAATTACATGTTTTTTGAGAATCAAAATATACTATAATATTAATTTTATTTTCATATTCATTTTATTTTTCTCCTATAACCACAACTATATGTGTATGAGGACTAGTGGTGAGCAAAAAACTTGGAAAGATGACTCTTAGTTTGTAGAGAATGTTACAATATGCCATTCTATTTTTTATACATTAGTCCTTTCTAAATCCTTGTTATACTAGTTTGTTGCTAAATATTTTAGGTTCTTGTGACACTCAACAAGATGGGAAAACTAAGATTCAAATAGTCTTGCAAGCCAACATTTTGGATCACATTTCTACTCTAGCTTATATTCATTTTTAGCTATGTTTATATATATATATATATATAACTCAATTTAGTACAAGAAAATAATAAAACCTAAAATTATCCTTCTACTTGATCATTCGTCTCATTTTTGCTTCTTGTGTTTAGACCACATTTTATATCTTGGAAATAATTAGTAATGTGATCCACTACCTAGATGAGATTATTGAGTGTGATCTTTCCTTCACTTTCAAAATTTAGAATTTCTATATTTTAGATAAGTAATTTTAAAATATAGGGATTATCCATAGAAACACATTCGTTGTCTAAATTGATTTCATCATCATATTTAAATACAAGATCTAGACCCTATTTTCTTAAGTAAATATTTGATCAATTGCATCATTTGATTAAAGATGAGATACAATAAGGCATGGTATTACATATATTAAGGTTATTTAAGAAATCAAATAACATATATTACATTGGTGTTCATGCATTTATAATACATCTTAAATATATTTTCAATCTTATGAATAAAATAACAGGAAGCTTGACTAAAGGCTACATGAGTGAAGGCTTTGAAAGGATGGTGCAAAAGATCCTAACTTATTTTTTCATCAATACCAAGTTCAAATTTAAATATATCTCATAGGTGAATTAACATGATACTTCCTGATTTTAGGATATCATCATAAATTTGGATGAATTCACAATTTTACAAGTTGACCTAGCTAGTGTAATTCTACCTAACAACTTAGAGGATCAAATTTATTTCATCATTAATCATCCACACATATTTCATGTAGATCTATTATGATATAATAGAATCTAAGGAGATAGCTACATACATCCTTATCCCTTACTTTGTTGATTATAATTTACTGTTCATATGTCTTGTATTTGGTTTATCTCATTTATATAGCTTACGTTTAGTTGATTTAATTAATCATTTAATTATATTAATATAAATTTAGGCAAGGGCTATTTAACCATATATGGCATTTTCTATTCCTCTTCAATATTAAACCATACCTTAGAACCATGAGATATATCTAAAATAAAGGTACAAACAATAAATATAAACATTAGGATTACAATATAAAAATATTATTGTGTGAACATGTGTAGATATTTATTATTTATAGTAATTTAATAATAATGATTAATGTCCAAGAGGGGCTAAAGTTGGCCTATATGTGATTGAAAGAACAATATAAAAAAAGAATAGGGAGGTGCAAACAAAAATCCAATAAACCCAAAAGGGAATAAAAATAAGCACTAAAGAGAAAAAATCATATCTTGTGATGCCTCATAAGTCTTATCATATCTCTAATATTTAATGAAGTAGCTTTCTACTCAATCCTCAAGAAGAAACAATGCAAATAAAGGCAATCCTCTAGGTGTAGAGCATTGTGGAGGCAAAGTCTTTGGGTAGATGTTGACCAACATCAAATATATATTGAAAGAAAATATCAAAGAAACTTGGATCCTTTTAAGTCATGAAAGTCTAGAGAGAGTTATATGATTCTTTAATGAGGTGAAAGAATTGGCCCTAATCACATAGTAAGGAAAACATCTAAAAACAAAATGATCCTTAGTTTTACACTCCAAATATATTTGACAAATATAGTGCTCCTGAGGTATATGGTTATTAGTCTCAATGCAAAGGAGGTGTAAGCAACCTTTGAACAGTGTCAAAGGGATCCTCAAATTGCAAGGCATGGAGCTTAGTGTAACCTGGAGGTTGGATGATCCCATACTCAAAGTTTTGAGATATGTATTGTAGTGGTGCAAAAGGTTTGAGGTAATATTTTCCTAAGGTTCTAACCATTTGGAATCTAGGTAAAATTTATAGATCTCATCTCTACAAACCCTATTTATCTCCCTTACAAAAAATATCTAGTGCATCAATTAAAAAAATATGGAGGAAGCTTGTCTTTGCCAATGCCTATAAGGCTTAGTATTGGATAAGCCTTTGTGTACCATCTAGAGTAGATCCCATATCAAGACAATTACATAGAGGATTCAAATGCTTCATATGGGAATCTAAAGAAGTCAATTAAAGTCTTGATCATTTGTTTAAGCCTATAAATCATAATTACTACTTGAAAGATCACCACAATAATGACTGTAGTACCAAATTTAAGAAGAATGATGTTTTGGAGACCCGCTCTTTTAATATAAAGATACTTGTATAACATGAAAGTAGACACCTTTTCAATTTAATTCTCAATAACTTTTCTAAAATAAGACCGCTAAATTTCAATTTCATATTAAGACTTATAAATATCATATAAATAACTAAAAAATTCTTAAATCAATATCTTAAGACCAAAACTAAAAATAATATTTTCCAAAAGTAATGAGGACAACACACTCTTTATTGAAACTAGCCTAACAAAAGGACCCCTTCTTTATATAAGACCGTTCTCCAAGTCTAAAAAAACATGAATCTTGATTTATTTCAACCAAAATTCTTGTCCATAATAATACGCAACAATCTATGATTAAGAAAAAAGAGCTGATATTGCATTTGTATAGATGTTTATGCCGGTTACCAAAGTTGGAATATGAATGTGGAAGTTAGGATAAATATATTATCCAAGATTTAAGAAGCTCTCCAAAGTACAAATTAATAATACTCAAGAAAATCCCCTTTCTGCAGTTAAGGATTCATTTTTAAAGCTAAAATATTTATACTTTACAATATTTCCTCACAATAGTTGGGTTCCTCACAGTAAAAAACAATTTACCAGGGGAAATTCACCGTCTGAGAAATTTATCTCAAGGAAAATTCACCACTAGCAATTCACCGTGGTGGAAAATTCATTGCAAATGTGGCAATGAATTGCTGATGGTGAATTTTCTTAGAGATGAAGTCACGATGATGAATTTTCTGATGATGAATTACCGACAGTGAATTTATCTGATACCCTACTTACAGATGATCATCTGTGAAATTAAATTTCATGCAGATTTAAAAAAAAAAAAAACTGGGTCTAAACTGCTCTGTTGCAGTCGGCACAATGCATTGAGTGGGGAACAAGTGGGACCTCTTAACTTTAGAATCTGGAAACATGTTTTGCCTTGGACAGTCATATACACCACATTTGTGCATCATGATGACCCATGCACACCTCCTCCGCACTCACACTCATCCCGTTCCAAACGTCTTAGCCTCCTCTCCAACTCTCCTCTTTTATCCCTCCCACCATTTTTCTGACACCCTGCAAAATCAGGCATAAAAAAATGAGCAACATGTAACATAGACATTTCCATGCCTTACAATTCTTGTGCATAGACCATATGGAATAAAAAAATTACCCAATATATCTTTTACGCTGGATGTCTGGGAAATCATTGCCTTTTGATGTTTATGTGCTTTTGTTGTAGCTGCAAGAGACAGAGAGTCGGGCAGTATAACTGAAAGGGCAACATGCAAAGTGGAAGCGGGTACGTGAAGATCATGTGAAAATTTTCCTTTCTCCAACTGCAAAGGAAAACTATGGTTTATTGAAAGCGTAGGAGATGACAGCAACTCATTCCATGAAATTTCAAGCCGTCCTACCACTTTGCTTTTAAATCCTCGAAACAGTCCTCTTCTTCTCCACCTTAGTTCAAATGCAACCATCTCTGGGTGCATTACTAGTGCTGATAACATTTCATTATTTCCCTGTTCTGTGCACTCCAACCAGAATGTGTCTCTCCATTCAGGCTCCGAGGATGCCTCAACCTCCTTACTATTTACTGGTATGCTCTTGTTTAGATAATAACGAACAAACATACTACCTTTGCAGCCGGTCTTAACTGCAATATTTGTTGCTCCCACAATCTCCAACTTCAGTTGCATGCTGTAACGTTGCGTTGTCTCCTCCATTGAACTCTGTTTTCTTCTCAAAGTAGAGGTGTATGCCTTGCAAATACTCACTCAATCAGACGAGATTAGATGCCCATAATTCTCCGGCTTGCGAGTATATAAATAGATAGGGTTGGGGGTGTCAACTGTTGTAATTTTGATCTTCATGAGTCCCAAAAGTTGTGGTGGGCCATTGCTAGCCATTCATGAAAGGGAAGAGGCCACATACAAAGCATGTTGACCATGTGCTTAAGTAATTCGTTGGCTTTGTGTGGTGGTATGATTGTATCAAGTTTTCTAACTATAAAATATACTCAAATTGGTTAGGTTTTGAACTGTGAAAAGGCTTATTATATAGATAACCATTTCAACGTGTAAAGGGCGAAGTTGCGGTTGAGGGATGGGTTCCACCAGGAGTTGTGCTCTCATAATTATCAGAGGGCTGTGTGGAAGAATGTATGGTTAAGAATTGGTCTTGTGCTCGTACTGTAAGTCGAAGGAAACAAGTATTAATGCGAACAATGTAAAAGAGTGTGAAAGCAATATGCATTACATACAGAAGCCGTGTGCTCTGTGTGTTGGTTGACAAAGAAGCCAACCATTACTGGGACCACTTCTACTCTGAATAAAATTTGGTTTTCCAATCACCTTTTTTTAACGTTTCAGTATAAAAATTCAAAGACAAACGAAAAGATAAGACTATTTATATTTATACATTGATTATCAAAGCTATTTTGAAATAGAAGGACGTGCCAGTCAAAGTACATGTTCCGAGATTATTGGCTCTTTCTTTTTCCTGATACAATGGAGGAAGGATGACAAGGAGGTCTTAAGTTTTTCATAGTTTAATAATCCATATGAATTGACTTTGAGAGAGTGCAAAACGATTTGGATATCACATAGATCGATCTTATCTTGTTTCCTTTCACAAGCTTTAATTTATTCACCAACCAGCATTTGGGAATGAGGATGGCAACCAGCTTATTATATTTGCTGCAATTTTTTAATTTATTACAAAGGCCTTTTAATTTTTTTTTAAAGGTTGGTTTGTTTTTCTTTGTGCTATTTAATAGATTTTGTTCTTTGGTTGATATTTAAGTTGTTAAAAAATGGTACTCTTAGTCATGGAATCTCAAAAAATTGTTTTCAAAAGATTTTATGATGTAAATTTTTATTAAAGCAATTAGTTGAGGTAAGTTTTATTTATTAAAGTAGTTAGATATGGTTCTTCCTATTCTAGATTTTAACAATATATAAATGTTTGGAATATTTTACTTTGAAATTGGATATTTTGTGGACAAATCACATATGAAAGTATATTTAAGAACAAGGTCAATTTTGCATAGTTCCCCCATTGTGTTAAGGAGATTTAAATAATGCATGAAAATGGCTGGAATATTTTACTCTAATAGATTTTTTTGGACATAATCTCATATGAAAGTATGCTTAAGAACCAAGTTAATTCTACATGGGTCCATATTGGGTTAAGGTTGATTGTTGTCCAAAATCTAACTGTGGATTTTTTCTCTTCCACTTTATAGAATTCAATCATGTAGATGCCATTCCCTAGCATGGTCCTTAGTATGTCCATAGTTTTGTTGTTGTTTCAGATCAACAAATATGATAAGATGTCAAATATGCAAAGTTGTGAAAAATTTAGGGGTGGTTCTCATGGTAGGAAAATACATGAACCATTATATAAGCATGAAGGTTTGTATTCATAGGCACAAGAAAAAAATATATGACATTATTCACTAGAGCCAATAGAGAATATGCACCTACAATTGTTTTAGTCTTGAGAAAATCTAACAATATGAAAACTTCTGTTCTGATATTTCTCATGAAGCACTTGTGAATATTTAAATAGGGTACCTCTTCTAATTCTACTTCTAAGCTAGTTGTAAAATAGTTCCCTAGTTTAGTTGCTAGTCTATCTCCGTTCTCCATATACATGAGAAGTAAAAGGCTTAGAATTTATAGGGAAACAATAGGGGATAAGCTAGAGAATTAAGAATGAAGAGGAAATACCCAAAAAGGCTAGTGATTGATTAAATCTTCCTTTAACATTCAAACATTTATTGATTCTAAACACAATGGCTAAGAACAATCTACTTGATCTCACTTTTTTGGAATTTCTATTATCCAAAACTCTAAATAGACATAAAAAATGCATGTGACTTTCAAATGCATACAAGCACTAGGATGCTTCCACTTGAGTGTTATAGCTAATAGGAAACCCTCACACACAAAATATCAAGACAAGGGACACGTTTTGGGATAAGATTTTGAAGAATATAAATAAATATTTTTATTCATCAAAGAGCCAAAAAATATATTTACATGAGGGATGACACCCATATTTATACATACAATGAGAGTCTAGATCACTAGAGTGGAAATGATTGGATCCTAAAAGAATTTCAATTCAAAGAAGAGGAGGGAAAATTGTCACAAGATGTGGAGTATATAGTAGTTGATCTAATAAATATGCTTCATCCATGACAAATAGGTTGAATGCAAACAATATAAGAGAAAGGTGGCTTCATTTTTCTCCTTGATGGTAGTTATAAATATCTAGGTGATTGCACATTGGAAAGGATTCAATGAAGGGGAACCACTAAGCTCATCAATTTTGGTTGATCAATCAATTTGAGGTGCTCATAAGGGTTCTTAAGGGAAATATAACAATGATGATATGTTAGGGTCATCATTAATCTTGAAGGTGCATGTCTGAAATTTTTTGGAACCATATAGGAGAAGACACATTAGTTCCTAAAATATGAGGCAAGATAAAAGGAGTGGAATAAAGTGTTAGTAGAGAGAGAATTTTATTTTGTAGATAATCCACTTAGAAAATTTCCTAATGAAGATATGGGATGAGTGGATGGAAACAAAGTGGGCCTAGTGAGAAGATATTTTCCAAAATTTCTTGAAGATGATATGATGAATCATGGAAGACCTCATTATACCATCACTTATGGTAATATTGAAATATTTGCACCATTAGATATAAGAGATAAACAATTGGTGAAATTTGGTTCTTCTTAGTAGGTAGGTTCTTCAAATTTTTTTTTTTCATAGGAGAGAATTCTCATAAGAGAGATCCTTTCTCTAGTGTCAAAAAATGTTGTCCATGACATTTTCACACTTATTTGGGTCCTCCTTGTTAAATCAAGCTTAATGATGCCTTGATTTAGTGTTGAAATGTGTTTAACACATTCACATTAGGTCTTGGGACCTTGTAAAATAAATGGACTTAATTGTACCTTATTTAAGGTGTTGTAAAGTGTTGTACCATACTTTCACACTAATCTAGGGTTTCATTAATTAATTAGGCTTCTTTATTCTTTAATTGGCCTTATTTTGCATCCACAAGCCTTAATTAATGCATGTTTCCAAGGATAATCCCGACATAAACCAACATCCAATCATAATTCATGTCTTTTTAGGTTGTGTGGCCTAGATTTAGTGATCTAGGAATCATACACCACCTTAGGCATATGAGTCCTACCTAGGTTTCAGGGGCCCTGATCTTGATTTCACATAAATCTAAGCATTCTTGAAAAATGTGTCCCATAGCTAAGCCTAATGGGACTCATATGCCACTTCTGGTGTATGAGTCTCGTGTGGCCCAAAATTAAATGAAATTCAAATTCTTGGTGGGATTTTATCCTCCTAGATTTGATGTCGGTTTGTAGTGTTGTAATTTCAGGAAATTTGACATAAACAAGTATAAATACAAGGTTATTTCACTCATTTTCACCTAAGACTTTCATGAGAGAATTCCTAATAGAAAATTGGAGTTTACAAGAGCATTCAAGAGTTTACAAGAGCATTCAAGAGCTGATTATCAAGTGTTTTGGAGCATTATTCAAGTATCAAGCATCATGTCAAAGTCATCATGCATCATGTTTGTTTTTAAGCCAACAATTGTGATGTATGGTTTCATGATTCAAGCAAGTATTCAATTCAAGATCTATCACATTCAAGCAAGAGTCTTGAGATCTACATCCATTGGAGCCATTTCACACATGTTTGCAACACTTTTTTGCTAGGGTTTGGTGAGTTGCAACATTGCATGTTGTTTATTCACCATTCCTTCATTTCATTTCATTACAAGGTTTGATTACCAAATCAAAGTGTTTAAAGTTTTCCAAGTTGTCACCTTGTTTAGGAGATTATTGGGAGACATCTACAGAGTAGAATTCAACACTTTAGACTAGGAAATCAAGTTGAGGAGATTAAGTAGAGATTGAAGAGTAGATTCATATCTTGATTCTATGAAAAATCCAAAGTGGACGGATACACCACTTTTGGCGTATGAGTCCCAGTTCAATGATATTTCTAGATTTCGGGTGTTTTATACATATCTTTTCCAGATTCCTGTTCCTACCTAGAAACCCTAATATGGGACTAAATCACCCAGACTGGCGTATTAGTCCCAATAGACATTAATTTTAGTATTTTCAATATTTCATATCTTCATTCAAGCTCCTATAGGTTTTTAGGTGCACATCTCTGGTTTCTCAGCTTTCTATTTTGTTTTGCATTTAGGCTTTGCATATCATTAGGTTTTTTCATTAAATCTTGCATATTACTTATATTTACAAGCCCTAGCTTGGTGGTGAACCCCTCTTTAGTCCCTAATCAGACCTCTTTACATCTTGTGCAAGGCCTCAATCATTTCGGTCGACTTTCAGTTGGTGGTGGTAATGATCAAGAAAATAAGTCCATTGCCCCTCCCAACCAAAATTTGCAAATCTTTACCAACCCCATGCCAAATCATAACATTTCATTTTTCAAAGCTAGTGAAACTACAAAAAATGATGTGATGAATGTTGACACGGATGATGACAACATGGATACTGATAAACAAGATTCTATAGAACAAAACCCTATTGAAGGTTTGGTTGCATTGGTAGAAACTCAACATCGTAAGGGACAAACTAAAAAGCCTTAGGACATTGCTTTCTCATCTAAAGACATCATTAGAAATGCACCTAATGGTCCTCTCTACATAGCTGGAACCGAATCTATGATAAGCCCACTAATGGGATATTAATTGATCCTATCTGTGGAGAGAACGTGATCACTGAAGAATTCCTACTTGTGCATGAGCTCTATCAAGAAAAGTACGATAAATCGAAAGCATGGATAAAGACGCATAATAGTTTTGCTTTCCCTACAATGGGATCAATAACCTTACCTTTACAAATAGGACCAAAAAAAATAGATGTCTCATTCTCCATCATATCAATGTCAGATCAATTCCATTTGAAGCTTGGTTACCCATGGCTACGCTCCATGGAAGCCGTCCTGTCGGTTATACATAAATGCCTAAAGTTTCCCTTTGACAATGAAATTTTCACCGTGCATCATACTGGCTTTAACCCTTTATCCTCTTGTGGAAACTTTTCATTAGATTTCTTTTGGCCTGAGCCTATGGAACCTATTAAACCTCGAGAGGACTTCTTTTTCAAGTCCTATCAAAACTTTAAGGCGAAATACATAGAGAAATTATCCCTTCAAAATATGCCTTAGCCTATGACCAAGCCTACTATACTTGATGTTCAACCATGATCAAACCTAAAGACATTCCAAACAACCAGGACCAACCTAAGATAGAGCCTTTGCCTATTTCATATAAAAAGACCAAGAGATAATGAAAGCATTCCCTTCACACCTCCTAGAATAAAACAAATTTACAAAGTTAAAGAGAAAGTGGTTGAACAACTTTCCATGGTTCCTTCTGTTCCTCCCCTTATGGAAGAAAAGAAACCTATGGTTGGTAAATTTTCTCCTACACAAACACAACTTGAAAGTCATAATAAAAGAAACAAAAGTGCTAGAGAGCATAGGTGTAGACGTCCTGCCCTTGCTCGAAGGTTAAAAAAAGAAACAAAAAAAGAAAATCAAGATCCAAACTTAATTGAAGCAATGCATGATGAGTCTCCCCCTTCACCAAGACAAAAAGATCCTATACCGCTACCACAATAGGAGTTAAACCCTTCTTTTTACATTATCATTCAAACAAGGTTGTGATTAACTTGGATCACAATGATGAGGTTGCTAAGATTGACGAAGAAGTGTATAACAAATTAAATACATTGTTTTCCTCTTGTATGATCTTAAACGACAATTCTCCTAAGAAGAGCATTGAACTTGGTAATGAACCTAGTTAGACACTTGCTATTTTCCCTTTGGATAGTTTTCTACCTTTTGTATACAATGAACACGATTGGGATACATTAACTCACATGCACCTTACTAGTATTTTGCATTATTTCTTTTTCATTTTTCTTTATGTGATTGCATGTGCATAATGTGATCCTTTGTACTATTTTGTTTGATGTCTCTCTCTCTCTTTGTGACATTCCTATATTTGTACCTACATTCTTCTCTATGTCGTAAATCTTTTAAAGCTTTTCCTTTATCTTTTCAAGTTGTCTTACATGTTTTCCTTTTGGGGATGATGCAAGGAATTGAGACACTCATGTCTCTTCCATGTTGACCCAAAATCTTTTCCTTTATCTTTTCATTTGTCTTGTGTTTTCCTTTTGGGGATGACACAAGGCGTCGAGACATCCATGTCCCTTCCATGTTGACCCAAAAGGTTTTTCTTTATTTTTCTCTCTCTTTGTGTCATTCTTCTAGTTCTATGAGTATTTGGGGAATGATGATAGTTCTGAGCTCTCTAAAAACATTGTAGCAAGAACATACTAACCCCAAATCCATGGATCCCTCATGTGTTTGGAGTTTCATTTTTCGGGCAACCCCTCCCCATCTTTTTTTCATTACGTAGCTTCATTTGGAAACTTATGACTTGGTATAGGGCTTTCAAAATAAGCTCTCATGTCTTCTTTATTGTTAGCATTTATCATTTTCTACTTTAAAGTAATTTCTCACAACATGGTGTTTAGAAATTTCTTTAAAGTGGGGGCATACATTGGCATTAATATTTTGCATTTCATGTTTCATGGTGTAGTCTTCTTACTTCATGTGATGCATCTTTCACTTTGTGGTGACATCGAGTGTGATGTCCTTCAAGAGTGTGATATATCTTAGCACATTATATTCCTCTTAGTGGCTTGATGTGACACATTGCATCCCCTAAGTTATGAATCTTCTATTCTTTGATTGGTCCTCTCTTGGAGACATTAGACATAATGTTCCCTAAGTTAACACCTTACATGAATTAAGAAAAACTCCTTTGAACATTCCCTATTTTTACAGTTAAAATTTTGATTATATGGCCACCTTGCAGAACACATCTTGCATGCCTATGGAGCTGAACCGTAGATTTTTGGCACCAATGCACTTCTCAAGCTCTTCTAGGGTTTTTCACCTAAAAGGAGAGAGGTAGGGCCAAAAATTCTAAAGGGTTCATTCAAATTAGGTTATGTATGATGTTTTTTAAGCTAAATGTAATGTTATAGATGCAGCTAATTGATAAGATTGATTGATTAAGTATGCAAAACCTAAGAAACAAGTTTGTTTGAAAACACATTGTGTAATGCAAAATAACCTAAGAATGAATAGTAAACTGCAACATAAATGAATCAAACTAAAAGTGTGCACTTGGAACCTTGATGAAAACTGGAAATTACATTTGAAATTCTGTTGATGCTATTTTTCAGGCCTGGTGGGACTCATTCGCCATTCTGGGCGAATCAGTCCCAGTTCTGTCAAACTGAGCCGAAACCTGTTTCTGACAAAAGGGTACTAAAAAATTATGTAGAAAAATCAAAATTGTCCCTAGAGTGGGACTCATTCTCCACCCATGGAGAATGAGTCCACTTTTTAATTTTTGGATTTTCAAAAATGGATTTTGGAGCTTTCGATCTGCACTTTGACTTCCTACAGGTGTCTGCTTCTGAAACTCTGATTTACGGGTCTGAAAATGAGATTTTCTTGATATTTTGACTTGATGGATGAAGAGAAGACTTGAACAACCTTGTAACTTGATCTTCAATGACTTCCAAGCTTCTAGGAGTCTTAAATCTACATACACACAAGACAAGAAGGAGAAATGTTGAATGTTAGGGCTGGGGGTTTGCCTTGGTCAAACCCCTTCTAGGTAATTAAACCAAAATGATGAAATAAAGTAATGAAACATGTAAGAATGGAATTTATTACCTTGTCATGATGATTGATCTTGAATTTCTGTAGCAATAGAGGAAGATTCAACCCTTGAATGTCGTTAGAAGCTTTCTTAATGTCTTGCAATGACAAAACCCTAAGTTGCTTGACTTGAGATGGAAAATTGGTGGATGAATAATGAAGAATGGATGTGAATTAGGTTAATGAATGTGAAAATGAGTTAAAATATCTATATTTATAGGCAATTCACCTATTTTACCTGTTAATACCTCATCACAGGCCGACATGAAGCAATATTAAACTCAAAATTTACTTTTTTTCTCGCTCAAAGGTCAAAATTGAGCCAAATGGGAATCATTCGCCACACATGGTGAAGGGGTCCCACCTAGATGGGACTAATTCACCATGTATGGAAAATGGGTTCCACAGGGGCCAATTTGACAGCTCATATGCCAAGAGATAAGGAAATAAGGTCTAAAATGCAACCTTGTTGGGTATTTGATCAATTCAAGCCTCGTGATGCATAATATGGGTTAATATGGGAATATTGGTGATGATTTGAATGTCAAATGGGGCTTGGGACACATAAATCAATGTGAAAGTGTGATTAAATACACTTTACAACACTAAAATGAGGTCCACTTCACTTAGGAAGGCACAAAAACCAATGTTAATGTGCAAGACACATTACAACACTAGTTTAACATTACGTTTAAGTTAAGAACCTTCTAGATTGATGTAATTGTTGGAAACACAAGGGAAGACAACTGAGAGGGGGGGTGAATCAATTGTCACAAAAATTATACTTATTAAACTTATTCTTAGATCCGATATATAAACATGAAAGCATAAACCATCACCACATCAAAAACACACATAACACCAAGGTTTTTTACGTGGAAACCCTGTTAGGGGAAAAAACACGGTGGAGGTTAATCCACAATATTATACCCTGTTAAAAGTATAAAAATATTATAAATGGGGAATGCACATGCATTCAGGCACACTGCCTAGAGCTCACTGCTTAAATACAAAAGGATTACTGCCCAAAGGAAGACTCACTTTCTTACATAAACATTCATATTACATCCAAAATATTTTGAACTGAGAAAATAACATCTTCTAATGCCTGATTACAGTTCCAGTTAAGCACATAAACACTTTCTTTTGCTCACTCTTCTTCACACTTTACTTTTTCCTTTGAAAGATTAAAAAATTATTCACACACAACACTTGGACACCACTTGCATCAAATGGTATAAAAAATCAATCATATATATCCACAACTAAGGATAACATCAACTACATGTCGGCTTTAACAAAATATAAAATGTGTACAAACTGTTGGCCCAAATCAATAAACAATTATCAATGCATACCAAACAATGCCAGTAGGGTGATCCCACAGTAATGGGTTACAATTTTTGGCCAAACTTGACATTAAAATCAGGATTTTTCACCAGACATTCACTTTCTTACACCTATAGCAGCTAAACTATCAAGGTTTTGAAGATGAATCAAACTAGTTATTTGTTAGATATTTTGTGTAGATTCTAATTATATTTAAAAAAGAAATTAAAAAAAATTGTGAATCATTTTATGTAATTTTTAATAACTTATTTTTTCTACTAATCAACATTTTTAAAAGTGATGTTCACTTTGACGCACATTAACTCTTTTTATAGATAGGATACAATTCTAATTTTAAAATGCAATTTTTTCACACTTATATCTAGGGGATGGGTATTTTTCATAATTTTTGTTACATTTTTTTTTAATTAATTTTCCAAGTCAGCGTAATTATAATTTGGATAGAGGTGTACTTGACCATAACTTTTGTATTCATTTGAATTAACTTATTATTTTTTTGTTGGAATAAGGACATCAATACCTAGGGCACATGTATTTTTAGAATTTTTTCTTTTTCTATTTTTTTAGATGTGAAATAAAGAACTTGATGTTCATTGAAAATCCTACATTCACAAGAATTAAGAAATAAATATAATAATCAAATTAAACATATTTAAAATTATACTTTTTAGGAAGCTTATAATAAGGGATACAAGCTTACAAAGCATAAATTTTAAATGAATTCATTTGATCACTCAAAAGGTAAATCAAAAGTGGTTTTTATCAACATTTTGATAGGTGTAGAGGAGACTCGATTATAGGTATGGTTTAAATCTAACAAGGTTCTATCTAAGGGGGTTTGGGGGTTTGATCTAAGGGGGTTTGATCAATCCCTCTTTAATTAAAATAATTTAAATGGAACCTTTAAAGTCATAAATCATTGTATTTTCTAAAAATATGTGATTTCAGGAAAAAATTAGGATGTCTTATTATGCCTCAAACATCCTCAAACATGAAACACCTTAAACAATTATGCCTCAAAGATCCGCAACACACTACAATGACCCTATCGGCCATGATCATGAAAAACATGAACTCACAAAAGAAAATCACCAATTGCGAGCACACCGATCAATGCGGAGCAACAACACAGATAGAGCATGATCTAGAAACATCCACAAGCATCATGAATCACCACATAAGCATCTACAACAAATCAAATTACTAGAATCACATTATCTTCTTTCATGAGAACCAACTAAAGCAACAGAGCAATTGTTAGAACACATATACTCATAACTCAATCAAATCTTCATGTGAACCTCTAAAAATTTATGTGGATAAACTAGATTTACTTAACAACAAAATTTTTAATCCACAACCTCTTATCATCAATACACTGAGCTAGCCACCATACTGAACTTCACTATATCACTGACAACCTGCAACTTATTTTATTACAATTTTCTCAATATCCTCAACATATACAACCTTAAAGACATTAATGCCAATAGTGTTGAAATCAATGAAAACCACATATCAACAATATCCAACAATCTCCGCCTTTGGTATTGATGGAAACACATGATGTGAAAAACACCATCAATGCAACTTTCTCTTAGCACTTTCTCCCCCTTATATTTTGACTCTTTTCTCCTTAACTCTTTCACAATTTTTCACATGACTCTTCTCCCTCTTTGACATCAATGACAAAGATACACATTATCTTTCTCCACACAAGCTTTGAACCACATTCCTGAACTTATGACTACTCCCCCTAAGTATCAGCCACCACAACATCAATCCAGATCACAAGATATGACTATGAAATGCACAGACTGATGCAAGTCAATGAATATTAGTTCTGATTAGGAGGGGTAATCACCCCTAGCTTCCCTCTAAGATACTTAAAAGTATCCTTAGGCAAGGGCTTGGTAAAGATATCTACAATCTGTTCCTTAGTGGGCACATACTCCAATCTGACTTCCTTTTCACTCACCTTCTCTCTCAAAAAGTGAAACTTGATAGATATATGCTTGGTTTTTGAATGCAACACCAGATTCTTAGAAATGTTAAGTGCACTTGAATTATCATAGAATATAACAATAGGTTCGTCATACACAACTCTGATATCTTTCAACATTTGCTTCATCCACAATACTTGAGTACAATTGTTAGCAACAAAAATGTATTCTGCCTCTACAATAGATAAAGAAATGACATTCTGATTCTTACTTAACCATGAAATCAACTTCTTTCCCAAGAAAAATGCACCACCAATGGTACTCTTTCTATCATTCACATCTCCTGCCCAATCAATATCAGTAAAAGAACTTAGAGTAAGGTGATCATAATCTCTAGGATACCATAGGCCAAAATCAACTGTCCCCTTCAAGTACCTAAAAATCCTCTTTACATCTGTCACATGAGATTCCTTAGGATCAACTTGAAATTTTGCAACAATGCATACAATATTCATGATGTTAGGTCTAGTTTGAGTCAAATAGAGCAATCCACCAATCATGGATCTGTATCTAGTCTGATTTGTTTTAGGAAAATCATCATCTTGTGTTAACTTACATCTGATAACTGTAGGTGTACCAACTGGCTTTGAATCTTCCATACCAAACTTCTTTAGCAATTCTTTCACATACTTGGACTGAGATATAAAGATCCCTTTATCTAGTTGAGTAATTTGTAATCCTAAAAATATTTTCACTTATCCAATCATAGACATCTCAAACTCACTCTGCATCTCATCAACAAACTTCATGCACAAACTATCATCTCCTCTAAAAATGATATCATCAACAAAGACTTCAACAATCAAATCTTTATCATGATCAATCTTGAAATACAAATTAATATCAATGGTACCTTTATTAAATCCAAGCTTCAAAAAATACTTGTCCAATCTGGCATACCATGCTCTTGGGGCTTGCTTAAGTCCATACAATTCTTTCTTCAACCAGAAAACCATATATCCCTGATCAGTCAATTGAGATCCATCAGGTTGCTCAATATACACTTCTTCTAGTTCACCATTTAGAAATGCTGACTTGACATCCATCTGATAAACCTTGAAGTTTTTGTAAGCGACATAAGCAAGAAATAGTCTCATAGCTTCAATCCTAGCAATGGGAGAAAAATTTCTTCAAAGTCTAAGAATATCCTTTACACACAAGTCTTGCTTTGTTTTTAACTTCACCTTGCTCATTCAGTTTGTTTTGAAAGACCCATTTAGTTCCAATTACATTTTTTTCCTTAGGTCTAGGAACAAGAATCCATGTATCATTCTTCTCAATTTGTAGTAGTTCTTCTTTCATTTCTTCCACCCAATGTTCATCTTTGCATGCTTCATTGACACTATTAGGCCCAGTCTTTAAGATCAAACAATATTCTTCTATAATTCTTCTCCTAGTTTAAACACCTTTGTTCTTATCACCAATAATCTAATCTTCTAAATCATTTAGTATTACATACCTTGGAATCTTAGGGTGTTCTTGGATTTCAGGCTCTTGTGATCTCACTTCTACACTTTCACTAGTTCCTTCTTGATTTTCTTGATTCACCAGAATGATCTGAACTTGATTTGGAGTCTGAACTTTCTTTCCTTTATCTAAACTATCATTTTGATCGTCTAAATCATATCCACAGGTTCTGGATGGTCTAACTATGTCTAAATCAACCTTGACATTATCACTTTCAATTACTTTCCTCAATCTCTTATTGTAGCACTGGTAGGCTTTACTTTTAGTAGAATAACCAAGAAAGATTCCTTCATCACTTCTAGCATCAAAATTACCTATATCTTCATCTCTTTTGATATAGCATTTACTCCCAAAGATCTTGAAGTATCTAACAGTAGGCTTATGACCATACCATAGCTCATAAGGAGTCTTACCGGTGCCACCTTTGACATGTACTCGGTTGAGAGTGTAAATGACAGTACTCACAACTTCTCTCTAGTAGATATATGCAAAACATTTCCTTCCAACATCATAGTCCTAGCATCTTCTTGAATTATCCTATTCTTCCTTTCCTCAACTCCATTTTACTGAGGGGTTTGTGGGGCAGATAATTGTCTCTTTATCCCATGCTCTTCACAAAAAGAATTAAACTCATCGGAAGTGAATTCACCACCTCTATATGATCTCATACATTTATTCTTCAGACCTGTCTCTATCTCAACCATAGCCTTAAAAGTCTTGAACTTCACTAGAGCTTCAGATTTCTCCCTTAAGAAAGTAACCCACATCAATCTAGATTAATCATCAATAAGTAGAATGAAATACCTGTCTCCTTGTGAAATTCTGACTCTAGAATGATCGCACAAGTCAGTATGCACAAGCTCCAACACTTCATTTGAACAATGTTGTTTGCTCCAGAATGAAACTCTAGTTTGCTTCCCTAACTGACATTCCTTGCATATAGTATTAGTAGGTTTTATCAACTTAGGAAGATCTCTCACATCCTGAGTAGAACTTATCTTGATAATATTATCAAAGTTTACATGGCACATTCTCCTATGCCACAACCAACTTTCATCAACTTGAGCAATCAGACAACTTTTACCAGTAGCATTTAGGTGAAAGATATTACCTTTTATTTTTGTACCAGATGCAATCACATTTCCATAACTCCCCAATATTCTACACTTTCCATTCTTGAATTGAAGATTGTATCCCTTGTCAACCATCTATCCAACACTTAAGAGATTATGTTTCAAACCTTCCACATATAGAAAATCATCAATATTATGCTTACCATCAAGAGAAATTGATTCTCTGCCACGAATTACACCAGCTTTGTCATCACCAAATCTTACAACACCACCATCATACTTTTACGAGCTCACAAATTTACTTTTATCACCTGTCATGTGATGAGAGCATCCACTGCCAATCACCCATTCATCTTTTTCTTCAACTCTAGCAGCTAGAGCTTTCTCCACATTTGTGCAACTAGCATATTCAATAGGTACTGGATCATTTTCCTTGATAGCAATAAATACCCATTTGTCCTCACTTAAATTCCCTTTATTAGATTCATCATCTGTCACACTTTCATCAACAACATAATAACACTTTCTTTGGAATCTAGGCTTGTTAGGTCTTGGCTTAGGAACTATTTCTGGACACCTTGAAGAAAACTATCTTATTACAAGAAAAATATTTAATAGGCAATTTCCCTTTATACTTTCCTTCTCCCCTAGCTTCCCTCTTGACAATAAGTGCTTCAAGCTCATATAGTTTTCTCTCTTCTTCTTCAATCTCTCTCATTTCCTGCTCATACTTGGACATTTTTCTAGAATAATTTTCTCCCGGATCATATCTCTACTTATCTTTTCTAGAGATAGTAGCTTTAAATGTAGATTCTGTCTTAGGAAGAGAATCACCAAACTCACTTAACTCAAAATTAGTAAGCTTACCAATCAACATGTCTCTGGTTACATTTGTCACAGTCCGGATCTCCTCAATAGCAGTTGCTTTGTGTTTGTATGCAATTGGAAAGGATCTAAGCACTTTAGCAACAATCTCTAATTCTTCCAATGTTCCACCAACACATCTGATACTTCACACAAGTTCATTCACTCTCTGCATAAAAGAAGTGATGTTCTCATCTTCACCCATTCTCAACATTTCATATTTCCCTTTTAGACTTTGCAGCTTAGAAATCTTCACATGGGTATCACCTTAATACAAAGTTTCTAACTTTTTCCAGATCTCATAAGCAGTCTTTAGCTCCATTACATTTTTCATCTTAGAATCAGTCAAAGCACTCAACAATGCTTCCTTAATCTCACCTGTAGTAGAAAGACCGTTTTGTGGGATGATATACCTGTATGCGTCTAAAAATGGTCATGATTAAGCTTGTTAATTAATTGAATATGATTTATTTAATTAATTCCTCTAATGTCATCTACATATAAATAAATTTAATTATTTATTTATATCGTTCATCTTCCAAATTCTTCTACCTTAAATTAAATAAATAATTTTATTTAATTACTAACATTTCTACCCTCTGCTTAATTAAATTAAATAAATTTTTATAATTTATTTATATTTAATTATCATTTTGGTTCTAAAATTTAAATATTTTTGAATATTTAAATAATGGAATATTCTCCATCCCATATTCGAATTTAAAATATTAAATATTTTATTTAATATTTTCCATCTCACCCTAATTTCATTTTTAAACATAATTAAATATGAGTTATTTAATTATGTGGGTTTCCATTTCCATCTTCACTCCTAAATTAAATAAATTTAATTTATTTAATTCTAACTCATTTTTAACTGACCTTTCCAAATTCTAACTCGCTTTTTGAAATGGAAATTTCTCTTCGAAACTCAATGAAGAAAAAGGGAAACCTTCCATCCTCTTCTCCACTTTCGAAAATCTTCTGCCGTCCGTCCATACAAGCTTAATCCGGGCCGTCGATCGATTCAGCCAATCAAACTCGTTCGAAAACTATATAAAAGCCCGAGAAAATCCAAGCCTTGGTTAATCATCCACATACACTACACATACTCACCCACATTCACATGCATGCACTTACATACGCATACCTACGTTCAGGCAATCAGCTTATGCATTCACATCATTTTCAGCATCACATTCGTACTTTCATATTAGCATAGCTTTCTTGCATTTTGCATATTATGCATTCTTATTTTTATCTCGTTCTTCATGTTGTCATTTTGTTGAGCTCTACCTGCTGATCTGAGAGCCATTCGAAGCAACAAAAATGTTGAAGTTAGAGGAGGATAAGACGGTTTCGAGAAGCTGCTATTATGGTTTTGCATATTCTGTTTCCTTTTCAGCTTTTTCGATTTAATGTCTTATTAACATGTGTTTGATTTCATTTAAATTGATCCAATATTTCACACACACAATACCTATTCTTTGTAATTGTTCAGTAAGGTTCACCAATGCATCTTAGATGACACTCCATTCAAGTCTTCCACAAAGAATAAATAGTTCCATCAAATCTCAGACCAATCTTCTTATATGTTGCCATCCCAGATCACCTCAAGCTATTAAACTTCTTCCGAGGAATCTGCTCTGATACCAATTGTTGGCAACACAAGGGAAAACAATTGAGAGGGGGTTGAATCATTTTTCACATAAATTATACTTATTAAACTTACTCTCAGATCTGATAGATAAACATGAAAGCATAAACATTACTACATCAAAAACACACATAAAACCAAGATTTTTTACTTGGAAACCCTATTAGGGGAAAAAAAACATGGTGGAGGTTAATCCACAATATTATACCCTGTTAAAAGTATAAAAGTATTATAAATGGGGAATGCACATGCATTCAGGCACATTTCCTAGAGCTCACTGCTCAAATACAAAAGGCTTACTACCGAAAGGAAGACTCACTTTCTTACATAAACATTTAGATTACATCCAAAAGATTTTGAACTGAGAAAATAACATCTTCTAATGCTTGATTACAGTTCCGGTTAAGCACATAAACACTTTCTTTTGATCACTCTTCTTCACACTTTACTTCTGCCTTTGAAAGATTAGAACATTATTCACACACAACACTTGCACACCACTTGCATCAAATGGTATAAACAATCAATCATATATATCTGCAACTAAGGATAACATCAACTACATGTCGACTTTAACAAAATATAAAATGTGTACAAACTGTCGGCCCAAATCAATAAACAATTATCAATGTGCACCAAACAATGTTAGCCACAACATAGTAAGGACCCAAAATAACATCCTCAAACACAAAACACCTTAAACAATTATGCCTCAAAGATCTGCAACATGCTACAACCACCTTGCCAACCATGATCGTGAAAAACATGAACTCACAAAAGAAAATCACCAATCGCAAGCACAAATGCGGACCAACAACACAAATAGAGCACAATCTAGAAACATCCACAAGCATCATGAATCACCACAGAAGCATCCACAACAAATCAAATTACTAGAATCACATTATCTTCTTTCAGGAGCACCAACTAAAGCAACAAAACAACTGTCAAAACACAAATACTCATAACTCAATCAAATCTTCATGTGAAACTCTGAAACTTTATGTGGATAAACTTTGATATACTTGAAAACAAACCCTTTAATCCAAAACCTCTTATCATCAATACATTGAGCTAGCCACCATACTGAACTTCACTGCATCACCGACAACCTGCAAATTATTTTATTACAATTTTCTCAATATCCTCGACATATACAACCTTAAAGACATTAATGCCAATAGTGTTGACATCAATGATGACCACATATCAGAAATATCCAACAGTAATAATGTTATTAAACACATTTTATAATGTTGAATTAGGGAGAAATAGATTAATTAAGTCTAGAAAAGCGTGAAAGTATCTTACAACACTTTACAACACCTTTACAAGACATCATTAAAAGCATGTTATTCAATTTGGAAGGGTCCAATACCTAGTTTGGATGCATAAAATGCCTCACAACACCTGCATAAAGGCCTCATTAAGTTCATTTATCATGAAATATTCCCATGTCAAGCAAAGGGTACTTTTTTCTACGACACATTTAGCCCCCACTTTAGTGAGAGGATTCAAACTTGCTTCAAACTCACACTAAAGTAGACATTCAAGAGAGATCCAAATGTTTAGATGCAGATGAAAAAGAATGAAAAAGATCAAAGGAGGTTACACAAGCCCCTAGGATCTAAGTTACTAAGTTAAACCATCAAGATACAAAATCATGCAATGGCAAGAAAGAGAAAGATGAAAAAGGTGGATCAAGCTTCGATCATTTGTCCAACTAGTTGTGGATTAGGTCTAGGCTTGTTTGTTTCAGAAAGACAATGCATACTAACTCTAGGGTGATGGAACTCTTGGCTATACATCAGGTTAGAAAACCCAAAATTATACTCAATCTGGGGCCACGAAACTTCTAGTTGTCTGTGGGGTGAAAAATCCCAAAAGGTGAAATACATACGCTAGTTGGTATGCATTCACAAACACATAGGTGGCTATGGGGAAAGTCGTGCCTCAGAGTGGGCTTCCCACTCAACCATAGTAAAGTTATACCTCTTGATAACTTTAATAAGGTGCCATAAAGGAAAATTATTTTTGAGCTCTATGAAGTAAGCAAAACTTCGTATGCTTGACACTCATAGACATTGTTAGTGTAGAATAGTGTAAGGATTGTTCAAAGGGATTTTTCTTTGTTCGTGCAAGGTCTCATCTTAGGGAAAATCACACTTAATGTCTCCAAGAGAGGATAAATGCAAAGGAAGTATCACACTCTTGGAGGGAATCAAGCCCAATGTCTCCACCAAGAAAAGGACGCATCACAAGAAGAAATAAATCGTACAATGAAATGTGAGTGGTGATGTATGCCCCCACTTTAAAGTGGTTGCAAACACCAGAACTGTGAGCAATTGCTTTAAAGTAGAAGAAGGGAGAAGAAGACATGAGAGCTTACTCAGAAATCCCTATGCCAAGTCGTATGTTCCCGATAAGCTACATCATGAATAAGGGAAGTATGTGACATGCGGGCTAACTTAAGACATGTCGTCCACATCCCAAGCTTGTTCTTGTATGTTCATGAAAGGTTAACGACTAGCTAAAGGAGGAAAAAAAAAGTGACATACGAGGACAAGGCTATCAAACCCCTTGCCCCCACTTAATGCAGGACAAAGGTGAGCCAAAACAATTAAGGAAATATAGGTGAGAGTGAAAATTGGTATCAATTAGAGGAAGTAGTTGCCCCCATAGAAGGAAGCAAACCAAACTCTTGAAAATGTTGGATTTTATGACTCAAAGCCTAACATTAATTAGTGGAATGACCATGAACTCTATGATATGCACAAAATGAAGTCTTGGAATAACATTTCTTTCAAGTTCTTGGAGGGAGGGAGATCAAATGATCTTGGAGGAGTCTTGACAAGATACTGTCTTGATCAAGAGGAGAAGGTGGTCTTGTGGTTTGTTTCAAAGATACATCTTGCTTAAAAGTGGATGTCATACTTACACAAGTGTCTCTAGACTAAGAGATTTTATTCTTCCCATTATAGGAAGGTATAAAATCTAAATGAATTCAAATCATGAACATTTTGCGAGATGACATTGACATTAAGAGAAGGCATAGTTGTGTGTTGCATGTTTGGTAAAGGATGATGTTCAAGACCACTAGTTGTGAAGGATGATTTAGGAGTGTGTTGTGTGAGATTTTTGATTTTGAGTGAAGGCTTGGTGATCTCTATCATGGGTATGTGCAGGATCATGATGGACCAAAAAGTGGCAATGGAGAAAAAATTACGTTTTTCATCAACCCAAAAATGCGAAAATGCCGAGTTGACTTTTTTGTGGCTTGGGTGTCAATACACACCTCCAAAGCAATAACCAAACCAAGATGTCCATATCGGATATCCGATTTGAAGGAAACATATATATACAAAATTTGGCCTTGTTAAAATCATTTCACATTCACAAACAGGCTGCAACGCACAGTGAGGAGGTTCTGCACATATTAGATATCCGATATCCGTTTTGAAAAGGTTAGATTTTAAATTTTTCTATACTTTGATCAAATTTTGAATTAGATTTGTATAATTTTAGTTAGTTTTTTATGGATTTTTTTTCAAAATAGGGTTTTTGATTGAATTTTTATAAAAAAATTGAGTTTAGAATGGATTTTGATTAAAAATGAATGTTTTTTTATGGATTTTGATTTAAAAATGGTGCTATTTATGTATTTGTATTAAAAATTAGAGAATTTTATAGATTTTTTTTAAAAAGTAGGGTTTTTTTTTAAAACTAGGATATTTTTACAATATTTTCATTTATACTGTCTAATTTCAATTAGATTAATTAGTTTTTAACTTTAATCAGGCATTATGGCTGCTAAAAATGAAAATGCACAAATTCCAAATGATCCACCAGTTGAGAATGAAAATGCACAAATACCAAATGCTCCACCACCTCCGTAAGCATCAATTGAAGAATTAATTTGTGAAAAATTGCAGCAATTAAAGGGAATTTCTGAAGTTTATAAGAGAATCCCTCGATTATTCGAGATGTCAAACACATTGAACGATATAATTAAAAATATAGAAACCCTCTCCACCCAACATAATGCCTTTCATTCGTGGTGAGAAGACATGAGTGAATATTATGGATGTGGATTGTCTTATGATGATGTGAGAATAACCAAAGCCCAAATAGCCTCTTTATTTGTTAACCCCCGCACTGGTTTTCTAGTTAATGTTAATAAACCAAAACTTTCTATAAAATGGTGCACGCATAGGGACATTGTAGATAAATTTTGGGATTGTTGGTGTATGGTTTTTGATAAACCACTGAACAACAATTGTGATATACCATTTTACTTTATTAAAAAATAATATGCTGACTTTGTGTTAGGGCATCATGTCAATTGCTTTGACATTAAATCCTTCCATGGCGTTGGTAGAGGTATGCCCTAGGATAGACTAGGAGTAGTTAGAGTAGTCCCGCGCCCATATGTTCCCCCTCCTCCCCTTCCTCTGGCACCTCCAGTATATCATCCAGATATTATGTAGGATGCGGCCACACAAACTATCCAGGCTATTCACTCTTTGAGTGGCCTTTTGGTTTCACATGCTTCTACAGTAGCTCAACCACATTCTAGTGATGTTGGCGATGGTTCGAGTGCTGCTGCATCATCCTCGTCAGGTCCACATATTTGTGTGCCACATACTTTCTCCATGTGCGGCTAGATATGCTTGGGTCCTCTTGTACAACCCACTGAGCATCCCTTGGACACTTCTGATTATGACCTCCATAATGTGGACATTATAGATCAGACTTAGGGGAGTGGAGCGCACCCTATAGAGTCCTCTCCTACTAAAGAGGGGGACATTGGAATAATGACACAGTTAAGATTTAAGTTGTAAATTCATAACTTTCATTTGTTTTTAAATGAATATTAATAAGATATAGTATAATGTACTAATATTTATTTACATGTTCTATTTAACAGTTGATGTCTGAGGAGGAGCTTGCACAGGTGACTAATAGCACCCTTAGGGCCATTTCATTTGGCCTCGACACGCACACAATATATATTTTTGCACTCACTCGTTCACATTTTTTTATTATATACTTGCTTGTCATTTGAATTGTCATAAATGAAATTATATAATAACTTATATGTTTATCTTATTTTCCTCTTGTAGGAAATACCTAGTGCGAGCAAGGTGCAACCTTGTCCAGATTATGGAAGTGCAATTTTAGATAAGGGGAAGGTAATTGAACTCAAATTCTATTGAATTAAGATTTTTAAGATCTTATATTGATTATACATACATCGACATAGATTGGTAGTTTCATATGTACTTGTCATTTTTATGTACAGGCAGTTATGAGCTATACGTCGTTGTTGACAAGTGAGAGCAAGGTGCAGCCTTGTCCAGATTATGGAAGTGCAATGTTAGATAAGGGGAAGGTAATTGAACTCAAATTCAATTGAATTAATATTTTTAAGATCTTATATTGATTATACATACATCAATATAGATTGGTAGTTTCATATGTACTTATCATTTTTATGTACATACAGTTATGAGCTATACATCATTGTTGAATAGTGCCACAATGCCTGAAGGAGTATGTATTGGAACACTTGAAGGAGTAGGTGTTGAAACACCTCAAGGAGGAGGTGTCGAAACACCTAAAGGAGATAAAGAAAAATATCAGCCTAAAGAGGTATGCGTTTATTTTATTTTGTGTTTGGTATTTATATGTTCCTATTATCGACAATTGTATGCTAACTTGGATCAATTTTATGTTTTGGTTCACATATATAGATTGACATTACAAAATTTGGTTTGGTCGGTTCTTTGAGAGGGGCATATTCTAGGACTCCTGACCCTTTGAAGAGACACATATTTCAGGTAATCAAGATTACAATTTCAGAGTTCAATTATAATTCAATGTATATTGATTTTGATGTTAATCATTCAATTTTAAATCATATAGTATAACTAATCTCAATTGTGGTTTGAATTTTTCTTGTGCATCTACCTTCAGAGCCAACGAGTACTGCAAAGAGGCTCCATTTTGATGATCCACCAGTAGTTTAGGATGAGATAAATATTTTGGCATGTAAATTTTGAATAGACATTGAGATGGCATATGCCACATTTTGTAAAACTTTGTTTGAGTTGGCGTTGATTCCATTTTTGTATATGGAGATACACTCAAGATTATTGGATAATTTGATATATAGAAGTTGACAATCAAAATTTAATTTCTTCCTCATGTGCATGATTAAACTCTTTGAAAATTTAATCAAGTGAGCAATGGTTAAATATCAATGTACAAGAGCATAAAAAATAATGGTTGTATTATGTAGTTTATATTCATATCGCTGATTACATTGCATTGCACATGTTTCAAACTCAAAGCATTATTTCACATTGCATAACTAACAACTAGATGCTGATAGATGAAAAAATTTCAATTACAATATAGTTTTTACAAATTCAACCTAAGCAGTTATGCAATTACTTCACATTACATAACTAATAACTAGGAGCAACTATCAATTACATTTGCTTGTCATGGAATTTTATGAGACCACATTTCTTTGAGGCATTTTTTCAAACAATTCACTGCCTTGTCTATGCCACCACATTTTTCATACATGTGTACCAAATATTTTTATCAAACAGTTCACTGGCTTGTTGTTATGGCTAAAATCCTAAAACAAGTGCTTTCAAATAAGCTATGGATTGATGCAAAGTGGGTGTGAAAATATATGTGAAAACTACCCTTAACTCCTTTGGACCAAATTTGAGAACCAATAACATACCCCTGTCGTAGGCGAGTGAATTAACCCTCTTTTACAAAGTAAGTGCCCTTTAAACACTTGATCTTCACAAGAACACCCCAAACAATCTTGAGTTGTGTCATAAAATAACAAATTCGAAGATTATTCTGCACCTACAGGTCCTTTAGCAGGTTGTCCCATGAAACTGTCTGTTTACCATGCAAATGCATAGGGTTTATTGAAAGTACCACTTGCACAAATACCCTAACCATGCCACTGACTCAAAAACCTCTATTATGACCCAAATATGCTTAAACATTAAAGAGATTCCCCCACTCTTAGTGATTTTAACAAACGTTAGGCTAAAAGCTTCATTTTCATGCAATTTAAGCAATCATTTGCTTAGGACAACAATTCCAAGACTCACAAATCATTTCCCCTTTCTTAAATGGACCTGCACACATTCAAATCACATTGTACACATCCTCTCCACCGAGCCACATGAAAGGTACAGTAGGTGGAGGGCTTCAATAATTCATAATTTACTCAAAAATGCAAAATCTGGGTTCACTACTCGCCTTGAGAAAACTTGGCACAAAACTCACAAAAAATGAAAGGAAAGCACTCAAACCAACTTTAAAGGGGCCTCAAGCCTACTGCACCCAAAATGATCTTATTGATTCTTGACAAAATTACATTCATCAATCCCCAAAATGACTTCCTCAACCTTTTTTAAGACTCTCCCCCACACAAAACAACCGACCAACTCCCAATAACTGACTTACAAACTAAGTTACCTGTTCGGGTTCGGGGGTTCGGTTCGCCAGTTCGGCTAAATTTTTTTTGGGGGTGGTTCGGTTCGTTTTGGGTTTGTTAGTAAAAAAAACATGTAAAAATAAAAAATATATATATGCAACATAGAAGCATGAAATAGGATTAGAATATCACATAACAATTGATTGAGAGCCAAATAAAATACAAAGTTCAATCCATGAATTATACAAAATAGATTTTCGTTGGTTATATCATATCGCTGATTACATTGCACAAAACATACTACAACTGCATAAATATTAGATGGTGACAACTGTCAAAATGTCTATTACAATATAGTTTGTGACTTTGTACAAATTCAACCTATAAACTAGGTACAAAGTTCCAAAAAAATCAATTGTAGCAAATGACATGCTAGAGGGAAAAACCTCCCGATGATGAAGCTCCTTATCTATGCTACCACATTTTTCATACATGTCTACCAAAGCATTTTATCAAATAGTTCACTGCCTTGCTACTATGACTGAAAGCCTAAAATAGGTGCTTTGGAACAAGCTATGGATGCTTGGAAAAATTCTATCAAAGAATAATAGTAAGCAACAAGCTATGGTCTCATGATTTTTTTTCGCACGAAAATCAAAGTGATGTTATTTGCATTTTTTTGCAGGTTTTAAACATGTTTTTTGGCGATTTTGCAGTTTTAAATGGGAAGAAATCATTGACCAAAAGGTCAACAATTTTTTCAAAAAATCGGGGAAAAAATCGTCCAGCCTGCATATTTTTTAAAAATCGCGATTAATCGGGTTTTTTTGTAGATTTATGCTTCTATGATATAAACAACAAAACCACCATAAACTTGAATGTCATTTAAAACATGCATGATAAATATTCATTGTTGAAACTTGAATTGTGGTTGCTTGATATACAGAGTCTATTGATGCCAAGGTTCAATTTGTATGATTTTGAAAAAATAAGCCAATTGAGTAGAGTTATCAACATTCTTTAGAAATCATAAGAATTTATTTAGTACACTAGCCATTTTGATGTCTTCTTGCAATCTCAAACACTGAATCTATGAAGAAGTTAACTCTATTTCCCACTAGTTTCCATTAAAAAGAAAGCAACAAGCTATGGTCTCATGGCTTTTTTTCACACGAAAATCAACAGAGTTCAGTTGGAGGGTGAAAAACTACTTGTAACAACATAAATAAATCTTGTTATACAACTTGTATGACCTAACCGACTATTCCATCACGTCTGAATGGTTACGTTTAGGTTAGGTATGGTCCCCTTTCGCACCCAAATCGGCTGAAGCAGTTCGAGCTATGTTCAATCAACGAAATCCCTTAAGAGTCCAAAGTGCAAAAGGGCATAAATCTTTGACTGACTGTTTCTTGAAAACTATGATGCCTACAAAATTTTTGTTTGAGGCTATGGGATTGTGTTGGGCCCCTCTACAATAACCTCTCTTGGTTTTTTCTATCTCGTAGGCCTTTTCCCATGGTGGAAAGTTTTCAGCTGAGGGAAAAGTTGTTAGATGCAAGCAGTGTAAAGTTGCAAAGTGGTGCAACTTTCATTCAGCAACTCATACGACCAAACAAACTATTCCAACACATCTGGATGGGTACGCTTATGCTAGGGATGGTCCTCTTTTGCACCCAAATACGCTGAATCACTCCAAGCTACACTGGACCGACGATTTCTCTTAAGAGTCCAAAGTGCTAAAAGGAAACAATATTCAAAGGGCTATTTCTTGAAAACTATGACATTTACAGACTCTTCGTTTGAAACTATGGGATCGTGTTTGGCCCATCTACAATAAACTCTCTCAGTTTTTGCTATCTCGAAGGTGTTTTCCTGTGGTGGCAAGTTTTCAGCCGAGGGAAAAGTTGTTAGATGCAAGCAGTGTAAAGTTGCAAAGTGGCGCACCTTTCATTCAATGACTTGTACAACCAAACAGACTATTCCAACATGTCCGGATGGGTATTTTTACACTAGGGATGGTCCTCTTTTGCAACCAAATACGCCAAAGCACTCCGAGCTACATTGGACAGACAATTTCCCTTAAGAGTCCAAAGTGCTAAAAGACAGCAATCTTTGAAGGGCTATTTCTTAGAAATCGTGACATTTACAAACTCTCTGTTTGAGGCTATGGGATTGTGTTTGGCCCATCTACAATAACCTCTCTTGGTTTTTTCTATCTCAGAGGTGTTTTCCCATGGTGGCAAGTTTTCAGCCGAGGGAAAAGTTGTCAGATGCAAGTAGTATAAAGTTGCAAAGTGGTATAACTTTCATTTAACAACTCGTACGACCAAACGTACTATTCCAAAATGTATGGATGGGTACGTTTACACTAGGGATGGTCCTCTTTTGCAACAAAATACGCCGAATCACTCCAAGCTACACTGGATCGATGATTTCCCTTAAGAGTCCAAAGTGCTAAAAGACAACAATTTTGAAGGGCTATTTCTGAAAAACTGTGACATTTACAGACTCTTTATTTGAGGCTATGGGATCATGTTTGGCCCATCTACAATAACCTCTCTCAGTCTTTACTATTTCAGAGGCGTTTTCTCATGGTGGCAAGTTTTCAGTTGAGGGAAAAGTTGTCAGATGCAAGCAGTGTAAAGTTGCAAAGTGGTGCAACTTTCATTCAAAAAATTAGACGACCAAATGGACTATTCCAACACATCTAGATGGGTACATTTACACTAGGGATGGTCCTCTTTTGCACCTAAATACACTGAATCACTCCGAGCTACATTGGACCGAGTGAAATTAGGTGAAAATTCGATGCAGACACAAGGGCACAATCACAAACTCTTTGCAACCTACCTATTTGAGGAATCTAACAAGATTATTCTAACCTATTTGGACAGTCCAAAACTCCCTTAAAACTTAACAAGCAACTAAATACACATTTCCCTCTTTAACCCTCTTAAACCCTTGTAATAGTGAGAAACTAGTTTTTGTCCAATTACTCCACAATTTTCCAAAACACCAGACCAAAAAATGACTGATTCAAACACCCATATCCAAGTTACACAACATATATGATAAACAACATAGACTCATTAGGACCAACATTGACTTCCTATACATTCACCCTTGAAAAGGCTACTCAATTAGCCCAAAAATGCAAAGAAACATACCTTCAAACACCACACAGACCCATGAAACCTTGGGGAAGAAAATAAATTTCCAAGAAAACAAAGATTCTACAACTAGATTCCATTTTTATGGACCTGTAACCATCAAATCAGAAAACCCTTGTTTTTAGTGTAATTCTTGAGGGTTTATTGGAATGTAGCACTTCCACAAAATTTTAGACTCTTCCAACACCTTAGACACATTTATTTAGGCCCCAATATGCTTATAAAACAAATAAATTTTTGGTATCTCAGATATTTTTGCAAACCCTAGGGTAAAAACTCTATTTTCAAGTGAAAAAACCACCTTTTTAAGACCTTTAACTCTTCATTTTATTTCAAAACCCAGTTCTCCATGCCTTCCACTCTTGAAATATAATTTCCTAAGCCCTAGAAACTCATCCCACCAAGTCACATTGGAACACAGTAGGTGGGATGAGATTCAAGCCATTAAAATTGCAAAACTCTTATTCCCCTGTTCAGGAACCCGTCTAAAGAAAGTTTGAGTTTTGAGGAAAAAAATGAATAAAGAAACCCTCTATTAAGAAGTCAGAATAAATTCAAGACATGTAATAACATTTCTACATAAATTTTTGATACAAAAATGCTTTAATGGCTTGTGCACAGGCATAAAACATAAGAAAAACAATAAAATATGAATTGAGCAATTGAAACTTTATTGATTCAAAGAAAAAAAATCCTTCAACCAAACTTGTCTCGAGCCCTTGAAGGCCTTAAGTACATTTATATGCCTTGGAATCCAACTCCCAATGCCTTTAACCACAAATCTTAACTGAATTTTGAAACCTTAATGACCATTGAAGGCAAAAATACAAACATTTTTCACATTAATATGACTCATAATGAAATGTTGTACTTTTCCACTTCTAAATTTACTAAGACCTCACTTAATGGCTTGAAATAGCATCATTACATGTTCAAAACATTTTTCTTTCTTGTCCCTAAAAAAATTTACTAATTTTTCCTTCAAAGGCTACAAAGCAACAACTAGGACAAGTTGGGATCTCCATGTTTTTTTGACCCTAAAACCTAAAAACTCCTCCTAATACATGACCATTGATTCTATTAGATCTCATTAAAGAAAAAAACTCAAAATATTAACACTTTACTCATTGAAATGACCCACAATGATATTGTGGTGTAGGTGCTCCTGCACCAAAAATGGTGGTTACAACTTGCTAATGTCAATGAAACATGGGGGAAGCAAGATTTAAGGTTGGATCAAGCTTGTGCAGGTCCTAATAGATGTGTTTGATGAATTTATAGAGTGTGGCAAGGTTGGAAACATTGATTTCCTTACAAACCTCATGAAAGTTGCTAAAAATGAAGTTGCACCCAAGTTGGATTTGAGGAGAAAAAGTGGCAAGCCACTATAATTTATTATATATAAATAGGAGATATTACAAAACCTGGTTCAAACGAGCATATCGACAGGAAAGAACCAGGAAGAAAACCTTATGTTGTAGCTCAATTAAGTACAAAAAGTTATTATAAAATTTTCCCAATAACAGTAACAAAGCATACACCTGCATGACTAATTCAACCTATGAGTTTCCAAAATACAGACCCCTTTACATTTTAAACATACCCTTTATACAATGCCATTTGACCCATATTTCAAAAAACATCACTGGGTATAGATTATGCCCATACACAATTATGACCTTTTTACATTGTTTCTAATTTGAGAATTCAAATTTTACAAAAAATTCCTATTGGAGGCATTCAGGGCACAGTCTTCCACAATAGTAGTATGTTCACGTTCTGGACTGACAAGCACCTGTACAAACCATCAAGGTAGCTTAGAATAACCAATCTATATTATTCTAAATGACACAAAATATGATGATATGGTAATGAAACTATAAAAGACACTTAGAATAACCAATCTATATTGTTGTAATCTATTGCATACCTCTCCAAAGGATCAGTGGCTATTGTTGCCCAGTCCATGATCAATCAATTGCCAAGAATATCACAAAAGTGGGAAAATGAGAAATCTATATTGTCACAATAGAAAATATGCTTAGAATAACAAATCTATATTAATCTAAACAACTTGAATGATGATGAATTGGTGATGCAAACTATAAAATATGTAGAATAACCAATCTATATTATTCTAAATGACACAAATATGATGAGATGGTAATGCAAACTATAAAAGGCGCTTTAAAATAACCAATCTATATTATTGTAATATGTATACCTCTGAAAAGGATCGGTACGGCTATTGTTGAGGGTCCATGATCAATCATGCTAGGAATATCTCAAAAGTGGGAAAATGAGAAATCTATATTGTCACAATAGAAAAGATGCTTAGACTAACAAATCTATATTAATCTAAACAACTTGAATGATGATGAGTTGGTGATGCAAACTATAAAAACGCTTAGATAACCAATCTATATTGTTCTAATCTATCACATACCTCTCTAAAAGGATCAGAGTATTTGTTGCAGTTGGTCCATGATCAATCTTAAAAATATACAAAAAGTGCATACAAAATATCACTATTAAAGACATTTTGCAATAGTATATAAAATATTAGTATTAAATAAAAAACTAATGAACTTAATCATAATGAACATAAGCATTGTACCTTCCATTCTTGAAAATGCTATTCAAGTGTTCCTGAAGGGTCATCTCTTTGCTTAAGAGTATCCAATATTGCTTCATGATCAACATTACTAAGTGTCCATAGTTGTTTTGTCTTTGGTCTGGTATGATGCTTTAAAAACTTAACATTTGTTGCTATAACAAGGTGCGAATACATGAGAATGCTTTTGTGTTTCTCATAGTCTTCAAATGTAGGTATGCCATTCTTTTTAATCATGTATGTTCGTAACCAAGTTCCTGCAACCATAACTGAACCTATAGGATACATGAAACCATCATCATCTTCCATCGATTCTGTTAGCTTATGCTTTACTTGCACACATCGAGCGAACCAATAGTCTGATCTCTCTTCATTCCCTTGCAGTGCAACAACTACAAAATTATGTCTTGGCTGTAGTAGATCTGAAAGTAGGTTGTAATCAACTAAAATTTCCATTGTGTCATTTGTCATGGATATTTTTTGAGATAAAGGAGTTATATACTGTGGTACCCATGTATCCACCCACTCACTTGAATCACATTGATCCCACTCACACTAAATACAACTCTGACAAAAACAAGCCAACTCTCATGTCCAAATGGTCCATGTGCCTGCATCTGAGCTTCGAAATGAATGCTTCTTTGAAGAATCTTTGATTGTATGACAATTCAATCTTCCTCCCACTGTACCCTCCTCAACGAACCAAAAGAATCTGTGCACTATTGAATCAAGTGTCCCTCCTTGTGACAATGCTGAACTACACCAATCAACAATAGAACATGCATCGCTGAATTTTTCTCCTGAAATCTTCAATTGCTCCTTAACTAGAGCTCTCTTTATGCATGCACCTGCTTCATCATGCTCCCCTTTCCCATGTCCAGCTTCAAAAAAACTCCAAATATGAGGTAGACACCTCTCTACATGCATTCTACTCAACCAATAAAACATACAAGCATTCTTGAATTGACCTGCACAATTATCTGACCAAATTAGATGTTGGCCCAGTGCTATCATGCTCCTGCAAGAAATCAAAAAAATTCTTGAAACAATGTTGGACATACTCGGATGAGTGAGATCTATCATCACTCATATAAAAATGATAATCTTTGATTATCTTTCGATCCTCCTTTGTACTATTAGGTGCATGTCTAAACATTATGTGGACAAAAATAGCAATATGAATGGAATTTTAATATTGAGATTGTACCTCATTTTGTGGTTGCAATGTGTAGTTTTCTGCAAAATCAACCACTGATATAATAGTGCCAATTGAAAAAGAGTCCTTACACATCCTAAATTGTTGATCCAACCACTGAGACCTATGACTATGCCTTGCATACTTGTAGAAAAGATTGTCCTTAAAATCTGAAATAAAATCAGCAACACTGCATTCTTTTGTAACCAACTCACATCTAGAACCTTCACCTCCACTTTGCAAAGTATATTTGATTATCTCATATCTCTTTTTCTCAACAAGCTTCTTTCCAAATTCATTTTCAGAACTCTCATGAAAACAATGAATTTTTTTTGACAATCCACCACATTGTGAGCACCTTGCATTTAAACAATCATTTCTATAGAAAAAGCAACCATCATCTCTAGAACATAAAAATAGATCTAGCAAGTCCCTTGATGATTTCAGAAGATGCATTGCACCACACTCCTGCAACATTTCATTAGTATGCAAAGTAGAGCGGATGCCAGCATAATAGCTCATGGTACATTGAAAACTCACATGTGTTACCTTAAATACGGATCTTAGAGGCACACAACAAAATGGCTTCAAGCCCTCAAAAGTCCTTTCTTGATTTCCATATTTGGATGTGTTTCAATAAATGTTTTGAACAACATTTTGGCTTGATTCAAAAATGTTTAGGATGTGGTGTACGGTCTCGATTGCCAATTCTTAACTTTAAAACATCCTTTGCATTGGGTGATACTCTAGAGTTATCATGCCAAAATTGTTGAATTACCTACTTTACATTATCTTTTAGCTTCTTATCAACACGTGGAAGCCTTCTGGAAAAATTCCATGTATCATTTTGAAGAGGATCATCTATTCTTTCTCTTCTTGTGAGTGCTCTATCCAAAGTTTTACGATTTATGTCAAAATCAATACAAGTTTGTCTCATAAAGCAAGCATTTTTCAATTGATGGCTTACTAGGGTGGTTGTAATGACTCTCCGAGGAGCTCTCTTATCCTTTTCCTTGTTATATTTTCCAATAGACTTGAGAGCATTACAAATATTTTTGACAATAATAGAATTTTTTTTGGTCTTCTTGTTCACACGAATCTTCAATTTGGCTAGCAAAGGTCTCATCTTTTGCATCTTTAGCAATTGTACAAAAAGTTGGCATTGCTCGGTCAATGTCTTATCGCTAAAATATTGGTTGAAAAGTCTTCTAGCCCACAACCAAACAGTTCGTGTTGACCTCCCTCCTTCAATATTGTTTATAATGTTCTAATCAAATTGAAGTAACCATTTAGGGGTTCTTGAATGTCTTGAATTTGGAATGTCTTTCTTCCACACAAGGTTCTTCATTTCTCATGTAATCTGGTGAAACATAATTTACACTTGTTTCAATATTATGTTCAGAATCTTCATTTCCAACATTTTCACCTTGAACATTTTCAATATAAATTTGAATAATTTCATTCCCAATTTCAATATCATGTTCAACATCTTCAAATCCAACATTTTCACCTTGAACATTTTCATTATCAATTTCAATA